>CM068370.1:478927621-479022621 GCA_034769895.1 Magicicada septendecula
AATTGCGGGTCTTAACTGAAAAACACCCTAAAAGTAGCTACAATGTGTCATGGCTACGACTCCTGATAGGACGGTGAAACAATCATGCGCGAGTGTGCTAGTGTTACATGGACAGTCTAATGAAACATGAATTAGAATGCGGGTCTTAACTGAAAAACACCCTAAAAGTAGCTACAATGTGTCATGGCTACGACTCCTGATAGGACGGTGAACAATCATGCGCGAGTGTGCTAGTTGTTACATGGACAGTCTAATGAACATGAATAGAATGCGGGTCTTAACTGAAAAACACCCTAAAAGTAGCTACATGTGTCCATGGCTACGACTCCTGATAGGACGGTGAACAATCATGCGCGAGTGTGCTAGTTGTTACATGGGACAGTCTATGAAACATGAATAGAATGCGGGTCTTAACTGAAAAACACCCTAAAAGTAGCTACAATGTGTCATGGCTACGACTCCTGATAGGACTGTGAACAATCATGCGCGAGTGTGCTAGTTGTTACATGGACAGTCTAATGAAACATGAATAGAATGCGGGTCTTAACTGAAAAACACCCTAAAAGTAGCTACAATGTGTCATGGCTACGACTCCTGATAGGACGGTGAACATCATGCGCGAGTGTGCTAGTTGTTACATGGACATCTAATGAAACATGATTAGAATGCGGGTCTTAACTGAAAAACCACCCTAAAAGTAGCTACAATGTGTCATGGCTACGACTCCTGATAGGACGTGAACAATCATGCGCGAGTGTGCTAGTTGTTACATGGACAGTCTAATGAAACATGAATAGAATGCGGGTCTTAACTGAAAAACACCCTAAAAGTAGCTACAATGTGTCATGGCTACGACTCCTGATAGGACGGTGAACAATCATGCGCGAGTGTGCTAGTTGTTACATGGGACAGTCTAATGAAACATGAATAGAATGCGGGTCTTAACTGAAAACACCCTAAAAGTAGCTACAATGTGTCATGGCTACGACTCCTGATAGGACGGTGAACAATCATTGCGCGAGTGTGCTAGTTGTTACATGGACAGTCTAATGAAACATGAATAGAATGCGGGTCTTAACTGAAAAACACCCTAAAAGTAGCTACAATGTGTCATGGCTACGACTCCTGATAGGACGGTGAACAATCATGCGCGAGTGTGCTAGTTGTTACATGGACAGTCTAATGAAACATGAATAGAATGCGGGTCTTAACTGAAAAACACCCTAAAAGTAGCAACTACACCAAAGACTATTTCAGACTACTTCAAATTATAATCACTGTTTAAGCTCCTTCTTCTTCTTCACGTCTTAGACTGTTTAGTCTGTTTCGGCTCCAAACTGGTCGGACCATCTGTTCTTGGGTCTTCCCACGCTTCTCTTCCCTTTCGGCTGATACATTCAGGCTACCTTGGAGGATCTGTCACTGCCCATTCAGCTAATGTGTTGTTTTCCAGCTTTCATAGTATAGACTTATTGATGATTCCGTTTACTACTTCAACTTTCAGTTCCTCTCTTAGCTAATTGTTCCCTTTCATATCTAATTTTGTGTAACCAGCTTTGGTATGGAAAAATTTAATTTCCGTAGCCTGAATTCTTGATATTTGTCTAGCAGACATTGTCCACGTTGCCAAAAGTACGGGTAAGAGCTCCCACATGGATTTGTATAATTTTATTATGAACTCTTTTCCTTGCCTTGTGTTTTAGAGTACGTCGGAAAGTTCCTGTTTTATGGTCAAATTTATTAATTTTCCAAGGAAAATTAATTTATTAAAACACGGAAATTTGTTTACATAGGTTTTAACAAAATCAAACAAACATTCTGGGCCGATTCTGTCTTTTGAGTAAAAGTATAACACATACGATCTAAACGTCTCATCCGAGACTCAGATTGAATAAAATCAATCTCTCTGACCGCTGTCAATATTTAACCATTTATTAGAACACTGTAAGGACTTTACCAAGACTGGTCGAAGAGTGAGCAGAAAAACTGCAAAACAAGAACAGAGAGATTTTCTGTTCTCGTCTGACCTACAAGTGACAGTAAACATGTCGGTATTCTAATATTACATAAAGGTATGTTCAACATTGTAGTTGAAACTGTACAGCGTATTTTAAAAACAGTATATTTAACGTTTATGCTAAGAGAAATATGTGTCATTAGAAAAAGTTAATAGATTTCAACTTATGCGTAACTATAAATAGGACACTGAGAAATAAAATAAGACGTGAGCAAAAATTAAAATTCTACAAAATAATGGCCGTTCCAGTGATATTACGTGGCGGTGAATCGTATATCACAAAACAAAGAGGTAAAAGCACCACACAATCAGCAGATTTGAGATATTTTAGGAAGGGTTAAAGGATGCACAAGAAAGGATCATATAAGAAATGAAGATATACAGGAAGAGTTAAATATAAGTATATGTAATCTAACTGAGAAAATTGAAGAATATAGGGGAAAATGGAGACAGCATTTAAGTCGTATGGATGAAGATAGAATACCAGTAACTGTAAAGAAGTATAGCCTAAGCCTTCTGGTAGAAGGGATGTAGGAAGGCCAAGAAAGAAATGGATCTGATAATGTGAGGTCGAAACAGGCGCATTAAAGAAGAAGGAGAAGGGGAGGGAGGAGGAGGAGGAGGAGGTGGAGCAGCAGCAGGAGAAGAAGAAGAAGAAGAAGAAGAAGAAGAAGAAGAAGAAGAAGAAGAAGAAGAAGAAGAAGAAGAAGAAGAAGGTAAATATATGCAACAGATACAATCTTATTACTTAACACAATATTAACACACGAGCTCATAACCAGAGTAGACTACGCCGCTAAGCTGCTATTTAGCGAATTCTATCACAAAGTGAAGATGCACTACGTCTAAGTATTAATTTAATACGTTCAAACAGTGAAGATGATAATAAACTTTGATCTGCATTCAGCGCAATATCTGAAGACGGTATACGTTACCCTACATTGTCTATTAATTTTTAATTAACGTAGCCTCTCGTTGGAATTTAATAATTTATAAGAGAAATCTAATAGCGCTCTCAGACAAAGAGTAATTTACCCTCTTCTTCTGTCATTATAATGTATCCTTTTGCGTCCGCGCCTGACTACTCATTCTCTCTCTCTCTCTCTCTCTCTCTCTCTCTCTCTCTCTCTCTCTCTCTCTCTCTCTCTCTCTCTCTCGCTCTCTCGCTCTCTCTCTCTATACCTCAATCTTGTCACAATTAAAATAGGGACAAAATAAACTCTGAAAATAGTCTATTACCAATTATTATTAATTTATAGACATTAATGTTGGCTTGTAGCAAAACGGCGCCTATTTCCTATCCCGATTGTGGTTATAATTTCTGTGTTTACAGAATTATAAGTATTTAGAATAGATACTTTCTTCCATGTACAAGAATTTGCAACCGCAAGGAAGGAAAGGAGGTAAGAGAAGACAGGAATAAGAAGGAAAGAAAGGAAAGATGAAGTCGAATGAAGGTACAAAAAGATTTGTTCAGCTATAATACAAATCTTCCCCCATATAATTTTGTCGGGAACAGGACGTTTTGGAACTGTGTGGTACTAAATGCATGATGATAGGAGAAGGTCGTGGTGGGGTTCATTCTCCTCCAACGAGACGCCATTTTATAGGCAATGGAGCAGTGGACCTTGGAACGTCGGCTGTTCGCGTATGACAGTTTTGTTCGAAGTGGTGAGTCTATAGAAGCTACGCAGCGACTCTTTCGCTGTCAATTCAATGTTGGTCGACGAGGTGCCGTTCCGAGTCGGAACACAATCCTTAGATGGGTGGAACATTTTAGTTTAACTGGGAACATTATGAAGTAGAAGCTACCTGGCCTCAGACGCAGTGCAACGACACCGGGGAACGTAGGAAGGGTTAGAGAAGCACTGATTAGGAGCCCAAGACGATCGGCTAGACGACATCCAAATGAGTTAGCAATCAACCGTGAAACGGTCAGGCGAATTTTACACAACTGCGAATACCACGAATTGCCTTGAAAAATGTCTGCTTTCAGCAAGATTGTGTATGGCACGCACCGCGAACAATTCAATGAATGTTCTTCGACGCATATTTCGTGGACTCCTTATTTCAAGTTTTGGCGATGTTCCGTGGCCTCCAAGATCTCCCGATTTGTCAATGTGTGACTGTCCTGTGGAGGTACCTCAAAAGCCGTGTGTACGCTAACAAACCCCGCAATTTCGATGAGCTGAAGAATGCTATCATTCAAGAAATTGCTCCCATTCCTCAAGAGATGTTGGCCCGTGTGATGCAGGTTTTCCAGCGGAGAGTTCAAAACTGCATTCAAGAAGATGGGCGTCACCTCGCCGACATTATTTTTCCCAATTACGGTAGACCTTAACACAACTCAAATGGCATGTATTACGCTATATTCTTGTGTCAACAAACCCACTTGAAGTTTAAACTTTACTGAGTATTAACACTGTCCTTAGGCTTTCACGGTCGGTGTCAGTTGTATGATTAAAGTTATCCGGGCTGTTTGGCCGTGGTCCATGGTTTATTGCCAAACCAAACGTTTCAACAGCTCCAATGGCTGCCATCATCAGTGGAATTTTCAAAAATCCTGAACGTAGGGTGTTCACGTCAGGCCCGTGGTACTGTGGTATCAGCCTATACCACAGTACTGTGGGCCTGACGTGAATACGTTCAGGATTTTTGAAAATTCCACTGATGATGGCAGCCATTGGAGCTGTTGAAACGTTTGGTTTGGCAATAAACCATGGACCACGGCCAAACAGCCCGGATAACTTTAATCATTTACTGAGTATTGGTTATTTAAAAACTGTCCGATTCCCGTGTGTCACCCTGTATATTAACTGAGTAAAGTTTGAAATGGTATGGCCAGGCAAGAGGAAATTCAAAATACACAAACCTGTTACAAGCGAATTCTGGCATAAAACAGACAACATGTTTGACGGTGTAATCTGTGTTTGAGGTGACAGAGAACACGGTCATTAACGCCGGCGTGAAACCGCTGCTGTACGTGAGAGTTACAGCCTACAAAAACAATATTTGTTGTGGCCGAAGTGATAACCGTATCCGTTTTAAAACCGACCGAGGAAAACCGAATCCTATGTGTGTGGGCGGGTGTGGTCCGGTTATGATTAATGACACAACTGGTCGAATTACGAGGCTTACACAAACTCGTGCACGTTTCTCCGGGCGCAGCTAACTAACCTTTACGGTTTCGTTAACGTGGATAACTGGACCCAAAAACATGCTACGCCCTTGACACACACACACAGAATAGGCTGAGTATGAGACGTATGACATGAAGCATCTACAGTTCGTTGTCTACGTTATTTATCAGTGGCAGACATAGTTGATAAACAAAAAGGACTGGTGAATCAATGCAACAAACTGCAGGTTTAATGTGAAGAGAATAGAAGCTATATTTGAAATCTGAAAAATAATTACTAATTGAGACAAGCGTAGAAGTAAATAATGTGTGTAGTGTATAGTCTTAGTTTGGATCCTAATGTAAACAAAATCTCTCTCTCTCTCTCTCTCTCTCTCTCTCTCTCTCTCCCCCCTCTCACTATTTTATGCACCTAAGCATTCAAAGAATTTCGAAGAAACCGAAACATCGAAGCATGATAATGTTTTTAGGCTTTTTTAGGGAATCGAAATTGTGGAAGTGTTACATTTTTCGACGACGTTACACATTTTGCATCACGCATTTTGTGGAATGACCCCCAGCCTAAAAACATTATCATGTTAACAGTTAGACAAAACTTAGAAATTAAATCATTTAAAATATTTTTTCATAAAATGATAAGTCTCTTGCCTGTTATCCAAGGGTTCTTTGAATAATAGAATACACTATAAACTTTCTATGGACGCAATACCACTGAGAGGACCGGACGATGAACCACCTTAAAGCCTGTGGACTTGGCCCAGGTTTCTTTTGTAGATTCGTCTACGGGTACTTAAAATGATAAGTAGTTCGAAAAGAAACTATTCTTACTTTCTATAACATACACGATTGTGGTAATATGGAAACCAAGTATGGCCTACAACAAAACCAATTAACAGCCGAATACACAATCAAATTGCACAAAGGGTGAAACAATATAGTCTTTGGGACAGATTAGGAAACTGAGAGACCAGAGGTAAGATCAGCACTGTAGGACCAGTGGTGAGAAATTATAAGGCAAGACTGAAAAGTATTCAGACTTTTAGCAAATACATTTAGCAAAGTCGTCAGCGATGAAATGAAATCTAAGAAAGACCAAAGAGACTGCCAATCTAAGCAGTAAGGTATAAATCGACTGAAAGACGAAGGATCGTAGACAGAAAAAAGATGGGTAGCGTAAGAAAGCTAAGTGTGTGAAGTGTAGATATTAACGACGATGGCTGGCTGGTGACGAAGAAGTCTGTGGGTGGCGTAACAACGGGGGAGGAGGATCAATCGCCCCCCCAGAATTCTTAAAAATTTCACTAAAGCTCTATAACACTTAACGTAACCATAAGCCGGTTGCGTGTACTATACTCGAACCGCTCTCTAAGCGACTGAAATTTCACTGCGACGTTGCCAAGTGTGCACGGGAAGCTTTAAGTTTACCGCGAGCGGCACGGTGACCACACGTGTTCATCTGGGTAGGAACGTGGCAACACAGTAGGCCTTCCGTTACAGGCCGTTACTATGGTAACATAAACAAATTCCTGTAACGTGATTGGCGGAGCTTTTTACACACGCTTTTACTAATGTCACGTATATCAAACGTCAGAGTCGCTTACTGAACGGCTCGATTCAACAATAAGGTTTATGTATAATTCTAAAAATTATATGGGAAGTACCTTGAATATCTCATTTATCCTGAGGAATACGGAGAGTCCAATCTTCAAGCTAGTCCCCCCGAGAAAATACCCCCCCCAAAATAGTCTCACCCCCCTTGGGAGCAGCTCCTAGTTACTCCAGTGGAAGCGGTCATTCTGCCGAAAGTGTCCTCTTATATGTTGGTAGGGAGGGACAAAGGGTGTGTTCCACAATCTATAGGCTACAACAAAACAAAGACGTTTGTTCCAACCAAGTACGATAACAGCCTAAGCCCAAAACACCCTCCAAACACGGATGTAATAACAGGATAATTATCAGTGCAAGACTTTGGAAATTTTATACTCAATTTGAAGAACTCTACTCAATTTTTTTGCAACATCGTCTTCGCTTTATTAGAAACACGTGTTATATAACAACAATTTTAAGTACACCGACTCAATCCGTCACGATGACTGTCAGCTTCGTTAGCCTAACTTCTATCCAAATGTGATCCGGCCACCAGAGATCCACCTGTCCCCGCTGGAAACTATGGGACTGGAAGATACCACGAAGGTGAACAAAGTGAACCTACAGTAATGGCGTGCGATAGAGGTAAAAATTCAAAAACAAAAATAATGGATGGAGAAACCACGTATGTTGTTGAAGTTTATTTATTTTAGAAGCAAATCCTCAGCCTTCTTAATTAAATTTTGTATCTTGTTGAGTACTTGTCTTTTGGTTGGTTGTTTTTATGGTTTATTATAACGGACCGTGGTCAGTTGCGGCAAAACCGTACAAAACCCGGTCAGTTGCGACCGAGGTAGAAATCTGAACCCGGTAAACTGCTATCAATTTGCATTTTCATGTTATTATTATAATAATACAAAAATTACCGTTATAATTCTATTAATTCCTAGCCTAACATAACCTAACCTGACATAACATAACCTAACCTGACCTAACATAACCTAGCCTAGCCTAACCTGACATAACATAACCTAACCTAACCTGACCTAACATAATCTAGCCTACCCCAACCTGACATAACATAACATAACCTAACCTAACATAACCTAACCTAACCTAGCCTAGCCTAAAGTAACAAAAATTTTGGAACAAAGAGGTTATTCGCGCAAATAAAAAGTTGCAGAATTGAAATCTCATCGAAATTCAGAATAGCGACGTTTCTAAATGACAGATTCGTTCAGTAAGTGAAAGTGCGGGGCCCAATTGACCGAGGAAGAATAGGTAAAAGCGTTGTTTCGTCGCAACTGACCGAGACCGATTATAACAACCAACCAAAACACAAGTACTCAACAAGATACAAAATTAAGAAGGCTGAGGAAGGGAACATTAGGATTCCCGAAACTTGTTCCAAATAAGGGAAAAACATCTTCAGGTAAAGTAATTATAAATTTTAAATAAATTATATATATGTATATACATCAAAAGCTTCTGTATTAAATAAACGTTTATCTTACAGAAAAACATGTCTACTTATTACTACAGTAGGCTAATAATCGCATTCATTAGTAATTATTACATTCTGAAGTTATTCGTTCTTGTGCATTTTATAAAGTGGCATAAATCAGAAGTAAAGGTTTAAGGATTTAAAGCACACAACAGGTAACTGACGTCTATACAGGTTGTGTGTCAACGTAAATAAGGTGTAACCGAAAGAAGCGCCTAAAGAAGGAAAATCCGCGGACTAGAGTCCTGCTGTAGATTACTGAACAGAAACACATAAAACATGAATTTACAACAACAGGCGGAACGCGTCTCCCTGTATTACTTTCCCTCACTCTTCGCTTTAGCGTGGTGCGGGATAAAACAAACGCTCTGTCTGTGCACCACAAAAACTATTCAGAACAAACAAAGCAAAATACGTGATCGTTTACAGCATCGCTCAGTTCGGCGGGGCGTATTGGAACTGTGTGTAATGAACAGATTGACAGAAATCGATGACGCAGACTGTTATCTGCACAACACGAGCGAATTTAATTCTGTAAACAACGCCGTGTTTAACACCTAACACGAGACCAGCACACACAAACATACGTTTCGCTCGCGCGCTCTCATAATAACATCCGATTTCTTACACTGTCTCGCCGCGCGCACAATTAAACGACTCACATTCTACTTAATAACTGTAAAAATTCTAATTATATAACTATATGTGTTCTTCTTTCTCTATATTTATAAATTAATCGATGTTCCAACAGATAATCGATTGTCGTCAGTCCTATCGATGTGTTCTTTCTTTCCCCTCTGTTTTTTCAATTCTCTTGAATTAATTTAATTTTCATCATCATCATCATCATCATGAAGGATTAAACCAAAAATTGTTATTTTCCGGTCTCAAGCAGTAAGACTTGAGCTGGTCACTCCAACGCTTCTTCGGACGCCCCACACCTCTCCGACTTCTAGGTTAATAATTCCGTGGTTAAATTAAACTTAATATTTAAAATATACCTTATTTTGATCCGTCTAGCGATCTTCTAGTTTATTATTTCACTACACGTTTCGGGAATAATTTCCCATCTTCAGGTAAAACTTCTTCCTAGTATATAGGAGTCGTCGGCGAAATTATTAAAAACACATACACACACAAACGAATAAAACAAACACAACTGCTATAAATAACATAATTAAAAACCGTAAACACACAACTATCGAAGACAGTGCGCACTGCCCGACTGTCACATTTCAACTGGGCTGATTGCAATGTTTATCTTCAATACGGTATCATACAACGTATTCGATTTTAACGAAAGCTGGTCGTTGAGCAAACATTCTTTATGGATTTTGGATGCTTTGTAAATTTCAATTTCTTCTAACGCATCCATCAAACGACCTTTGTTGGTAACGTGCATGGGTACCATATTTTCAGCGAACCCAGTCTAATTGTGGTTTTAGTTTATTAAATGTAATGCAAAATTAGACTTGGCTGATGTGATGTCCTTTTTTGGTAAATGTTCTTTATATCTGTCAATAAATCTCCTCCCCGTTTGACCGATGTAAAATCTGTCACAATCATTACATTGCAACCTGTATATGCCTGAGCAATTTTCTATTATTTTAGGAGACCTTAACCTAAATATATTTTTTAAATTATTGACAGTTCTGAATGAAACATTGATATTCGGCTGATACAAATTGAACTTTATCCCTGTCATTTTTTATCTTATTCTGCTTATACTTGTGTTTCCGAATCAAATTATCTACCATGTCACTTTTGTAACCATTTTTCATGGCTATCTATTCGATAATTTTAACCTCATCCCGATAATCTTCACGGCTCAACGGTGCATTCATCAGTCTGTGCACTAATGCATTAAACGGCGCTATTTTTTGTGTGTGAGGATGAAATGAGTGTGCATGTAGTGAAATAATAAACTACAAGATCGCTAGACGGATCAAAGATAAGGTATATTTTAAATATTAAGTTTAATTGAATCTTATGTGCGATCTCGAGAGACTGTATATATAATGAATTCCGTGGTTGTTTGCAAATACGGTAGTCTTGCATTCGGCCAACCATTATAGCCAATACTGAGAGATATTCTATAAAGTATACTCATAATATTCACCTCCTTTCGTACGTAGACATTTATTTTACGACCGTGTGCCTGCCACGTGCGTGAGAAATCTCAATTAAGCCGCTTGAATACGATTAACGTGGGATTTCTTTTAAGTCCAATTCCCATAGAGAAGTGCGGGGACAGCCATCACTTTGTACAGCTTCTGGCGTGTTTCTTTAATCGTTGATTTTAGAATTCTCATGTCAGTCTCAGACATACGGTTGAACTTGTGCAGCTTCTTCACCACTTCATTGCTTGTAATTTATGACGCAATACAGCCGAGATATTCAAAATCACTGACCTGCTCCAACAACTTTTGCTCATATGGGGTCAGAGCTGCGCCGACCCGTGACAGGGAAGCAGCTACAAAATATTGCAACGGTACTGTTTCAGCATGTAGGCTGCTTCACGGCTCTGTGTCCTATCGGTCCGTGAGAGACCGGCCTAAGTCACTAGGCAAATACTGCTTGCGTACCGGTTACAAGTCTGGCGCAAGCTGCGTTAGGGTACAAACATCCCGACGCAGCATTAGCCATCGCGACAAATCAGCTGACAAACATACCGAGGAGTTTATCCTTAATGTGAGACATTACTGTACTGAGACATCGTGTCAGGTCAGCTGACAAACATACTGAGGAGTTTATCATTGCTGTGAGACATCGCGACAAGTCAGCTGACAAACAGTTCACTTCGTTTTGCAGAAAGAAAGAGTTTCCTAGTAGTGGAATATGTGTCACTGCAGTTACTAGATTATAGTTCAAAATTGTCAAACGTTTTTCTTCTTCATAATTCGTTGTTATAAAACAAACCGAGAAAGTAATATCTTCTACTCAAATGCTGATATATCTAGCATTCAGAAAAGTAAATCGCCTTTAACTTCAAACGAAGCATTTCCCTTACTTATGACTTTTTGAAACTTAAAGTTACGATTTGATGATTATACTTAAAGATATAAAGACATGACTACCATACTTAAAGATATTTTTTTTAATCAGAGACAAAGAAACTATGTCTATCAAATCGTCTTTCATTTATAATTAAAAATCAAAATGTTAACTATGAAGCCGGAATCACAACCAAAAACGCATACATGAACTGACGTGATAGGAACGAGTCTACGTGAACTCAGATGCGCTTTTGAGGGAAGTCATATGATTCAGACTAAACCTTGACCCCTGACGCATACCGACTGTTTCGTTTATGTTTTGTTTCTTTCCGTAAGTGTTCGTACAGGTTGATGTGCCTTGTTAGCTGGCAACCTGACAAATACTGAGAAATAAACATTTTTTATCGAACTTCCTTCGCGCCAAACTATGACGTACACAAGTGAATCTAAAAAAAAAAAAAACCCCCCTTTAAAGATTAGATTATGAACACACACAAAATTAACAAATGAATGTCACACAACAAAATCGATGAACACGCGCACGGATAATTTAAATTAAATCAAAAGTTATATTATTGAAAACGAACTACGGAGAGTTTTATTTGACAGTCACAGTGATATTAAAGAATAAAATTATAATTGACAGATGATTGTCACACACTCTTAATTAACACACGCACAGATAATTAAAATGAAGCAGTAAAGTAGTATTTTAAAAGCGAACTCCTGTACTGTCACGTTTTATTTACAAACACGCTGGTGTTACTATACTATAATTACCAAACAAATTACCGACACACTATTACTTGACACACGCGCAGTACATTAAATAGCACATTGTGTGTTCTACTGCACATTTCCCTGCTCGTAGCGTTGGGTGAAAATTGGATATTCGCGCCTTACTCAGCTCTACGAAGAGTTACGGAAATAAACGAAGCAATTGGTATGCATCAGGGGTTAAGGTCTAGTATGATTCAGTGAACCAATCAGACAGCGCGACACCTTACTACATTGCTGTCTTCCCCGAGACAGAAACAAAATAATTTGTTCTTCTCTCACTCTAACAGTAAGCTGCACAGTAACCGTCTTCGACATGTTCGCTCCTATTCAAATCTATACATTTGTTATGTCGTACAGTACAGTAATGTCTCACAGTAAGCTGCAGCCTACCAGTAATGCTGCGTCGGCATGTTCCTACCCTTACGAAGCACGCCATGTTGCAATCGTGCTGAGAGGGAAGCAGTTACAAAGTATTGCTACGGTACTGTTTCAGCATGTAGGTTGCTTCCCGGCTTCGTGTCCGTGAGTTAACGATCTTAAGCATAGATTACATATTTAATACCCTTACGGACACTTTACGTATGAATCATATTTCAAATGTGGCACGGCGTGTGACTACAGAGAGGACAAGAGACAACGCGAGTGTTAGAATCCTTGAGTGACACCGAGGTTAGCTGCGTCTTTGATGTACTTAGCCTTTACATGGATATCCGGTATTCATTACATAACACTCTCTAATGCTTGGAAAACCTTTGTACGTCATTTCACATTCTCTCTCTCTCTCTCTCTCGTGGCCTATCACTCGCAGTTTCTACCTGCACGCTATAAACTTGTAGTAAAGCATTTTTATCTTTTATGTAGGTTAGTGTGTTTCTCTTTAAATGAACAGGTTTAAATCTGTCTTTTGTCCGACTTATATGCAGAGTGATTTTAATGCCTGTTAGTGTGGTTGGAATTTCAAACACTTTTTAATCAGTAAATCCAAGAAAGTGAGAAATCAAAACCAAAACAGTAGGGGGAAAATGCCGGTCCTGACCCACAAAGGAATGCCGCCTTTCTTAAAAAACATAAAAAACGCTAAAAAACAAGATCAAAGAGATGCCGCCGTTCCCGCGGTACATGATTTTTTCCCACGCTCTCCCCACCACCAATGGACCCACAGCATCCGCGAATTTCCGCGAATATAATTTTTTATTTTTTTATATGCCGCCTTTCGCGAGCCTAGATCACTTTCACTTTCTACTGGACCACAGCATCCGCGACTTTTTCGCGGATCTGTGTCAAGATCCGCGACTTTTTCGCGTATCTGGACCACAGCATCCGCGAATATAATTTTTTATTTTTTTATATGCCGCCTTTCGCGAGCCTAGATCACTTTCACTTTCTATCAGCTGGACCCGCAGCATCCCAAAGGTGGTGGGTGGGGGGTTCCGACTTGATGCATTATAGTGTATATATTAAATATATGATCAGGGTTACCAACCTTGCATGAGTTCAAATTTGTTGTGTTATAATGTATATTAAATCTATATGATCAGGTTTACCAACCTATGTATGGGTTCAAACTTGATATGTGTGTGTATTATAGTGTATATTAAAATATATGATCAGGGTTACCAATCCTGCATTATTGTGTATAGAACAGATCTGTCAACATTTTTCTTTGGTGGGAAATTCAAACTATATTAGCAGACGCATTATAGTGTATAGTAAATTATATGACTGTTGACGACTTCGATATCAATGTATCAACTCTCTCTCCCTTCCTCTCTCTTTGTCTCTAGACACAGTTATCGATCACGATATAAACTCTCTCTCTGTCTCACACACTCTCTCTCGCTAGCTCTCTCTCTCTCTCTTTATGTCATCGGTTTTACATAAGCGTCAGTAAGTCGTGCTACTTATGGATTATTGTAATTAGCGATACTAAAATGTAATCACCAGGAAATATATTTATCGCCTACCTCGTTGCGTCCTACTTCTAATTTTGACACATGACAGTCATTGACCAAGTCTGTGTGTGGTAAAGTGTTACACATAATAAAATCTCCTTGAAATAAGGTATTTTCAAAAGTTTTGTGTACACATACACACACACACATTGTGTATGTCTCTCTCTCGCTGCAAACGTTGACAAGAATTCCCTTATTCAAAGCGATTTGTATGTGTACACGAACTTAAATATGGTTTACAGACCATCGTAATTTTAAAAATTCATTTTTGCATTAATTAAATATATATATATCGTAAACAATGAAATAATAATATTTCGTCATTAGAAAGTTATATTCAGTGTGGTAATTAGTGATAGAAAGATTAACTATGTATGCACACACACACACACAACGATACAGAATTAGATATAGTTATTATTCGTTAACTTAAACCAGAGGTCATTAACCTTGTGTACGTCGTCTAAATCGGGCGTCCTACTTTCTAATTTGACACCTGACAATCATTAGCGCTGACAGTAATTAGGATTAATTATGGATTAGAAAGTATTTACTCTAAAAACGGACACGCAAGCTTTCTCCCACTACCAGTGTACAATATATACGCGAAGTAAATTAGTGGCAATTTCTCATTTGACCGCCTGCGTGTGCTGATACAACGTGAAATCTATCACTGCATTTTTTTTTTAATAGTTGAAAGACTGTTTGTACGTCTTCAGTATACGCAACTTTCATCATTAAGGGTGTGTAGACAACACGTACTAGTGTTGGTAACTGTACAGATTTTATTTAAACGTAAAAATTATTTGCATTAAAACATTATCAAGCGCATTATTTATTGAATTTAATACGTGTGTGTGTGTGTGTGTGTGTGTGTATGCGTGTGTGTATGATCAAATTATTATGTCTGCTACAATCTTCTGAAATATATTCTTACCGTATTTTTATATTAATTTTAATGTATGTACAGATTTTATTTAAACGTAAAAATTATTCACATTAAAAACATTATCAAGTGCATTATTTATTGAATTTAATACATGACTCATTCAAATAAGTAAGTGTACTTGAAACATTTTGAATACGTTAATAACTAAGCATAATTTTTATTGTATGTACAGATTTTATTTAAACATAAAAATTATTTGCATTAAAACATTATCAAGCGCATTATTTATTGAATTTAATACATGTGTGTGTGTGTGTGTGTGTGTGTGTGTGTGTGTGTGTGTGTATGATCAAATTATTATGTCTGATACAATTTTCTGAAATATATTCTTACCGTATTTTTATAGTGGCAATTTCTCATTTGACCGCCTGCGTGTGCTGATACATCGTGAAATCTATCACTGCATTTTATTTTTAAATAGTTGAAAGACTGTTTGTGTACACAACTTCCATCATTAAGGGTGTATAGACAACACACACATACTAGTTTGGTGAGTGTACAGATTTTATTTAAACGTAAAAATTATTTGCATTAAAACATTATCAAGCGCATTATTTATTTATTGAATTTAATACATGTGTGTGTGTATGCGTGTGTGTGTGTGTGTATGATCAAATTATTATGTCTGTTACAATTCTCTGAAATATTGCTTTAAACAAACATTTTTAATGTAACAAATTTAGAAAGTAGGTCACAGCGAATGATGACATTTATATCTCTCTAATTCTGTTGTGGACATGTACATACATGCATAGCTGTAAGCGGTGACTATTTCCTTATGAAAGTGGAATGTAGACTTTCCTAAAATTATTTGCATTAAAACATTATCAAGCGCATTATTATTTATTGAATTTAATACATGTGTGTGTGTGTGTGCGCGCGCGTGTGTGTATGATCAAATTATGATGTCTCACTTCTAATTGAAGATATATTTCAGGTATAGCTGAATTTTAAGCGTGCAAGCCTTCAGTGTGCATACAACGTCCGTCATTTAAGGGTACGTGTGTGTGGACAACGCTCGCTAGTTTGTTGCAAGTAAGTATACATTATGGAGTGGGTTATACAAATAAAAATAAAGTGTGTGTACTATATACATTTATTAAAATACATACACACAGCTCCAAGATTATATTAAACAGTTTTTACAATTAAAAATACATACACAGCTCCAAGATTATATTGTTACAAGTATGAAAATATATCTAAACTATTATATTGTTACAAGTATGAATATATATCTAAACTAGTTTTACAATTAAAATACATACACACACAGCTCCAATATTATAATGTTACAAATATGAAAATATATATATATTTAAAACTAGTATTTACAAAATATGTATAAAATAAGACTTAAACACGTCTATGTATTGTGTTGGACAATGGCATATATTCTACAAGCGAATCATGTAGTATCATACAGTAGGCAGTCGTCTGTGTAGGAAAATTCATTGACGATTCAAATTCTAAACGTACATCAACTGCTGAAGACTTAAGCGCATCGTCTTGTCTGCTACAATCGAATACAAACAGCGGGGCTTTTGATTTGAATAATTCTGGTGTCAGTACTGGGCTGACGTCTAAACGGTGGTAATACGAACTTTGAAAACTAGCGTACATATTGTACAATAATGCAAAACGGTCTTTCCCAATATCCAAGTTTAAATTATCGTAAGGATAATACTTGTCGTTTAGAAACAGTCTCGCATTGATCACGTTACAATGAACAAATTCATCGGCGTGTGCTGTCAGTACATTCTTTCTTGCTGTCTGAAACGCTAACACAACAAAGCGTGGTTTTTCTAGCTGACTCGAGGTCTTGACAATCCAATTCTGCCTTTTAGTCTGTGGTAAGGCAGGATACTCGTGCAACTCCCAGGTCCTAAAAGGCATAGTTATCGGGTGGTCTTTCTCTATGAGTCGTAACAGTGGTAATCTGTACGCATTAGCTACATGTACATAAGGCATTTTCCAGTAAACTTTATCTAGTTCAAGAACACAATTAGCAGTCGTTTGTCCGCTTGCTAAAACCATAGCGTTTATGTCGGTAGATGTGCGTAGGAGTATAAGTTCTTGTTTCACGTTCAGCACGATGCGTGTATAGTCTTCTGCGAATCCCATTAGCATTTTCAGTGGTATACAAAAGTTGAATTCGCCGTCATCATTCACTTTTAATATGTTCGTGGTCGGCGCCACCCAACCTGCGTTTTCCATTGCGTTACGTGTGTTGTTGTTGAGTGATAGAAAAGTTTTAATAGTTGACGTAACACCGACGTTTCTGGTATGGTCCACTACCACTCCGGCCAACTCGTAACGAATCTCTTCAAAGAGAAATGCTATACCATTGTTCACCAGTTCCACATTCAGTGCAGTATCTGCAGCCACACTAGGGTTTTTAACCAACTTGCCTTCGATGTAGAGGAAACTTTCTGACGGCAGTGTAAAGACGTCCTGTTGTTGTATTGGCACACGTATTTCATCATTGTTTCCATATCTTGTTGTTGCGTACGGTGCGTGTGAGTGAAATGAAAAGTGTGTGATACTGTCTTCAAAGAACGGTTGCTGCTCCACAGATAATATTCCACTCGCCATGTTACTTGTTTACAACAAAACCCAGTGAAATCAGGAAACGACGGTTAACTGATGTTAATCGTTTCAGTTTCGAACGAGTACTGATGCGTTTCCTAACTGATCTTTCTTCTTCTTCTTTTTTTTTTATTACTGACGACTGTGGTAGCAGCGGTGGCGAAGAAACAAAGTACAAGCCCATGTCTATAGTCGTTTTAGATGTAAACGCACAGTGATGACTTCTCCGCGAAAATCTATTACGTCACCGTCCTGATCGTGTAAAGATAATGTTATGTTGTCCAAACGACTCACATTCACAGGTAGGTATATGACGTTTGTAGGTGATTCAATTATTTTGAATCCTGGTTCGACTGACGGATAGAACGAGTGCAGCGTGTGCCCGTTTTTACCGTTCTTGTATGATCCTTGCGCTATATTACACCTTATCAGTATACTGTTCACTTTTCTAATGTTAACTGTGGCGTCAGACGTGTGAGTTTTATTCGCTTCAAGCAGACGCTTTTCCTTGAAACCCAACATATCACCGATACCGTACACTGTTTGTTGAAAGTCAATATCCAGTGCACAAGTCAGTTCACATTTCAGTGTATTGTTGTTAGGACGTAGACTAATCTTTGAGTCTCCTAACTGCTTTTTGAGGAAGGCTTCTATGTCACCGATTTCATAAGAACCTGTAGGTAAAGTTATCAAGTCCCACGTTGTTCCGTCCCGTAGTACTGGAAACACATTGTTTTTTCCCTCAATCACGTTCGGTATACTGTTGTATGTAGTAAAGTCCAATAGACCTACATACCATTCGCCGTTTGTTAGTTCGAGAGGCGGGAAAAAGTCACATACAAGAGCAGCAGCATCGTACCCGTTAAGGTGACCGACAGCGAAGACATCTTGTCGCTTACTGATCACTCACGCGTTAAGAAGTCCAAACATAAATGCCCACAGATGACTGTGTGTGGTGGCTGTTCACGCTCGTAATTGTAGTAAATGTCAGTGTCGGTTCCAAAATACTGTGTCAGCTCAAGAGGTGGCTGCATATTACCATACGCATCATAGTAGTAAACTTGTTTGTTTCGCTTCTTGTAGCAAACCCAGTGCGTACCAGGTCCTTCTGCACTGTCCAGATTAACAACTGCACTCTCATTCTTCCATGGTCGTGTGTGTGTGGTAAAGTTTTACGCATAAAAACTCCTCTGAAATAAGGTATTTTCAAAAGTTTTGCGTACACATACAAATCACTGTCAGACAATGCACGCACTGGTATGCAAATTAGTTTTTTTGTCTGTAAGGGCGTAGGTATAGACCTGACGCTATTTTTTTATTGTTACGTTTATGCCTTGAGACTGTTTTGCGTTTGTAGGTCGTTTTGCGTTTGTTCGCGGATTGACGTTTAATTCCTGAACCCTTCTTCTTCTTGTTTTTTCTGCAACCACTACGCGAGCTCCCTCCACCCACTGATGATTTCGCTTTCATTGCGGCGGCTACAGCTGCAGCATACGCTCTTTCACTAACACCGGAATTCCAATCTTTCACTCGTTCCCACGCTTTGTCGGCAAGAACGCGATCAGCTATACGTCTTCGACTGTTGTCTTTGTACCTTGCGTAGGCGATATCGTGTTCGCGACAGGCTTCGTCCAGCTCGTTGATTCCGCGCTCGCCACGTGCCAATCTCTCTTTGAGTTTTGTTCCAGGTCCACAGAATCGGTAGCCGGGTAGGTGTAATTCTACTGGTAATGCGTCCACCGCTCGATTAATCAAAGTAGGTACTGACGAAACGATAGCGGGCACAGTGTTTTTAAGTATTTTTCCAATTACACCACGCCCCATTCTTTTCTTACGAAGTACGTGCATTCTTGTAAACAGATCTCCAATCCTTGATTTCCGTTTCCGTATCGAGAACGTCTGCGTGAAATACCTGAGTGACCTTGTACAATTCGGTCTTTATATGTAATTTTAATTCGTACATTTGTCGTACAGTGACTGCGTCTTTGTCATTGACACCGTTCGCTATATTCGTAATTTTTCTTCCGGCAGCGTAGAAAGCATCGTTTTGCAAACTGATTGTGTGTGCGTGTAAAAATTCCAAATTCACTGCGTCTTGGAAGTCAAGAGGCGCTTGCTCACGCGATAGTCGACAGTCATTAACGATTACGTTACCTGCACGATCTTTTTTCAAACTCTTCTCGTCTACGTATCGTTTTGTGGCTGCATCTCTTGATTTAAGCGGATCGTTTAGCATTATTATCCGATGATCTTTTGCGTCTACGGTAGCGTCGTCGTTCTTGTACTGTAAGCATGCGTCCTTTACGTACTGTAAAGAAACAACATCGTGCAACTCTTCAGGATCACCCAAGTTGCGTATCTTTTTGTTTTTCACATCAAAGTGACCGTCGTTAGTCACTCCTAAACCGATATCCTCACGCAGACTTCGATGAGTTTCTTTTCGCACTCTTACAGCGCTGTCGTGTCTACCGAACTTGTCTACACTCATATTTATGAAGAACTGGTGGTTATAGAACGGTGCGTCTGCTTTTATATGATAATGCCGGCTTCACGTAATTCTTCCAATATCGAAACGATTTCATTCCTATGACCAGTATGGCCACTATTTTGAGACGCCATTAACATTCTCAATCGATTAACCAACTCGTTAGGATCATCCCAATGCACGTAATCGATTGCAGTGTTCGGTTTCATCTCCATATAGCCACTCCCTGTACGTTTTCGTGCACTCGATGTAAACAATTTAGATATTACTAGTCGGTACTTGACGCCACTGTTACTGTTTATTCGCGTATTGTGTTTATATTTTTGTTTGTGTCTGTTGGTTGCTAGTAGTATGGACTTATATTTCCTCATATCGTCCTTATTGTATTTTTTCGGTAGTTTCATAAACAAAAGTTCATACAGACCAGGTGTACCCTCGTAAATTTTTCCTTTGACATGAAAGTTGTCGTTATCATCGATTTTTACATTTGAATCAACTATCATAAATTTACCACCTTCGTATCGAACACCATACATACGATCTATAATCCGTTTACAGTCCGCCGATTCGCACAAACGCATATATTTGTTTGCTAATGAATCGTCACTGAAATGTGAAGCGTTAGGGTTCCAGGCGTCCTCGTCACCGAAATGAGAAGCGTTATGACTCTGCGTGCCACTTTCGTTTTCAGTTATTACGTGTTGTGTAGGCTCTTCTTGTTTTATCTGCTGCTTCTTCTCCTCCTCCTCCTCCTCCTCCATCATATCACCACTTAACTTTCGTGAAATAGCTTCTAACGGTTCCAGAATCGGTCTGTAATTTTTTCTAAACTTTTCGTCACATTCTCTGATACCGTGTTGTAATGCATGATATTTTTTCCTTATGTTGTCGCTTATCGTATCTATATCATACGTAAGTCGTTCCTCCTTATTCATCGCCATCGCGTGTTAGCAAGAGGACTGATTACATTACTACAGTGCAACCACTTTTATACTTCGTCGGAAACAATTATGAATCGATCAAAGCCGATTCTATATCTACCTTCATTTATTGACGAGTCTTTGCCTATGACTAGAAATCCATAACGATCCTTCCACGCTTCCGTGCAGACGTCTTTGAAAGCATCATATTTCATATCCATGTTAACATGATCATTGTATGCATGTCGTAAATTTAGATCGTCTTGTTTGAACAATATCAACAAGTTAGCGTTGTCACGTACCAATTGTTTCGGTATCTGGCTATATGTCTGGCATAGATAGAATGTGTCCACACCGCTATGTCTCCCCATAGCAAAATACTTTCGAATATTGTTTTGTCTTTCACACGATACGTCATCGAATACGATAACAGAGTCGAGACCAGTGATTTCACTCGGTAGTGGGACTTCTTCGTTCTCGCTGTATGCATGATAACCTAAACCTTCATCAGCGAGTGATTTCATCACTGTTTCTAGCATTCTGTATTTTGGTTGAAATAATGATTTTGAAAACACGTATACGTTGCGGAAACGTAGTCCGTTGGCATCAAACAGTAGGTTCAATAGCACATTGGATTTCCCACAGGAACGGGCCTGTAACGATACAGCGAATACTGTTCGGTAATAGCGGGCCATGTTTACGTTTAGCACTGCCTTCGTCACCAGCCAAAAAGTCCATATCCTTTATTGGTAATTTGTTTGCTTGCTGTACAATCTTCATCTTTGTGAATACTGAAAGCATACTGTTTTCAGCACGTGCTGTCACCTTTTTTATATTAGATCTTTCTTATGTATCCATGCATCGTGTTTACCATCGAAACCAAGCCAACGAACACGCACTCTGTCACCTTTGCGTTGTAACACCTTTTCCACTAGGTATACGTCGCCGACTTTGGACTTACTAATCTCGTGCTCGTAAAAACCACCTTTCAACACTTTGTTTAGATGATCTTTTAGCAGATAAGTGACGGGGATGGTAGTGGATTGTACTTTATCCACAGTGAATATTTCGTTAGTCCAATTTGGCGTATAACCTTTGACGAACGTCATTTTGTGCTTACTTATACGAACACGGTCACCGACTTTAAATTTGGGTGGTTTCGTTGGACTGATTTTAGGCGCTGTGTTCTTCCTTATTCGTTCCAACACTATATGTTCGTTGGCGTCATTCACTTCACTCGGTTTCATACCAATGGTTCTGTGTGTTGTATTGTTGTACGATTTCAGTAATATAGGTAGTAGATCCAACCAGCGGTAGTGTCCTTGTTCGCTGAAAGCTCGATACATGTGTGTCTTCAGTGTGCGATTAAAACGTTCCACTATGGAAGCTTTTTTCTCACTATAGGTTGAGTAATGTTTCACATTATACTTTTTTAGCAACGCTTGTACTGTGCTGTTGTAATACTCCTTCCCGTTGTCCGTCTGTAAATATTTCATTCGATTAGCAGTTAGTATAGGCTCTAGTGCGTGCTTTACTTCTTTTCCTGTCTTTGTTTTCAATGGTACAGCGTACGCGTACTTGCTAAACGCATTGATCACTGTCATCATGTACTTGTACCCTTTGTTCACTCGAGCGTATGGTATCATCTCCACAAGATCCGCCTGGTACAAGTCGTGTAGACCCTTCAATTCAACCGCACGCCTAACGAAATTCCTTCTCGCTGCTCTGTGTAGCTCTAGAGCTATAGTCTTGCGTGCGTTGTTCATGGTTTAAGATACACTAACATAATACCGGCGTTAAAAATACTATATATATCTATAACAGTTTCTTTGTTTTTCAGTATTCACTCTCTCGTCTGAATATCATCATGTCCGACCTCCAGCAGAATCCGGAACAACAACATCAGCAGGAACAGGAACATCCTCAACAAGGTACAAATTTTTTTTAAATACCAATTGTCTCTCTCTCTCTATAATTATGTAGCAAACCAAATTTGTTTGATATGAATTAACATATGATTCAACTCTGTCTAACATGTATAAGATAGTCTCTTGACGTTGTTTAGAAATTGATATGGCGGAGAAAATTTTTTATGTTCTGACATAGGTTTGTCACCTTCTCCCCAATGTATTGTCTCTTGACATCGTTTAGAAATTGACATGACGGAGAAAATTTTTCATGTTCCACCATAGGTATGTCACCTTCTCTCCAATGAACTAATTCAATTCCGCAACAAAAGCATTTAACTCTATCGTCTATGAATGACATACTATGTCCACAAACATCATAATTTAGCGGATAGTAGTAAAACCCAGCAAACGCTAACTCGTCGGGGCTGACAAACGTCACTTCCCAATACTTGACCGATTTTCTTCTTTCACTTTCAATGCTAAAATCAAGAGTAGCTGCCATCTTCACAGTTTGCAATAAACTAACGTATTACTAACGTGTACTATCTATTTATTTACCACAAACATGAATTTGTGTGTGTGTGTGTGTGTGTGTGTGTTATTCATCATTCCTATTAGCTAATACATGTGTTTCTATTGTTTCAGTTATGACACGATTTTATATTGTGCGAAACACTAGTATTAGAGGATCCCTCACAACATTTAATTACCTGCCCGTGTACACGGACACAGAAGAAGATCAAGATATATTACCGATAATGACTGAGGTGCGACCTTTATTGTGCAAGGATATTCTGGCAGAACAAGCACGTTTACGCAGTATCAAATGGCATATTGCGTGCAGGATACGTTTCACTAAAACTGTGTTAGATGGTGACAGCGGCGAAGAAAAAGAGGTAACCAAAGACGCCGTCTTCCACGGACGTTGTCGTACGTTGCTCACGGACGACAACGACGAGTTGAACTGTCTACTCGATGAATCCTACGATAAAATCATGAATAGCATATCCAATTTTACCCGTGACGGGAGCGGATGGTCGGTGGATGCTGTACTGAAGCTGGAACTGGTTGTTGGACGGTACCGGCCTCTAGCAGCGTCCTCCTACCTTCCAACCCCGCGAAAACTTGCACTCACCAAGGCAGTAGTCAACATCAATAACTCCCAAGATGAAATGTGTTTTCTATGGTCCGTACTAGCTCACATACACCCTCAACAAAAGCATAAAGAACGTGTTTCAAAATACCTCTTATTCAAAAACACCTTAAATATGTCCGGTATCGAGTACCCTGTTTCTATAAACTCACTTTCTAAATTTGAAGCACAGAATCCCAACATTTCTATAAACGTTTTCGGCTATGAGATAGAAGACAATATCAGAAACGAATTAAAAAATGAGGTTTATCCGTTAAGAATTACCCCCAATAAGGACAGATTACATCATGTTCATCTTTTACTTCTGTCCGATACAAATAGCCGAAAACACTACTGTCTTATCAGTAGCATTAATAAATTGTTATCATCCCTTACAAAACACGAGCATAAATCATTTTACTGCGACTACAGCCTGCATCGTTTCACCACAGAACATGGTCTGTCCGATCATCTCCCCTACTGTACACCTTATGGTGAACAGAAAACCAAAATGCCCACAGAGGAGGAGAAGTTTATGTCATTTAAAAATTACGCGCACTGTCTTAAAGTACCCTTTACCGTATACGCCGACTTCGAGTCCCTCATCACTCCGCTTCAATCGTGTTCACCTGGTAACAACGTCCCGACGACAGTGCACGAGTTAGGTGAATTCTACTCAGTTGATAGCAACGGTGCCCGTCAGAAAATAACTTCTCCTCCTTTATCGTCCACATCATACGAAGCGATGCATATTCCGTCAGGTTTCTCCTATGCTATCGTCGATCACACGCACAGACTCTGGAGAGAGGCTAAAGTTTATCGGGGTGAAAACGTCGTAGACACTTTTTTCTCATGGTTGATGAAAGACGTCGAGGATATGATGAAGGTAGTACGACATAACGTACAATTAATTATGTCCGATGATGACAATGTTGCGTTCACTAACGCCACCGTTTGTCATTTGTGTGAGCGCCCTTTGACAGACGATGACAAGGTACGCAATCATTGTCATCTTACGGGGAAATTCTTGGGAGCAGCCCACAATAGCTGTAATCTAAGCTACAAGATGCCTCGTCATATCGCCGTCTTCTTTCACAACCTTCGTGGCTACGACTGCCACCATTTAATGCAGGGTTTAGGAAAATATAAGGACCAACACGTATCCTGCATTGCAACATCTAGTGAGCGTTACGTGTCGTTCTCCCTGGGTCCCTTGCGTTTCGTAGACTCCTTTCAATTTCTTAATCGCTCTCTGGACACACTCGTTACCAATCTGTCCACGTCCGGGAGCCAATTTCCTTTGCTCAGAGAGGAAATGCTTAGACGGGGTTTTGACGAACAGACCAATCTGCTCGTACGCAAGGGGGTATACCCTTACGAGTACGTTGACAGCATTGATCGGTTCAACGAAACAAGTCTACCCGCTCGTGAACACTTTGATAACTGGTTGATGGAATCGTCTATTTCGGACGCAGATTACGAGCACGCACAAAACGTGTGGAGTGCATTCAATCTGCGTACGTTTGGAGATTACCACGATTTGTATTTGTTGACAGACGTAATGCTGCTGGCCGATGTCTTTGAAAGTTTCCGAGACATTGCCTTACGCGATTACTGCTTGGACCCATGTCATTTTTACTCGCTTCCCGGACTCGCTTGGAACGCGATGCTAAAAATGACAGGGGTCGAATTAGAGCTGTTGACAGAGATAAATCAACATCTGTTTGTAGAGTCTGGGGTCCGCGGAGGCTGCGCGATGATATCCAACCGTCATGCAGTCGCTAACAATCCTCTGATTCCAGATCAGTACGATGTTTCGAAACCGACCTCCTTCATTCTGTATACGGACTGTAACAATTTATACGGTGCAGCCATGTCGCAACCACTCCCTTACGCAGACTTCCGATGGCTCGATCGTAACGAAATCGAGTCCTTGGACGTACGTAATGTGAGTGATGATTCCGACATCGGGTACATCCTCGAAGTCGACCTACACTATCCTAATACCTTACACGACCTGCATTCCGACTACCCGCTTGCACCTGTGCGCCAGCGCGTAACATATGATATCCTTTCTCCCTTTTCCAAACGTTTACATGAGAGTATATACAGATCATCGTATAACGAATCAGGGTCATCCGTAGAGAAGTTGTTAACAACTTTGGAGGACAAACAAAATTACGTTCTCCATTATCGAAATTTGAAATTGTATTTAAGTCTTGGCTTAGAGCTGAAAGCGACTCATAGGGTGTTGTGTTTTAAGCAAAGCGCTTGGTTGAAACCGTTTATCGATTTCAACACCCGCAAGAGGCAAGCAGCCGTCAACAGCTTTGAAAAAGACCTTTTCAAACTGATGAACAACGCCGTATACGGTAAGTCGCTGGAGAACGTACGGAAACATATAGACTTTGAACTAGTCTCGGATGAACGACGGCTTCAAAAACTAGTTTCCACACCTAGGCTAAAACGTATGATTCGTTATACGAACGATCTGGTGGGGCTCTCACTCCGTAAAAAATCCATTGTTCTTTCCCGTCCCGTGTATGTCGGCTTCACGGTGCTTGACGTTAGCAAAACGATAATGTACGACTTTCATTATCGTTATGCTGTCGCCAAGTACGGTCGCAACGTTAAATTGTTAATGACTGATACAGACAGTCTGATGTATAGTATTCAAACATCAGACTTGTATGCAGACATGAAGAAGGACCTACACGTTTTTGACACATCGGATTACCCTACGTCTCATCCTTGTTATAGCCTTAAGAACAAAAAGGTTGTTGGACTGTTCAAGGATGAAACGTGTGGTCGTCCTATTAGAGAATTCGTGGGTCTCCGAGCGAAATGTTATTCGTTCCTTGTGGCCCACGAAGATCCTACCAAAGAGTGTCAAAAACGTGTATGTAAAGGTGTGCCTCGAGTTGCGATTAAGAGGAGTCTACGACACGATATGTATCGCAAGTGTCTCACTGATCATTGTCAGTTTTCTGCTAGTGCGCTTTGTTTACGTAGCGATCATCATACGCTGTACACGATGCGTGTAAATAAGCAAGCGTTGTCACCGTATGATGATAAGCGCTATATACTAGACAATGGTCATGGTACGCTTGCATACGGTCATTATCGAATACGACGCATTAACATGGAGAACGATGATGACGACGACACCTCCCCACCTGCTAAAAAAATTCGTCTCCATGTATAGTAACCCCCCTCAACACTTGTTTCTTTCGTCAGTTGACGTCTCTCGGTGCTTCAGTCCAGACGTCTGTAAACGTAAGTTCACATATTAATATCGCAACGATATTTGTGTGTTTAAACATAATATATATATATATATATATAGAGTTTGTAATGTGTGGTTTCTTTGTCTTACAGTATTATGGATAACACTGCACTTATAATTGACTTCCAGTGCTTTTTCGATGACAACGGAAAATATATTGTGAAGGAACTGTCAATCATGGACGTTCTGAGATTTGCTGGTAGACATTGGATTTTAACACCGCCTGCTACATCCGTTACGAATCCAAAATACGTTAGGACAAACCACTGGTTAACGTCAAATTATCATAGACTTAGATGGAGCGAAGGAGAGACACCGTACGACAATCTTGTTTCATTGTTAACATCACATACACGTATATATAACTATGTGTTTGTGAAGGGTTTTGAGAAAAAACGTTTTTTACAATCAAAGATAATACACAATAATATCATCAATCTCGATGACTTTGGTTGTCCTAAAAACATACCGTATCTATTTCATGGAACAGAATGTCTTAGACATTTCAATTCTTCTGACCGATGTGCCAACTATAAGGTGCATGCTATTCGGGAATGGATGATTCATGATTTTTGCTTTAACCAAACATTTTTAATGTAACAAATTTAGAAAGTAGGTCACAGCGAATGATGACATTTATATCTCTCTAATTCTGTTGTGGACATGTACATACATGCATAGCTGTAAGCGGTGACTATTTCCTTATGAAAGTGGAATGTAGACTTTCCTAATGACATTGTTATATATTTTTGGTGTCTCTAATTTCGTCTGTGGGACATGTTCATACATGCAAAGCTGTAAATGAAAGTGGGACACAGACTTTTCTGATGACGACGTTACCACCACCACTATCACATTGTACTGTCCTTTTGTGTCGAATATTCTGTCATTGTTTGGTTCTCTCTCGTTTGATACAGACGTGTTCACTAGTGTCTTTCTCTCTCTTCTAATAATGTCGTTTCTTGTAAAGTTTAATGCTGTAAGTGCTATCGAGTACAAACGATGTTCAGAATTGACAGTGAATAAAAAATATCCCATCATGGTCTTAACAAATGTGGACACAAAATATGGGAACTCTGTGATTGCTACGTTGGAGGATGGCGACCACCAGTATCGTGTCTATCTTCCCAAGAGGTATGCAGGTGTCTTCACGAATGAGGAGCTCAGGCATATCAAACCTAAAGAACTACATTTAGTGTATCGAGGGACAAGGAATCAAACAACGCAGGTGGAAACTGAGTCCTAACGTCGTAAGTAGCAATCGTGTTAACAAACAATTTATTGATGTGTGTGTGTGTGTGTGTGTGTGTGTGTGTGTGTGTGTAGTTTCAACTCTCTGTACTTAACACTTTAATAATTGAATTTGTATGTACATGATAAATGTATCATTGATTCTATTTAGTATTTTTTACAAAGTTTCGTTGAATAATAGTTGGTTCGATTAGAAATTATTTGAAAGTACATTAACTTTATGTGATAAATGTATCATTGATTCTAAGCAGTATTTACAAATTTCCGATGAATAATATTTGGTTTGATTAGAAATTATTTGAAAGTACATTAACTTATGAAAAATGACACATACTTGAAAAAGTTTACTTACTTAACGCATTTGATTCTTTCCACTAACTGTGTGTGTGTGTGTGTGCATGTGATAATTGAATATTTATCGTATCAGTGATTCTAATATCGACTGTATTGTTATGTTACAGATAAACTTCCTTGTGAACTGTATCTACAGCCGTGAAATTATTATTTAAAAATCTTACAATGTCAAAAATTATTATTAATATTGTATTTATTTTATATAACAATGTTTGTTTATGATATATATATATATATTTAATCAATGTAAAATGTATTTTTGAATAATTGTATTATAACGGTTTGTAAACTATATTTTAAGTTTGTGTACAGTGCTGTAAATATATATTTAATCATTTAAAACAATATTATTATTAATATTGTATTTATTTTATATATAACAATGTTTGTTTGTGATATATATATTTAATCAATGTAAAATGTATTTTTTGAATAATTGTATTATAGCGGTTTGTAAACTATATTTTAAGTTTGTGTACAGTGTTGTAAATATATATTTAATTATTTAAAACAAATTAGGGTTTATTTTAATTTATTTCGTTATAAACCTCCGAATATGCATGCAATTATTTGTATAGTAATCAGAAATGTGTGAGAGAGAGAGAGAGAGAGAGAGAGAGAGAGAGAGAGAGAGAGAGAGAGAGAGAGAGAGAGAGAGAGAGAGAGAGAGAGAGAGAGAGAGACATTTTAATAATTTGCAGGTTGTATCTTACAATCACGAAAATTATTATTTAAACTGATAATTGTTTTATTAAAATCTTACAATGACGAAATATTATTATTTCATTGTTTACGATATATATTAAATTAATGCAAAAATGAATTTCTAAAATTACAATGGTCTGTAAACCATATTTAAGTTTGTGTGTGTGTGTGTGTGTGTGTGTGTGTGTGTGCGCGCGCGTGCATAGTTAATCTTTCTATCACTAATTACCACACTGAATATAACTTTCTAATGACGAAATATTATTATTTCATTGTTTACGATATATATTTAATTAATGCAAAAATGAATTTTTAAAATTACAATGGTCTGTAAACCCTATTTAAGTTTGTGTACACATACAAATCGCTTTGAATAAGGGAATTCTTGTCAACGTTTGCAGCGAGAGAGAGACATACACGCACAGGTAATTACATTATAAACTAGGAATTGCTTCCGACGTCTGCGAGCGAGAGAGAGAGAGACATGATATATCACTGTAAAACCGATGACATAAAGAGAGAGAGAGAGTGCTAGCACATATGTTGTGTATATTAATTTCTAAATCGTGGTAAATGACTGTCATGTGTCAAAATTAGAAGTAGGACGCAACGAGGTAGGCGATAAATATATTTCCTGCTGATTACATTTTCGTATCGCTAATTACAATAATCCATAAGTAGCACGACTTACTGACGCTTATGTAAAACCGATGACATAAAGAGAGAGAGAGAGAGAGCTAGCGAGAGAGAGTGTGTGAGAGAGAGAGAGAGTTTATATCGTGATCGATAACTGTGTCTAGAGACAAAGAGAGAGGAAGGGAGAGAGAGTTGATACATTGATATCGAAGTCGTCAACAGTCATATAATTTACTATACACTATAATGCGTCTGCTAATATAGTTTGAATTTCCCACCAAAGAAAAATGTTGACAGATCTGTTCTATACACAATAATGCAGGATTGGTAACCCTGATCATATATTTTAATATACACTATAATACACACACATCAAGTTTGAACCCATACATAGGTTGGTAAACCTGATCATATAGATTTAATATACATTATAACACACAACAAATTTGAACTCATGCAAGGTTGGTAACCCTGATCATATATTTAATATATACACTATAATGCATCAAGTCGGAACCCCCCACCCACCACCTTTGGGATGCTGCGGGTCCAGCTGATAGAAAGTGAAAGTGATCTAGGCTCGCGAAAGGCGGCATATAAAAAAATAAAAAATTATATTCGCGGATGCTGTGGTCCAGATACGCAAAAAAGTCGCGGATGCTGTGGTCCAGTAGAAAGTGAAAGTGATCTAGGCTCGCGAAAGGCGGCATATAAAAAAATAAAAAATTATATTCGCGGATGCTGTGGGTCCATTGGTGGTGGGGAGAGCGTGGGAAAAAATCATGGACCGCGGGAACGGCGGCATCTCTTTGATCTTGTTTTTTTAGCGTTTTTTAAGAAAGGCGGCATTCCTTTGTGGGTCAGGACCGGCATTTTCCCCCTACTCAAAACCAAAACCATTCGGATGAAACTCATCGTCATCATCATCATGATCGTCATCATCTTCAAGGATTAAACCAAGGATGGTTTGTTCCGGTCTGAAACAGGCAAAGATTACAGCTGGTCACTCGAGCGCTTCCTCGAACGTCCCACACCTCTCCGTCCCCTCGGCTTATAGTTCCATAGTTGTTTGGGGATGCGGCAGTCATCCATTCGGCAAAGATGTTCCCACCAATACAGTCGATACTGGGTGATTCTGTCGAGTATGCTCATAATATTCAGTTCCTGCTGTATGTCTGTGTTTCTTCTATGTTCATGGAGAGTATACCCTGCCACGTGGCTGAGAAATCTCATTTCAGCCACCTGGATGCCGGTATAAGCTGTCCGTCCTCTGCTTGTCATTGTCAAGTAGAGGTTAGGGGACCCTCTTGCCCTTGGACGGATGACCTTCCATTGGTCACCGACGTAGGATATGGGAGGCAAGGAGAAACCACCACTTTAAAGACCCTTATGGATATCTCAACAGGGAAAACTGGTCTCTTTAGTCTGGTAAGACAGCCAGTTTATGGGAGAACATCCAGACAGAAAATCGGGCTGGACGTTAAGCCTGAAGGTGGCAGCCCCACCAAACGTCTTACCCTGCGATATGCTAGTAACATATCCAGGGGACATATTCACTACTAAATTGCCTCAAATAAGGACTAGCCAGGCGGATCAAAAGTTCGGATGAAACTCATAAACTAAATTATAGCTAACTTACACTTATTTTGTTATCAGAAAATATTTATAAACGTTCGTTAAATTTTAAAAGCCTTCTTCTTTGTCTTTTCTACTGTGCCTATTAAGTAATCCCCGAATTTTCTTTCCGTACCTTCCAATTGTTCAGCCTTCGTCTATTAAATTCCAATGCTCTATAGTTTATTTGTTCTATTTACGCCACGTTACTCTCTTTCCCTCTTGTGATTTCCAGCACTCGTATTCTTTCGTCTACTGTGCTATTTTCATATTAATCCATACCAGATTATGTTAATTTGTTGGAGTATTATCAAACTTCTTAAGCTTATAAACAGAAAAATGCAGAAACGATGGAAGATACGTATTTTACGTATTGATACAACGAATCGTCGCCGCAGTAACTATGATTTTTTCCACCGAATGCAATCAGGACTGTGCAAATTTACGAATAAGACACACCAGTAAGCTGGGTTACAGGCGAAGTTTGCGGCTTGTAAAATGCCGTTGCTTGTGTTCCTTGGCATATTTATCGCTAAAATTTCAGTTTTGTTACTTTAATAGCCACTGTAGCTTTAATGTAATAGTAGCTATTTTTAACAATGTAGCGATGTATTGAGATGAAGCCAGAGTTATGACAGAAAGAGACAGAGGAGGGATTCAGGCAGCGGAGATGAAGTTTATGAGGCGTACTCTGGGCTGTACCATTCTCGATAGAAAGAGGAATGTGTATATAAGGACGGAACTGGGAGTCGACCCATTGTTAGAACAGCTAAGGAGCAACAAAAGAAGGTGGTGTGAACATTTGGGAAGAATGGCAGGTGACAGGACTCCAGTGCTAGCAATGGAATATAGACCGGTGGGGAAGAGAGATAGCCTATAGGACGGCCGAGAGGAAAATGAGTTCCAGAACAGGTTCACGATAGAGCATAATTCTTGAGGTTGATGTTGATGAAGATAGGCATAGCTTTATACCTGGTAAAAGAGAACGTAATATTTCAGCCACAGAAAAGTAAAATTGAAATTTGAAGAGACTTTCAAAGAGAAGGGGGAGGAGTGGGTTGTCCTGGCAACATTTTATAACGCTGGAAATGCCACAGTAAGTTGAGAAATAAACGCCAATAAAAAAGTTAGGCCTAGCGTAAAATACATGTCCAACCTAGAGTGTCATGGCGGTTCGAAAGAAACGAAAACTTTACGAATGGCTAATTAACCACAAATCAAATGGGATTTATTTTTGGTCCATTCACAAACATCAATTCAAGCGAAAAAATATTGGACCTTTACCAATTGGGAAAGCACTTGACATGAATTAAAAATTATGAATCCAACTCCCCCCTCCACCTTACTAAAAGCGATGTTTCTTGTTATATTAAAGCAAACTGTGAGCTGTGTAGTGTACGAAAATCTGTGTAGCTGAAATTCACGCGCTAAAGGAACTGTAATTACAAAACTGACAATACCTTATTAGTACTTAGTACACTTAGAACTTAGTGGTTTCTAAGTTAAAAGTGGCTGAGGGCCACGATTAAACTCAAGAACCTACCGCAGGCCGATTCATAAGCGATCACTATTTGACAAGTAGCGTGAAAATAAAAAAAGGCAGTTCTTAATTGTAAACAAGTAAAAAGAGGTAATTTACACATATACCCTACTATATCTTACTGCTCGACTTTAACGGTCCTATCTTTATTTGGTCAGTATAGTAACGAAGATATGAGAGAGACATTAAACATTGTATATTTATATAAAATCTTCAATGTGAAAACCGATCTCGATCTGCTGCAGCCATTAAAAATGCATGTCCATGTGAGTGTCGAGCTGTAGTCTGGAGAACAATGTTAGAGTCCGACCTTGAACGCAGTGTGTCGACTGCTCGTCGAGAAACGTGTGGAATGCCAATCTCTGATTATCCAGAGCGTTACATAATTGTCTTTCACCTCGTCGTAGAAATATTATATTTTCCATTATAAAATGAGAATCAAAAATAATGCGAAATTTAGTGTTCATAAAAAAACTGTTTAATATTGTCCAATGAAAATAATAATATATTGAATAAAAGTAATTTAGAAAAGTTTTAATAGGTTTTAAAGTGTGACAGTAGAAGGACGATGGGCTAACAGAATCCAGTGCAGCGTTGCACGCTACTGACAATAGATAAACGTTATTCGAACAGAGCGTGTTTCATTGTAAGCGAATTCGTTTAATTTCCCGTTCAATGAGAGGTGATTTCTAAAGCGAATGAATGGCGGCGGCTGGAAATTATTCTCAGCCAGTGAAGACGGCTATATCCTGCAAGTAAACAACATATTTAATACGTTTCACTTTAAACATGAAGAATGAGACACATGCTAGTTCTTCCGTCATTGTGATTCTTAAAATTTAACACCATTTCGCACTTGACTTGATTTATTACCATTAATATCTGATTGAAATTATTCACTGAACTGAACGTTAGGGTGAAGCGAGGTGTCAGTTTTAATTCGACTGTCTGCCTGTCTATCTGTGTGTTTGGATTATGTCTGTTTCGTCGGTTCAACGCATCAAACGTGCCCTGCTTGTCCATACGTTTGCCCTACTGAAGTCTGCTGTCTGTGAGATTGATCCCCCAAAACGTAAGGGGAAGGAGAAAATATGGGAGTTAAAATAGTAAAAAAAAATCGCAAACGTCCGTGCGTGGTATCAAATTAAAGGGAATTTCACCGTAATCTGAAAAAATTTAGTGTTCTTTTTTGAAAATATTATAATTCTGGACGCCAGGGCTAGTCAGGGTAACAATACGAACACTCCGGTCAGACTCCCCATTATTGAATATGCGAGACTACGCAGGTATTCGTGGAAAAAAAAACATTACCATAATCTTGCCACTTTTTATGTATTTCCGAGCGCTAAATTATAAAAAAAAAACACTTTAAACATTTCCTATTACATACAGTTTTTTTTTCAAAAATGTCTATTTTAATTTTTCAGATGAGGTTACACAGGGTTTAAAATAATTTTTTCTTGTATTCTGTGCAACACATAACGAGTTATTAATAAATGAAGCAGTAATAGTTTTAAGTAAATATAGTAAATGATAATCATTTATAACGACTAATCATTTATAAATATAGTAAATATTTGAAAATAAAATCTCTACAATGCTTCTTAATCTTGTTATTTGAATTAGCAGTCTCTGTAACTCCAACTCCGTCGTGCTTATCTGCTAAACTGCTAAATAGACCACTGAATAAAGATTTTTACTGGACAAAAATCGTCCGGACACGAAATTTGGTAGAAAGTTAGGTTTTGGGGTCACTTCAATGAGGGAAAAAATCGGACACTCCAGCTCACCGCTGGGTCCCCCGGGGGGGGGGGTTAAAAGGTGGGGCAAAACGGTTTGTTGTAAATATCTCAAAAACTAAGCAAGATATCAAAAACAGTTAAATACAAAAGTTGTAGCCGACCACATTTCCCATCAAAATGGTTCTTAGTAATTGTTTCGTCAGACGCACTGGGACAGAGATATGAGCGCTCAAAGTTGAAACCTTTTTTTGCAATTTTTCGTATAAGGCATTTTTACGAAAAAAAAACTTCATTTTTTTGAGTTTAGGCCGATTTTTGTACAGTAAAAGCGCTAAATATGGGTATGTAAGTGTTTGTACATGTAATACCAAGTATTTGGATGTAAATTTTTGCATGTATATATTTATGCACACATATACACACTCACTACAACTACAAAAACGTGCATTTTTGAACGTAAGCGTTTTTAGTTGTATACATGTATATACACACACATATATGTGCAAATATGTGTAGAAATATTTTCATGCATATATATTATACTTGTCTAAATCCAAAAATGCACATCTACAGTATACGCATGGATTAGTCAGTATATGCATGTAACGCTTACGTTCAAAAATGCACGTTTTTGTAGTTGTAGTGTGTGTGTATATGCGTGCATAAATATATACATGCAAAAATTTACATCCAAATACTTGGTATTACATGTACAAAAACTTACATACCTATATATAGCGCTTTTTACTATACAAAAATCGGCCTAAACTCAAGCAAGGAAGTTTTTTTTTTGTAAAAATGCCTTTACGAAAAATTGCAAAAAAAGGTCTCAACTTTGAGCGCTCATATCTCTGTCCCAGTGTGTCTGACAAAAAAATTACTAAGGATCATTTTGATGGGAAATGAGGTCACCTACAACTTTTGTATTTAACTTTTTTTGATATCTTGCTTAGTTTTTGAGATATTCACAACAAACCGTTTTGCCCCACCTTTTAACCCCCCCCCCCCCCCAGGGAGGCCCAGCGGTGAGCTGGAGTGTCCGATTTTTTCCCCCCATTGAAGTGACCCCAAAACCTAACTTTCTACAAAATTTCGTGTCTGGAGGATTTTTGTCCAGATTTTCACAAAATCTGCCTTTATTCAATGGTCTGAAATGGCATGTTCTGGACAAGGCCTTCCAGTGTTTCCAACATCAGTGTTTCAGCAGTTTAGCAAATAAGCATGACGAAGTTGGAGTTGCAGAGACTGCTAATTCAAATAACAAAATTAACAATGACAGCGTATTGCACGTGGGAAGTGGCGATAAGTTACATAAGGTAAGACTAATATTTAAATATTAAAAAAACTAAAGTAAAATTAAAGAAAACTCTTTGCAAAATATGGTTGAACAGAAGGGCGTGGTTTAGGACTTGAAAATGGTGCAAATACTGAAAGGCCTCGTCCAGAAAATTACATTTAGCAGTTTACCAAATAAACACGACAAAGTTGGAGACAATGCTTCTTTGCTGTATTACTGCTAAAAGTGTCTAGCGTGGTTACATAAATCAGCCGCAAAAACATCGTATGAATTTGTGTCGAAAAACATTAAATACACGTTAGAAATTTTATAATAAAATTGTACCATACTTTGGGCTAAAGCTGGGAGATCAACACCTCCTTATAATGTTTACTGTACTTGGTTGGAGGATAATGAGACAGCAGTTAACAGATAATAAAATATCTTTTATACTTTGGTATTTCAGTAATTTAGAAGGAACCAATTTAAAAAAATATGACTATTACTTTTACTCTTGTGACCTGAAAAACTATAACGCAAAAGGATCACCATCATCATCATCACCACTCCAAGGACTAACCCTCAGACCTGTTCCGGAACCCATCTCCTCCTCGATCTACCGACATCTCTCTTGCCAGTAGTGACCCAAGGCAGCCACAGATATACGGATGTCAGGCATGCGATTCAAGTGTTCATACCAACTCATTTTGTGGTCTTCAATCTTCTGGTGCAATGATACAATGTTTAAATCGCGTCTAATATCCTCGTTCCTTCTCCGATTCAAGAGAGAACAAGAGGGCTGCGTCTCTCTTCAAAAATTTCATTTCAGCTGCCTGAATCCTCTGCACGTCCCTTTTACGCGTTAATTCATTTGCATTTGTCCTTTTGCGTTAGCTTAGGTCGTTTTGCCGTATTTTTCATCCGATTTCCGAGGCTCGTATGAGTTCTGTAAGTACATATATTTTTACTTAAGCAGGTCACTGGCCTGCTGTAAAACCAGGACCAGGAACTTTGATTTTGGGCTGATCTTCCCGTAGAGAGTTGCTTTCACCTCAGCTGACGAGCTCTCTCTGCCCGATCGATGTAGACTAACTAACTTGTCTAATTGTCTACAGCCGTTGGCCTACTGTAGGTTCTTCCGCCTCCACACTGGATGCACACCCTACTGCCGATGTGCACCATCCTGCCAGGCCAGGACCCTGGATACCCCCAGGCTGCCCTGACAGAACCCCTATCTCTCGTTTGCTTACTGACCCACTCCGCCGAAGGGACTTTTCGCAAAAACATATGAAATTATAACCACATCAGCACCTTCACTGTAAAGATGCCAGTCTACTAGGGACACCAGAACATGGAAAACAGAATAAGAATCTAGAAGATGCTGAGGAATAGAATATGGATCAAGAATTTTATTGTACAACGGATAATCATATGACATTTGGCATTGTGCAAGAGTAATAATTCTGAACTAAAAGAGTCCAGAAAGAGAAAAGAATAACTTATTGGACAGTCGGACTCTAAAATCTCTTTCTACATAAATAAGAAAAAGAATTTACTCACTTTTGCTTCCACAACACACTGGTAGTGAAAATTGGGATTTGTCGTTGCAACAAGAAATATATCAGACTCATCTTAACAGAAAGACACCATGAAATTTCCAACTGAGATAAAAACTTTCTTAAAGTTTCAAAGTAATACTATTTGTGAAGATAGTGGTCAAAGGACAACATATGCAACAGCTATCATGTTTTTAACTTGCTATTCTTGGTTCCACAGTCGGAAGAGACAATGAGCGAGATAGGAAAATACATTGCACTTATGGGTTTTACGTTCGCTAGAATTAGGCGACTTGAAATCTGATAAAAATGAAGTAGTAGATAAGTCTACAAGATCACACGGTAGTAACATTATTTTAGTTCTTCATATTTCGGCATATTTTAAATAAACTTAACTAAAAGACTGAGTCGATAAAAATAAAAAAACGTAAATAAAACCACCCCACACTCAATTTAGCACGTATTAAAATATTGTTACGACATTAAAGAACACTCTACATGTATCTCGGCTATCCCAGCTGTAATGTGTGTGTGTGCGTACATATTGCTGCTACTTTGGGATGAAATACAATTACGTGACACTTAATCACGCGTCAACCACCGAGGCTGTTCCGGACTTCACCGGTCCGCGCGCGCTGTGTTCAAGGCCGCAACTAATTGCGCTCTAGTGTTTTCTAGTAGTGTTGACGCGTATTATGGATTTTTCTGGAACACTTCTGCCATCTGTTTAAACAACGAGAGGTGCCGCTTAGAGGCAGTTTAAGTGGCGATTTATTCAAGTGAGGTTCGAGTTATTCGCGGGCGATTTACACGGTGTGTCTCAAGTGGTGTATTAGTGAAAAGTGATTATAGTGCGGAATTCTTTCTAGTTGACATTATTATTTGTGTGTACAGATTAACTTGAATTATTGTACGAGTATAATCTTGTTGAATAACTTGTTGATTACTAATTGTTACTTGTGATAATTAAAGCTGGTTTTTAGTGACTTCATTGGTGTCTTGTATTTTATTTTCCACTGTTCCATACGACCATCAACGAGCCGTCGTAACAATACAAACTGTACTTACGCAAGTTGTTCTTGCTCCGTAACAATAATTTCTTTTGTACCTTTAGTCCAGACCACGTACATTATGTATATGACATTTAAATTTAATAATATTCTTGTAATAAGAAAATAAACAATAAAATTTCATATCAATTTTTTTTTTTCAGTCGTGAGGCGTAAAAAGCTCAGCCTGCGAGAAACGTTTTCCTTACGCAAGATAGATTAATACGTCAAGCCAGTGAACTGTACAGAATTATTCATATTTTATTTTGATCCAACTCCCAATGTCTTGATTTTCTTCTTCTCCTTCTTTACCTCACGGAGTAGGCACCTCTTCCATCTTCACTGAGTATCTCTCCGTCTAGTTCTCGGTCTCCCTACATCTCTTATACCAAAGGGTCTATATTAGAACTCAACCTTAGGTAGTCGTCCACCCTTCATCTGTCCACATGCTGTAACCATTCCCTGCGATATGTCTGAATCTTATAATTTATGGAGAATACCTGTAGTTCTTGTCTAATATCCCCGTAGTTCTTGTCTAATATCCTCATTGCGCAAACGATCCTGTCTCATGCAACCATTTGTTCTTCTCAGAAACTTTATTTCCGAAGTTTGAATCTGTTTTAGTCTTCTTTGTAGGACCCATGTTTCACACCCATGTAGTAAAACAGGCACTCCCATTGTTTTATACAACTTAAGCCTTGTCTCTCTCTCCTCTTTCTTGATTAGTTTCCAAATTATTGACCGAATCGTGCGAATATATGTCAGCCGTGCTTCTCACACTGTACTAATCATGACGTGTTTCAATTAACGCATTGTAGATATGCTTACTGTTACAGAAATCGTTAGAAATGCCTTTATTGTAATTTTAAGACTGAAAACAGTAGGATAAACCTCGTCCGCATAATTTAGGAAATCGTAAATTGAAATACATTGCTAAATAATACGAATAATTATTACTTAAAGATAAGTAGGCCTATGTAGCGTGATCAGCTTTGAAAGTGATAATTTCGTGTGTGAATAAATTATGTTTTGTTGTTAAATTATTTCGGAACTGTACCTTTAGCCGTTCCTGCAGTACATTTTCGATGTTTTTAATATCCGATTGTATCGATATATTACGAACTGGAAAAAAAGAAGTGTACTAATTGTAAATTGTCCTATTACTTAATGCAAAGCTGAATACGCGTCGTTTTCATTTGTGAGGTTAGGTGACAACGGTTTTTTTATTTTTAGTTTACTGCTGAAATAAATAAAACATAACGTTTTCGGTTGAGGAAAAAATAACGTTTAATGTGGATATACAATGCTTACAACACAGTAATACTTAGAGAACCTAACTATTTTGAGTTGACAAATTGACAAAACTACAACAGCAAATGTAAACTGAAAAATACTAATATTTATGGTTAATGGAAAACACAAAAAAAAAAACAATGTATTGAGGAATGACAACATACGCTCTACATATTATACATAATGGACGTTTCTTTTTGGTTAGCCACAAAAACGAGTAGGCCTACTTATTGGAAAACGAATATTACCGAAAAAACGAATTCTGCCACAAACAAATGACATGTATAGTAATAGCCAACTCGCCTTATTTTCGAGTTGGGTTTTTCGTAGTTACCGCCAAAAAAACGAGCTGTACATTACACAAGTATCGCATTCCATGTACAATTTTATTTCAGTTCTCATGTTAACCTAACAACATCAACTTTTGGCGTCACAGGTACGCAACTGTGACATACTACTGCTACAATCATTTTTCATAAAAAAAAGGCCTAAGAACACCAACTGCAATCGCCAGCCTACTATTTTGCGACATACGGAATTAAAATTTGTATAATTCTTTCACCTACATAATAGTGTGTGTGATATTCACTAAAGATCGAAGCCAAACAATCGCATAATCGAAATATTGAAAATAAATGACTGCAGGAACGGATAAAGGTACAGTACCTTTATTTCTGTTGCTCTGATTATACTAAACATGTGCACAAAATTCAACGAATATGTCAAATCGTTCCACAAAAAAGACTATCAAGTCAAAAATAGACGAATGAATTGCTATCAGAAACAAAATCTACAAAAGTAAATCATATTATTTTATCACGGACAAACATTCTGCTTCAATCTCTAATCGCACAGAGATTATTACAGTTGTTTCACTTTGGCATACGAATAAATAATCAAGAATATTGTAAAGAGAAACCTACCAAACAGCCCAGAAGATTCTTCACTCTTCCCCCCGTCCAGTGTGGCGGTCACCCCAGTTAACCCAGTGAAGGCCGCACTCAAATAGGTTCCAGTGTATTCAAGAACACTTGAGATACGCATTAAATGGCATGAAGTGAGGATGAAAAAACGCGTGGGCTACCTATAAAAAGCCGTAGCAGCCGGCTTGTCAGTCAGTTACGTGAACGATTTTCCTTAGCGCGGATCGAGTGTTTGTAGAAGCATTGTAGCGAAGTGTTGTTATTAGTGCGAATTTCTTAATAGTTGACATTATTATTGCGTGTGGACAATTTTTACTTGAATTGTTGCAAGAGACTATCTTGTTGATTACAAATTGTTAGTTGTGATAATTAAAGCTGGTTTTTAGTGCCTTAATCGGTGTCTTGTATTTTGTGTTCCACTGTACCATACGACGATCAGTTAGAGCAGCGGTTCCCAAACTGTGCTCCGCGAAACATCTCCTAGTGCTCCTTGAAGAAATTGGAAGAATAAAGAAATGACCAGGTCTTAAAAATGTGACTTAAGATATTCGACTCCAGCTGTCCCAAATTCAACCAGATATAGCTAAGTTATGTAAATCAATTCAGTCTCATCCCTCTCATTAGAATAGTTCTTTTACGGTCCCAAGTAGCATTTTTCGTTTTGCAACATTAAAAATGGTTTTATGTACCAGATCTATGAGGATATATTATGGATTTACAATACTTGCTTTTAGTTCGTTTTAAAATGTGTTGCCTTAATATGTTTTTTGTTTGTTTGTTTTGTAATGTATGTAGTGAAATTAGAGTTGAAAATATTTTTTTGTAATAAAATAAACTGATAAAGCCTGTTTCATATGTCTAAAGTTCTAAATTCTGAATGTTTACCTTCTATCCTCAAACAGTATGGTCATATAAGTGCTAGGTGAAAATTAGTGCTCCGTGATGAACTTTTCCACTGAAAAGTTCTCCATGACCTAAAAAGTTTGGGAACCACTGAGTCAGACCGTCGTAACAACATGTTAATTTATACAACAAATACGAGAATTGTTGTTTACAACTCGTCCGTGGCTTGTTGTTGGTGTAAACATTTCAGTAGCAGACGCGTGTAGGTAGGCGAAGTGTTGTATCGACGTAGTTTAGTGACACACATTTTCATATCAAACAGGAACTTAACCCTAATTGCAAGTTAAACACGACGCACGCCGCAATCTCTTCCACGCCACAGCACACACACTGTATCCACGTACGCGGAATCCACAGCATCGATCTGTTTCGGTATGCATGCTTTCCCCGTAGACTATGTCAGCAGCACACAGCTCTCCTCCGTCTTCCGCGTTCATTCTACAACCTCAAACGAAGCTAGGTGAAACTTACATATTTGTAATTATATATATATACAACTATACACTTATATAGTTTTATTTAATAAATATACAGATGATGACATAAGGAAATGGAAATTAGACGCCCCCAAAGGATTATAGTTGGGGAAAGGATTTTATTTAAATATTTTAATGTATGGAGACGATCTTGTGATCATCCAAGAGAATGAAAATGACCTCCGTTGTTTTATCTTTCTGACATTTTGGAAGATTACAATCAAACCATTTCATTATCCAAAACAAAAGTTATAGCTTTTTGTGGGTCAAATCATATTATAACAAAGATTGTCATACGGGACTTGCCAATAGAACAGGTACCAGATTTCAAGTATCTAGGGTGTATCATCACATACCATGATGATAAGGAGACAAAGCAAAATTAGTCTCTTCCAGTCGCTTTGTGGCTGTATCATTAAACACTTAAAGAAGAAAACAAGGAAAGAGACGCAACAGAAATATTATAATGTAATGGGCATACCTCAACTACTGTATGGTAGTGAGACTTGGATTAGAAAGGCCAAAGATATAATCTAGACTACAAGGAGCGGAAATGAGGTTCTTGAGAGCTGTAAAGGTTTGTGCCAGGAGAGGTTTTATCAGAAATCCCGGTACAAAACGGAGTGCCGGTTTCATGTAGATAGAATGGATCCAACTAGATTTTCAAGAAGACCCCTTGAATATCATCAAAGGGGAAGAGAAGTGGGGGAAAACCGCGTAAGCGATGGTTGGATGACTTCCATTGAGACTGGAAGAGGCTATTAGCCTAAGCCGTAAAGGATAACGACGTCGACGACGATGATACTTTCGTGAGGATCGTGTCCTGTCTACTCGCAGCAAAGTTTAAATCACAAGATACGAATCGTATCGTCTCGCGCAGCATTAGAAGCACCGAGAACTAGGCGTAAAAGATACGGAAACCGAGGACTGCTTACACACCGAGGATGACGACATAGCACAAACAGTAAGTTGCTGAGAAACTGGTATATTTGAAACACCTAACTTTACACACTGATCACACAAGGTCTGGATATAAGCTCCGCTGTGCCATTGCCAGAAAAGAAGTAAATAAAATGTAACGAAATAGTTGAGACAAATAACAAGTGTTATAGAGCGTCCGTCTCTGACCGGACCATGCAGATCTCGGAATCCATTCCGTCCACGAAGGAATCTACCGTTTGTCCTCACTCTGTTCCGGAAGACGCAAGGAATGTGACAACGAGCTAATAAACGACGTTGTTGTTGCTACACTCCTGGAAGATTGAAGAGGAAGTTGTTATGTTCAATTAAAAAAAATTCAAAATTACATTATTTGCAACTTCAAACCGTTCATCACTGTTAACCCACTCTTTAACATCGGTTTCAACGGCGTTTTCGCAAACCTGAATTTGGACGGTTTAGTCATTGCATAATTTTTCTCAACTTCCGTTTCAATTGTGCTCATTACTGTGTAAAATCTTTTTCCCCAACTTCCTAAATGTTTCTCATTTCACTGCTCATAAATCCAGTATTCTAAGAGAATAACAAATACTCATGTCTCATCAATATCCAATATTTATCACATATTTCTTCCCAGTTCAAGATAGACAGTAACAAGCGATGTTTACCGTTTTTCATTAAACATTCTGAAACTTCCTATTCCGTAAAATAAAAAATAAAATAAATAAAGATAATATAAAAAAATATTAGCCCCACGAAAACTTCAGAAGGTTGGAAATTAAGAAGTAATGACGAAATATATCAAAGCATTGAAAATATAACAGAAAAAGTGAGAAAAAGAAGACTAGTATTATTTTTGGACATTTATATAGAATGGACGATAACAGGTTAATAAAACAGATCTAAAAATATTTGTGGGGAAAGAAGTCAACATCAAGATGGATTAAAGAACTCAAAAATGATTTAGAAAAAAAAATAAGATAAACACAGAAGAAGGAATTGAAAGAGACGTTTTTCGGGCAAAAGTGTTAAAAATGGAAGGAGTCCAAGGTAGGAGAGAGAAAAACGGAGGTTCAAAGTGGACTGAAGACAGGAAGAAGAGACATACTAAAAAGATGAAAGAATATTGGAGAAAAAGAAAAGAACAAGGATTAAAGAATTGAAATTGGCATGTGGTCCTGAGATGACCGATACAAATAGAAAAAGATAATATTGTTGCAACAGTCTACTGGTCGTCGCATGGTACAGTGGAAAACAAAATACAAGACACCAATTAAGTCACTAATCACCAGCTTTAACTGTCACAATTAAACAGCTTGTAATCAACAAGATAAAAAATGTCTACTAATATAAAACACAATTGAATTACAATTCTCCCGCACAACTATAAAACACAACACTCCGCCACAATACTTCGAACCGCAACAGAATATATCGCAACTCAGTCTGAACTAAGCGCCGCTGAAGCCTTGTATTTATACCCCGCTCAGACACCAGAACATTCCACATACTTCGCATCAGCGCTACACTAGAACGTAATTGATTCCGGTCTTGGCACATTGCGCGGGGCTGGCGAAGTCTAGAAAAGTTTCGCGAACGCATGTTGAGATCACGTACGCACACGACATTACAACACGATTCAACTGGAACATCCGAGAAACACTTAGATTGATCTGAAATGTCGTAACAATATAAAAATGATTAATCAAAAGGACTACACGGACCACCGAATTGTCCAATAATTTAGTTTCCGGGATTCTGCTATAATTCAGACAATCAGTGTCTGAATTTGAGAGGTCTCTTATGCCGAAAAGTCTTGGTATATTAGTAAGCTCCCTGAGGTGCATAACTCTCTCCCTATTTTGAAAGGAGTACATCTATTATTACATACTTTTCAATATCTTCAATTATGGGAAAAATTACAATAATTCCGATTTCTCTATTTCTTTTGTAATAGTAGGCTGTAACAATTGTAGAGCACACCGTCATATCATAAACACTAAACACATTAAAAACTGCATTTGGATTGCAGTTCCTTTTAACCTGACACCCTCATAGAGTTTTGCCATTTCTACAAGCCAATCTGTTTTCTAGGTCCTGGAGTCCAAAAATTTTGAAATTTCCACAATTTACCACTACATTCAGATGTTAGTTAAAATTCTCTTTAAATTGATAACTACCACAAAGTTTTGCGATTTTATCGAACTTTTCACCCACTTTTTGGGCGATGACGTCCACAAATTTTGAAATCTCCAAAAATAAGCATACTTTTCAGATTGTGTTAATATTCTTTTTAATTTTTGGTACCCTACTTAGGCTTTTGGGATTTGTTAACAATTTTTACCTTCACACATTTTTTCCTACCGGTCCCTTATTTTAGAGGGAATCAGTCTCAAAATCAACACGGTTCTGTAGGGTTAAAAGTGTGGAAAAGCATGCCGGGATTTTCTAAAATGGTTGATGTGTCGAAAAGTTATCGTGAGACATACCACAAACAGATAGACAGACAAACACATGCCAAACAGCTTGCTTACTGAACTGCTACTTGTCATTTTCCGGAGCGATGTCTTTCAGTGTTTCTACCGTTTTCGATTCTAGGAACACTGAAAGACCTCGTCCAGAGCAAGACAAACACGACAAGTTCAGCAAGTAAACACGACAAAGTTGGAATTACAGAGACTGCTAATTCAAATAACAAGATGATCAAGTACAATGATTCTTCCCTCGTTCAAAAATTACATAAAAAACGTAGAAATAAACTCATGTGTATAAACTAAGACAAAAAAAAACCTACTTATTAGTGACAATTTGGCTGGGGAACGGTAACGAGATAATCAGAACGCACGTCGCCGGATATTTAATCAAGGGCGTCACAGATCAAAGCCGCCACCACCGCTGCTGCGAAACACAAACGCGCCAACCCACGAAGCCAGGAATGTCAACATATTGTCTTCTCCCCCCCCCCCACACACACACACACACATCTACGTATGGCGAATTGCACGGAACGTTTCGTCGGATACGCGCAACTGCCAGACGAAAGCATTTTGTGCACCAGTATCGTGGCGTCCATGTAACCGCTGTTGCCGGCGACAACAATACTGGAAATAAGAGAAAATAATATTAATTATATTAGAGAATAAATACTTTAGTTAGTGAATAATTTGAAATCAGAACAATATTAGTAGGGAAACTTGAAGAAAAGCATAGCATTGCTTTCGAACTGCTGTACACTTGCACCGTCTTGTGTTACCGGCTCAGACATCGGCAATGTTTTACTGCGTGTGGTCATTGACCTCGTAGTAGTTGTCACTATACTGACTGGGAAGGGAGGGACACATTCGTCCGCCCAATGTGTTGCCGCTGTATAAACCGGCAAAACGCTCAGTTAGCACCTATGTTCGTTTTCGGAACCAACGTGCTGCAGTTACTACGTACCTATTTGTGTTTTGTTCGTTTAGTTATGTGTTTCTCTGTTGGTCTTTATTATTATTAATTCGATTATTTGTGTTCAGGTTTATTCTGTGTAAGTATAATGGGAGTCAGATCCTGTTGAACCATGAACCATATTCTTCTTCTGCCAGCGAAAGACAGAAAATACTCTAAAAAAGATACTTTAGCTCTAAAAAGAACACTTGGTACTTGGCAAAATTCGAATTAATTTTTAGACTAAGTTTAAGGCCTATCACAACCGGCAACAGCTGTTATGTACCCACGCCACGCACGCTTTACCAACGTAACACGTTGATTGTACATATAACAGACAGAAACCTGGACCACCGCTAGTATACAGAATGATACGAAAGAAGTTTACCACCACTTTCGCAGTTTATTCTTCTTCTTCGTCATCTTCAGTCACCGTGCGCCCTTACGATCCGTTGCGCACTCCATGGTCTGACCATCTTTTCCTTGGTCTTCCAATATTCCGCCGTCATTTCGGATTATAAACCAAAATTTGATTTGGTATCCTGCTCTTATGCATCCTTTCAACATGGTCTATCCAAAATCCTGTCTGCATTGCTTTATCCTTTCGTTTAGGTTGTATATTCCAAGGATGTTCCTTATATCATCATTTCTTAGCCGGTCCCTCCGTGATACTCCTAGTACCGATCGTAAGAATCTCATTTCACTAGCCTGTATCCGACTTTGGGTCTTTGCGTTCAGTGTCCAAGTCTCACTGCCATAATAAAGACCGCATGGCACTGCCATCACTCTACAAAATTTCAAAATAGTATCTCCAAACTCAGTATCTCTTTGATTTGAAGTATTTACCGGGCTGTTTGGCCATGGTTCAGGGTTTACAAACAAACCGAACGTTTCACCAGCATCACTGGCTGCCATCTTCAGTGGAATAAGAGTCAAACCTAACGCGGGGTGTTGTACTTCTGGCCCACAGTACTGGGGTGAAGACTAAAGATGTCTCGCGATGCTACCTGTACTAACTGAGACCAACGTAGAGGTAAAAATTGCACGATCAGCCAATCAGAATAAAGAAGGTGTATGTGAGGCTCGCACGGCGCTCTAGTGTGGGCGTGACGTTTGACATCCCGCGTTGGGTAGACTCTTATTCCACTGAAGATGGCAGCCAGTGATGCTGCTGAAACGTTTGGTTTGTCTGTAAACCCTGGACCACGGACAAACAGCCCGGTAAATACCTCAAATATAACTGACACCGGCCGTGAAAGCCTTAGAACAATATTTAGTATCTCTTTGATCTATTTGTTGATCTGGCGCCCAATCCGTTACAAAGCAGTCTGCGACAACTTTCGGATCCAAATACTGGAGACCTAATAAGTGCCTCAACCAGCTATCAATTTCAATCAGTTCGTTGCATTACTCTTTGACAAGACCAAGCCATTATTCCGATACTATGTTTGCGTTAAGTGAAACCTGAAATAATTCAGCATTTGGTCAACAGTTACTGATACGTTCTAGAGATCGATTTCGAAATTGTGACAATCGCAGATGGATTTAGAGCATGTTGAAACAAAGAACACAACTTTCTTAAAACAGTTTTACCCATGTTTACTCCTTTTTGACAGGTAATAAGCAGACCACCAGCGGATATAATGAATCAACACCGTGAATGGTAAAAATCTTATGCCATTGCTATAAATAATACTCAATTCATCCATCCATGTACATTTTGACGGTTTTTCATGGGTAATACAGATTTATATGTACAAGCGTTTACTTTACTTTATTTTCAAGTTCCAACGTATGAATGGTTGTCTTGCAATCCCCCAACCCCTCAAGACAGTCTAATTTTGCAATGCTCTAGACCCATTGAAAGTATTCCTATCCAAAATTATAATCGATAAAAATCGAGTCACAACACTAAAGACAAACAGATCTTTTTCATTTGGAGGAGGTGTCTAAAGAGAGGGAGCAGGTATTTGGAAGGTACTGTTAATCCCTGGGCAGAGTGCGCACTTTAATACCTTTCGGGCGCTACCTGTGTTCTGGTGCGCTACCTACCCCCGGTCGTACACGGAAGGCAAAAGGGCGTAACCCCCCCCATTAAAATGGTAAATTAAAACTGTTAATAACACAACTGAAAAGTGTGAAGAGTTGTACACTTTTCCAGATCCCAGTACAGCTCTTCTTTGGATCTATGCCTGTAGCCATCTTCAGTTTTCTTGGGGCCATAAATTTTCCGAAGAATTCTTCGTTAAATTTTAAGAAGTTCCAAATTTTGAAAGCACATTGTTTCCACTGCATACATGATCACCGGTCTGATCACGGTGCTATAACGGCGGACTTTCGCACTTCTGGAAAGGGTTTTCTTTCCGTACAGCCCCCGGGTTAGAAAAAAATCCTTCGCTAATCTGAGTTTCCTTATCTTAAACGATTCTGAGGCTGTTTTATTTAATAATAAAACTGATTTAACATTTAAGTTAAGGAACGTGAACTGCAAACATTTTAGGGTTTTAAATAATTTCAATTTAAAAATCTATTTAAATATAGGTAGTTTACAAGGTAGGTTCTGATATTAACAATACTTTTAGTATATTTCTAACCAGGTGCTTGTAAATTATGGTAATAGATTTCCATTTTAATAAAAACAAAATGGGTTCGATTTTACTATTATTTTATGATAACTGCAATAATTTGATTTCTGCTGGTGAATGATTACTTTTGTTATGTATGGGTCCAAAAACTGTTGTCCCTCCCCCTCCCCTGTTAAATACGTCAGCAGCCGCCAGTGGCCTATACCGTGAAATGAGGATCACAACAACGACATATTACCGAATTTAAGGTGCGTTTTAGAGTTCAATAAACACTGACTGAACCTCCTACATTCGTTGCTTTATAAATGGCAGTATACGTTCAATTAAATATTGATTTTTCACTTTTGTGCGATTTAGCTAAAATTGTGACTTATGTTTAGTCAGGCATCGCTAAGACCTTCAAAACTGAAGCTACACATTTTACCTTCAATTCGCTGACACTAGAAATCGTCTTCCATTCAACGAGAATTCGACGTGAATAGGACTAAAGTTTTAGCGAAAGACAAACGCGATTAGTCTACGGCGAACTGAGCTGAGCGAATTCAGGGTCCATTGAATTGACTTTATTAAATAACAAACTTTACCCACGGATTCACAATGGCATTCAGTGCTCTTGTCTGCCAGCTTCGTAATACAGATAATTTGACGCTTTAATCAAATATAATTTAACACTTTTAATTTATTAATGCGCCACACAGTCGTATTCCTAGATTACTGATTGCTTATTATTTTTGTCTCAGATCACTTACTATCGTAATTGTGATATCAGTTAGCTACAAATATGAATATTCATATTAGTCAGTTTTTTCGGGTATAACTGACTATAACGGTATAACGGCTCTAGTAGACGGCCGGAATATTAAAAGTGGCAACGTTGCGTCTGAGGCCTATAAGCATAGTGTAATAAAATAGCTAAAGTGAACATGTTATATTTTGATTTAATTTCATACCACTACTAAAATCATGAGTAGCCCTATTTATAACTAAATCTAAATTATAAGTCTGTGTAAATTATAAGTCTTTCAGTTGAAGAAATTAGTGAATTAGTGTTAGGCCTAATGAATTATTTTTTTTTTGAATTATTGAATTCGTATCATATGAATGAGTTAATTATTATAATATTTCTTAAATAATATAACACTATTTTACATAATAAACTTTTAATTTGCCATAAACGAAGAATTATAAAACTGCTGTTAACCGGCAATTAAAATTGACGCCATTTGATTATTGAAATACATGAATTAAGAGTTCGTCTAGTCGGCCTCAAATATCAGCTAGTCCCAGTGTTGCCACGTTTAATGTTCCGGCCTTCTACTACAGCCGGTCATGGTATAACCCATATTCGTAAAACTTTTAGCATGTATGTCATACGATTATCCTACAGACTCGTTTTTGGAGGTTAATCCCTTCAAAAAAAGAGTGGCGAGATACAAACATAAAACAATTTTGAAAAAATTGGGCACAAAACAATTTGTGACATCAAATTGTTTAAAAACTTTACTAAAGTTTTCGGTGTTTTAAAATTTTGAAATTTTCAAACCTAAGCACTATATATTCAGATTGTGGTTAAAATTCTGTTTAATTTGATATCCTGTATGGACATGTCGCGATTTATTCAAATTTTTATCCCCACTACCGACTATTTTCGGGGAGGGGGATGATCAGTGTAAAAAACAATATGGCTCTGTAGGTAAATCTCGAGTCCTCTACTATTTCACTAGTAATAATAGGTTATAAGAATTGTAGAGCACAGAGTCATACCATAAACCCTAAACAAATTAAAAACTTTCATTTGGATTACAATTCGTTTTAGTCTGATACCCTGCTAGATATTTGCAATTTTATCGAATTTTGTATCTCTTTTCTAAGCCCTGGAGTCCCAAAAGTTGAACTTTTCAAAACTTAACACTACGTTCAGATGGTAGCTAAAAGTCTTTTAATTTGATACACGAATTTTTGCGATTTATGAAAATTTTCACCCACTTTTATACGGCTCTGGCATCCACAATTTTGAAATGTCCAAAATAAGCACACTATTAACATTGTGTTGAAATTCTCTTTAATTTGGTACACCACATGGGCTTTTGGGATTTTTCACAATTTTTACTCCTCACATTTTTGCCTAGCGGCCCCTAATTTTATAGGGATCAGTATAAAAATCAACAGGGTTCTGTAGGTTAAGAGTATGGACAAGCATGCCAAATTTTATTAAAATCGGCTGATGCATTCAACATTGTTCGTTACGCATAAGCCTACCCCAAAAAGGCATTCAAACGACAAACTGACCGAACGCTTCTCGCTCATTCGATAACTTCTTAGAAAAACTCGGCTATCTTTTCGCTATGAATACAAGAAAAAAATGGATACCAGTAAAGGCAAAAGAAGATACAAAGCGAAATAAGAAAAAGCCGACAAAGATTAAAGTCGTAAGAGGCAATGTACTGAGACGACAACGACTAGGCCTATGTTGATTAGTTTTAACAGATGTTACGTCTGATAAACTCGAAACCAAATGCTTCATTAAATATTGAAACGAACGGAACCGGCTGGAAGAGCCGAGAGCTACCCCCACTCGTCCCTCCGCCTAGCCCACCAGGTACGCGTTTCTTCAAGGCCGCGATCAATTACGCTCTTGTGTTTTCGAGTGCCTGTTGAAGTGTATTATGGATTATTCTGTAACACTTGCGCTATCTATTTAAACAACGACAGCTGCCGCTTGGAAGTCAGTTTACATCGGGCGATTACTCAGTGCGTTCAAGTGGTTATTAGTGAAAAGTGATTATTGTGCGGGACTCTATTAGTCGACATTATTGTTGCGTGTGGACAAATTTAACTGAATTATTGCACGAGTATAATCTTGTCGGATAACATGTCTGTTAATTGTGATTAATTAAAATTTAATTAAGTTACTGTGATCAGTGACTTAATTGGTGTCTTTATTTTGTTTTCCACTACAATCAAGGAGACCGTCGTAACAATATAACGTTGATTTCTGTTCGTAAACATCTCCTGCATCCTCTCCAGCACTGAACACGCTCTCCTGAATACCGACGTTGTACAGACATCTCACATGTTATGAAAATTAATTCTACGATAATGGAAAGTTCCATTTTCTTTAGACGCTACTTTTAAAGTTGACATTTATAAAAAATTACATTTATAAAGGTTAATCCATGGGCGGAAGTCTATATCCGGAAAAGGACAATTAATCTAATCGCATTAAGTGTGGAGATCACACCTGCGTCTCACTCACTTTCACCGCCAGCAAAATATAATTGTACAGTCTCGACTAATCTGGAAAACAGCTGACTTGTTTGGAAAATAATGACAAATGGTGTTTCCTAAAGCTTAAGCATAAAGTTGTGGCATAGGTTGAAAGCACAGCGATAAGTGTTTTGTTATTCGCTCTGCAAAAAATTGCTTCGCTTACGTTGCGTTAGGTATCAACACAGAATTGTATTCATAATATTATTAATTGTAACGCTGCAATATAGCGTATATTCTATTGAAAATACAAATTCTTTTCCAAGTATATTGTATAGGCCTATCACAATTTATGCACCTACTTGTAATATAAAACGTACTTGCCGAAGTACTTTATCATTTGTCACACACACACACACGCGCGCGCGGTTTAACTGCCAACGTTCCTGTTCCTCAGTCACTCTCTTGCAAATGTCAGCTACTCATGTCTCACTTTACATCTTTCGACACATAATTTTACATCCATGTTCCATAAGGAAATGGAAGTATGGTGATGGCGACAAAATCGTGTTCTAGATAAGGGCTAATTCTGATTGTACTACCGTCAAAGCATGAAAAAAAGTCATTTTCCGAAAAGTGTCTGTGTGTAGAATTTTTTCTATGGCGAACGATAACAGCCGCAAATTCAAACAGAATCAAATAATTTTTTGCATATTTGCCCAAGTTCTAGATGACTCAAGGCCTACTGATTTTGGTGAAGATCGGTTAAGGGGAAGGGGTAATTTACCTGAAACGTTTTACGTTTTAACAAGAGCAAAGTACTTAATTTTTATAAATAAAGTAACCTGAAAAGAAGGTCATAATAATTCACTGTAGAAAGGTAGATGAAATATCTATAAATGAAATGGGTAGTTGAAGAGGGAAGGGGTAATTGTCTATAAATGAAAATGACAGTTGAAGAGGAGAGGATAATTTGTTATATGTGTACTACGTTATCGGCAACAAAGAAGTAGTTTGTTGTTACAATTCCTTCCCGCCAGACGTTTCGGCAGTGCCATCGACTGCCATCATCAGTGAAAAACGAGTGCACTAACTTGAGGTGGTAGCCTATACGTTAGTGATCACAGCACTGTGGTTAAGGCTGAAGAAAGAAGTAGTTTCTACGGAAATATTTCATTTCGAAAATGATTTTAAATATAATTGAAATATATTCCATGACTTAGAACATGGAAGTCATGTATGGTTTTCCATACCGATATTTTTCGCGTTATCTATCGAGTGATATTCCTAGCAATGCGTTGCCATTCTTCCGTACTACACGCGCACCTACAGTGTATCATATTAAACCACGCTTCTCCACGTGTTCCTTGGAATTCGCTCGCTCTGTTACATTCCCGGGTAGCGTGGTTAGCAAGACAAAGAACACAAACATTATGAAACTTCCGAGGTCACCGGATCACTGGCATACGCGCACCAGTTTCGTAAATTAATAATGTGAATGCTTTATCCATACTGAAGTCGCATCGCATCCGCGTCTGTGTAGCTGCTCACAAATACCAAAGATGACAAGCAATTATTACAAACCAGGTATTCCATCATCAGTCTCACACATCAAAGGCACTACGTTTCTCTTCGCTACCTGTACCACGGCATTCATCGCTTCGCTTCGTAAATTAACTAATAATAATATTAACTGGATTTATGTGAACAGTTATTAACAGAAAAGCTAATTTCCTTATCACAAATGTAATTTACAAATCAGTAACAAGTTTAGATATTTATTCAGCGTTTAATAAGTCGCATTGCAATGTATGCTTCAGTGACGTGGCCATCGCGAAAAAAGAGATGGAATATTAAGAAGATAATAAAAAGGGTGGCGCGCGGCTAGATGACTGTTGATATGTTGGCAACAATGTGTAAATAGTCAGCTGGTCAACAATAACTTGGAATTTAGTTCACAGTAGATACGAGCTCCAGAGATCGATGTTCTATCGAAGAAGACGTCCTATATTAAAATGCTAGAGATTTAGGAATATCTGATATTGAACAGTGCCCGTTAGAAGAGTTTAACCCCCTCCCCTGCAAATACAGACACACACACACGCATAGGCGTAACTTGGAAGGGGAAAGGGGGCACTCGCCCCCCCCCCAATGTTCCGAGCATTATACAATTTTTTTTCCAGTTGTTATAATTAAAAACTAACAAATAGTCAAACAGGAGACTGTTTCTATGGTTGTGAGCACAGTAAGCACTATTTATCAACGTCTGTACTATTATCAAACGACTAGTTGCCATTTTATTATTCTTATTTCTTTCGAAGAAACTTGTAAGGGGAATCTTTTACAGATTTGTATGATAAACGTCAAAATAATATTTATGTTCGAAAAAACAAACGCTAGACACCTAATTAACTGGAATACAATGCGTGCCTTTTACACAAAGACTTGTTTTGGAACACCATAATGAAATAATAAGCGCAACTGTACTCCTAAGAATTTGCTCTCTTTACTTTCCTTTCTTTGTCACTCATATTCTTTGTCTCTTTCTTAATTCGTTATTATTGTGAATATTTTGGTTTTTTGTGTTCCTAAGTTCTGAGAAATGGGAGATCAGAATCACAAAGGAGTAAGACTGCTTAATTTCTTTTAAAATTGCCTGACTGCCAACTTGAAAATTTCTCTGTGTTGTGACTGATTCCGGCTTACTGCTACTACTGCCGAGCATTTTGTGACAGTGTGGCTAAAGGAGAGGATGCGTTTACGAAAACTGGGTATAAGAATTGGAAGAACTGAATATTGGGCTACAGAATATTTGTTCTAGGTAAACATAACTGGAAGTAGGCCTACAACTTATGAAGAAAGGTTTGTTGATCATTAAAAAATGAAATTGTCCCTCGTTTACTAACTAAGAATTATTACTAAACTTTCTAATTATGTATATAATATATTTTATTAATTTTATTATACAGATGACCTCACTACACACTTGAATTTATGAAGCTTTACCCTGCCTCCCCCCAAAGTTAGGCCCCAAGTTACGCCCATGTACACACACACAATAATATTATAATTGATAATAATAATAATATAAGGATATGAATATAGTGTATTGATAAAATCAACTAAATGAATAAACTTCAATTTAATGTTAATAATTACTGATTTATAAATTTACCAGTGTTTGAACATTTAACCCACGTTAAGTATAGTATTCTATACTTACCGTTATTTAACCGACACAATACAAACTAGTAAAGACCAATCAATTTCCTCTCCGCACCAAACTAATAACGACACACTTCCTGTTGTATACCAATGGCAATCATCGCTGGCAACAAAACAGACAAATCCGTATGATTAGTTGTTGGCCAAAGTTACTCTATGACAAAACCGTGTAAAGACAAGCCCGGTGTAATCACGTAGTGACTTGGTGTCCGCCAATTGTTGTAGTATTTTACTAACGGAATAAATTTTTTCCATATAATTTCGAAAATTTTCAGTTCCACTTCATCAGCTGTCATAAGTATTTGCTTATTCATCATTAAACCAAGGATGGTTTGTTCCGGTCTCAAACAGGCAAAGATTAGAGCTGGTCACTACAGCGCTTCCTCGGACGTCTCATACCTCTCCGTCCCCTCGGGTTATAGTTCCATTGTTGTTTGGGGACGCAGTAGTCATCCATTCGGCAAAGATGTTCCCACCAATTCAGCCGATACTGGGCAATCCTGTCGAGTATGCTCATGATATTCAGTTCCTGCCGTATGTCTGTGTTTCTTCTATGACCGTGGAGAGTATACCCTGCCATGTGCCTGTGAAATCTTATTTCAGCCGCTTGGCTGAGGTTTCGTTAAAGTCCAATTTTAAGATCCATAAGGAAGTATGGGAAGGAGAGCCATCACTGTAGAATTTCAGGCGTGTTTCTTTGCTCGTCGATTTTAGAGTTCTCCTGACAGCCCCACACATATGGTTGAATTTGTGTCGCTTCTTTACCACATCAATGTCTGTAATTTAAGACAGACTACAGTCGAGATATTGAAAATTGCTGACCTGCTCCAGAACACTACCACTACCATCTACAACTGTTTTTGCTCATACGGGATCAGATCCATGAAAACCCATCACCTTGGTCTTCTTCAATGTGGAGATCTGTAATCCGACAATCTTGCAGATTAGACTCAATGGCTCTACTTAACTTCGATAAAAGTAATCTAAATTATCTTCCTTAATTGACGGTATCATTAGAAAAATCTGGCATATTAAGCAGTTCATAAAATTTTTTTGTGGTTATTCCTGCGTATTGCAGATTACGATTTTACTCGTTGCACAAGAAGCGAAACGTTATTGTGTCAATTGGAACTGATCACTTGAAGTCGTTTAATTAAAAGTTAAATTACTCATAAAAACTCGATAACAAAACCTTACTTACTTACTTACTAGCCAACGCCCACCCTTGGCTGTTGAGCCATTAGGCGACGCGCTGACCAGTAGCGTCGGGCTTCGGCGATGTCGGTGTCCTCGTTGGATAGGTGTGGTCTAAGGCCGGGCTGTCTCTCAGATGGTCGGCGTCCATCGTCGCGTGGCCGCACAGCTGGCACTCAGGGGTTGGCAGCGCGTGGAGGCGGTGCAGATGTGAAGCGAGATAGTCGTGTCCGGTTTTTACTCTGAAGTTGGCGACACACACTGCACGAGGGAGGTTGGGGTTGATTGGACCGTCGGTGACGAGGCTTTCCCATTTTTTACCGGCGGTCGCCTCAGACAGTCTTTGCTTATTCCATATGCTGACGGCGGATTTTATTTGAGCTTTGGAAGATTGTAGGGACTGCGGGCGGGTAGGCTGGGGTAGGGTTGTGCCTTGCTTGGCCAGTTTATCGGCCTCCTCGTTGCCCCAGATGTTGACATGACTGGGTATCCATTGGAGTTTTAGGATCCACCCTCGGCTCGCCAGGGTCTCCAGTTTCCTTCTACAGTCGATAGATAACAAAACCCAAACAGAAACACTACAACAACACGACTGGTAATCTCATTTTAGTTGCGAACAATCGGGGCGGACATCGGTAAACGATAATTCCTGCAACGGGTTGAAATAAAACTCGCTTAACGAACAAATCAGATTTTCTTTCTTTTAAGCGCATCAAAACGTAAGGCACGCATTTGTCCGCAGGCAAAACTCATTTAATTACTTTTTAAGAAGGAAAAAACGTCTATCTCTTCGTCGAATTTCCCGATCGCAGATGAAAGTTGTAACCAAAGTTTAGACAGCGCCGTGACTTTCCTAACTAATTACAATTGAAAATTATCATCATCATTATCACCAGTAACACCACCATCATCATTACCACGAACTTGCATATACTGTTAATATTTTTCCTTATTTTATAAATTGCGTCTCCTTGTTGGGACACATTCGTGATGTGACACACACAATCGCCATTTTCACACGGACCTGTTTTATCACAGAATAAGATTATTTACCATTTCGTTTTCATCCATACGTTTTCTATACTTACATGGGCGTATCTACTATACACTTTGAAAAAATTTCACTTCAGATTACTCCAGGCCTAAATATTTTTAACGTCTATTTTGTAACTAGCCATGTGCCTGAACCGCGTAAGAAAGAACGTTAACACATGAAGAGAAAATAATATAAGACACACAGAGTAATAAACAACTAGTCAGCTATGGACATAAACAGTGAACAGAGTAAATCCTCAAACTAGTAACAAATGGCAGTCGAAAACCACGAAGCCCAAGGTAAAGCTGGTGAGGAAATAAGAGACAGACGGCCGTTCAGGATGCCAGAGCACGCTGTCAGGCGACCTGTAACCAGTGACGTGGCGTGGGTACATAACACTGTTGCCGGTTGTGATAGGCATAAGACTTAACCTAAAAATTAATTCGAATTTTTTCTAGTACCAAGTGTTCTTTTTAGAGTTAAAATATTCTTTTTAGAGCTAAAGTATCTTTTTAGAGTATTTTCTGTCTTTCGCTGGCAGAATATGGTTGATGGTTCAACAGGATCTGACTCCCACTATACTTACACAGAATAAATCTGAACACAAATAATCGAATTAATAATAATAAAGACCAACAGAGAAACACATAACTAAACGAACAAAACACAAATAGGTAGGTAGTAACTGCTGCACGTTGGTTCCGAAAACGGACACAGGTGCTAACTGAGCGTTTTGCCGGTTTATACAGCGGCAGCACATTTGGTGGACGAATGTGTCCCTCCCTTCCCAGTCAGTATAGTGACAACTACTACGAGGTCCATGACCACACGCAGTAAAACATTGCCGATGTCTGAGCTGGCAACACAAGACGGTCCAAGTGCACATCACTTTGAAAGCATCCTACGCTTCTCTTCTCAAATTTTCCTACTATTATTGTTCGGATTTCAAATTATTCAATAACTAAACTATTCATTCTGTGATATAATTAACATCATTTTCTGATAGTACTGTGGTGAAGGCTAAAGATGTCCCGCGATGCTACCTGTACTTATAAATTCACCAAGTCCCACGTACAGGTAAACATTACATCTTCAGTGGAATAAGAGTCTACCCAACGCGGGATGTCAAACGTTAGGCCCACAGTAGAGCTCGATGCGAGCCTCACATACACCTTCTTTATTCTGATTGGCTGATGGTGCAGTCTTTACCTGTACACTGTTCTGATTGGCTGATGGTGTAATTTTTACTTGTACGTACGAATTGATGAATTTTTTAAGTACAGATGGTATCGCGGGACATATTTAGCCTTCACCACATTACTGTGGGCGTGACGTTTGACATCCCGCGTTGGGTAGACTCTTATTCCACTGAAGATCGCAGCTAGTGGTGCTGCTGAAACGTTTGGCTTAAACCCTGGACCACGGCCAAATAGCCCGGTAAATACTTCAAATGAAAGAGATACTGAGTTTGCAGATACTATTTTGAAATTGTATAAAGTGATGGCAGTGCCATGCGACCTTTATGGCAGTGAGACTTGGACACTGATCACAAAGACCCAAAGCCCGATACGGGTTAGTGAAATGAGATTTTTACGATAAGTACTAGGAGTGCCACGGAGGAACCGGCTAAAAAAATATGATATAAGGAGCATACTTGGAATATACATACAACCTAAAAGAAAGGATAAAGCAATACGGACACAATTTTGGCCATACCATGTTGAAAGGATGCAGGATACCAAAAAAAATTTTGATTTTTAATCCGAAATGACGGCGGATCCGAAGAAGAAAAAACTGCGAAAGTGGTGGTACTTTCGGATCATTCTGTATAGTAGCAGTGGTCCAGGTTCCTGTCTGTTATACAGTCGACGTATTACGTTGGTAAAGCGTGCGTGGCGTGGGTACATACCAGCTGTTGCCGGTTGTAATAGGCTAAAACTTAACCAAAAAATTAATTCGTAATTTTTCTAGTACCAAGTGTTCTTTTTAGAGTTACGATATTCTTTTTAGAGCTAAAGTGTCTTTTTAGAGCCTTTTCTGTCTTTCGCTGGCAGAAGAAGAAGGCCCTGGTTCAACGGGATCCGACTCCCATGATATTTACACAGAATAAATGACGACACAAATAATCGAATTAATAATAATAAAGACAAACAGAGAAACACACGACTAAATGAACAAAACACAAATAGGTAGGTGCTGCACTTCACAAAAACACTGCTGCGCGTCGGTTTCTAAACGAACATAGCTGCTAACTGAGCGTTTTGCCGGTTTATACAGCGGCAACACATTGGGTGGACGAGTGTGTGTCCCTCCACAGTTTGTACAGTGACAACTACTACGAGCTCAATGACCACACGCAGTAAAACACTCCCGATGTCTGAGCCGGCAACACAAGACGGTGCAAGTGCCCGGCAATTCGAAAGCAATGCTACGGTTTCCTTCACGTTTCCTGTTAATGTTGTTCGGATTTCAAATTATTCAATAATAAACTATTCATTCTGTGATATAACTAACATTATTTTCTTTCGTTTCCAGGACTGTTACATGGACATGGACGCCACACTAATGCCTGTAGTAGTAAGTAAGCTGTGGCGATTCTAGAGTTTGTGATCGGAGGGGGACGAGTAGGAATAACAATAATAATTAGTTACGAAACAGGTTTACCGGACTAATAGGCCGCGTCGTCTATTATTTATTAGCATTCGTTAAAACGCCAGGGAAAAGAACCTAGAAGGCAACAGAAGAATCAGTGGACCCAGAAAAAGATTGAAAGAAAGCTTTTATCTGGTTTAATGAACAAACTACAACCTTAGAAGAAGAAGAAGAAGAAGAAGAAGAAGAAGAAGAAGAAGAAGAAGAAGAAGAAGAAGAAGAAGAAGAAGAAGAAGAAGAAGAAGAAGAAGAAGAAGAAGAAGAAGAAGAAGAAGAAGAACAACAACAACAACAACAACAACAACAACAACAACAACAACAACAACAACAAGCACAAGAAGAACAAGAACAAGAAGTATGAACGCTGAGGAGCATCATAGTAGTATTGAGTAACAATTAAACAAAATTATTAGTATGCAATTACACGTAATAATGCATAATAAATACTTTAAAATACTTAAGTAATTAAAGTACGTATTTAAAAATTTAATAAGAAAACAATTAGGTTTCCGAAGTCCTGACCCCCCCCCCCCACACGCAGCAGACACCAACTCCTATTGGCAAATGAATAAATAATATACTAAACTTATGGCACGTCATACGATCTTCCCTTCTACTTTGTTAAAGCCATACGTATTAAAGGCAAAGTCTTCTTTAAATTGAAACGATAAAATAGACCAACTAGGCCTATACAGCAAAAATAAATCTACAAAAACAGCAGCGTATAAATGCCTACGCGACCACATTTAGTAAAAAGAACTAACGCTGACATTTCCTAACAATAAAGCGATGTCCCACCTATTATAGGCTACACACTAAAAACTTTTAACAGTTTAAGCGGAATTTTCTAAAGTTAAACAAAAAAATTCAACAAGAATTTAATTATAAATATATACACAACAAAGGGTGTGGAGTTGTCTGTCTGCGGTTTTAGCCAGACTCCGCGTTTTAATTAATTAATTTTGGGGCTATCGATTAATAACTGCCACCGTCATTATGATACAAAAATTTAATTAATTGGCAGGCAGGCAGGCAACATGCAACCGGCGGGCGGGCTTCCCCGTCACATCAGAGATCCGTCTTCACATCTAAGGCGCGACTTGGTTTCAACTGAAAGATGTATTTTAAATTTTTCGAAAATTCCGAAACTCAAAACCCGGATGCTCTTTTAAACCGACACCCGATACGTTAATTGTGAGGAGGTCCGTCAAATGTAACCGAGGCTTTTTAAAAAAACTGTTATTGGATTAATGAAGAAAGTTGTGTTAGTGTTTAAAATCACCAACAGAATTATCACTGTTGCACACCACTATAGAAAAATTATTCCGATTAGCGCTTTCAAGCTTCTCAGCTCATCGTCAGATCGGAATTCCGAGAAGCTTGAAAGCGCAAATCGGAAACATTTTTCTATAGTGGTGTGCAACAGTGATAATTCTGTTTGTTATTGGATTAATATGTATGAAAATATGTACAGAACTGTTTTTCTACATGGCTTCCCCTATTATTTATACCCTTTTTCCATCGCACTGGCAGCTTTTTTAATTCCTTCTTCATAAAAATCTGTTGGACGTGTTCGTAGCCTACGGCAGAATCTTTTTGTGAAGAAGCAAGACGTTGGTGATCGTAATCTTGCCGCGTTTGAAATGACGCCTCTCTAACTTTCTAAGGTTTTAAAAACATACAAACACTTGGTAAGTTTCACAAATTATTATTTTCCTCTGACAGCTGTTTCAGCTTATTAAGCTATTCTCAAAGAGATCATAGGAACAACAAAACAAAGAAAGTGAGGCTGGTGAACATGTGTTAAGAGTGTGTACAAAGACGTGTGTGTGTGTGTGTGTGTGTGTGTGTGTGTGTGTGTGTGTGTGTGTGTGTGCTGGAGGGATGGAGAAGCTAGTATAGGGAAGGTCAAGTGTCTGTAAAAAGTAAGTATAATAGGAACGCAAATTCTAAAGATTAACTAAACTAAATAACAACTTTTAATAAAGGCGATACACAGAGTTTAGTTTGTTCGTTTGTTAAATTATTGTTATTTTATATTGTTTTTCCAATTTCTAATAAATCCATTGTTTTACCTTTTTGTACGTTGTGCAGTAGTGTTATGTTTTTTGTGTCTATGAAGTGATTGTGTTGTAAGCAATGATCTGTAAAACCTGTATTGATCTTGTCACACCCTTAACACATGTTCACCACACTCACTTTCTTTGTTTAGTTATTTCTATAACCTCTTTGACCTCTATTTAATAAGCTGAAATAGCTGTCAGAGGTAAATAATAAACTGTGAAACTTACCAAGTGTTTGTATGTTTTTAAAACCTGAGTAGTAGTAATACGTTTCACCAAGTGCCCAACAAGTCATCAGTAGGTATATCTCTAATCTTGGTCGACAGTTCAAAGTATTTTTTAATCAGCGTTCACCGTTCTCTGATCAAGTACAATCCACACACACACACAACACCTTTACCATCCCAAACGACATTCGTGCGAATCTTACCAGCTGACAAACGTCGTTTGAAGATCCTGTGTTCCTTAAGGTGATGTCCTTCTCCCACGTGTTAATGGGCGTCTGTGTTTTCGGACAGCAACTATTGTCTGTTAGAGACATTCAGCATGTTAGATATCCTGTAAGAATTGTTCCGTAAAACCTCACTGCAAAATACGCAAGACTGATTGCTGCCGCCAAAGTCGCGGATAGAAGGCGCAGCGTCACAGATGACCTAACGCGAAACAAACCCAATTAATTTAGTTGTCTTGATTGTTCATCATATTCTTTCACAGCACTACACTTTGTCTAAAAATGAAACTTTTACTTGTGAACTTACTGTTTTTTCTTCTCGTCGAACGCGTTTCGGCGTCGTATTCGCCTTCTTCAGCTTAGAGACAGACTGCCAGTATTTAGTAACGGTTGTTGTATGGAAGGTGTAGTGGGGGTGGTGCGTGGAGGAAGGGGATTGGCGCGGGGATTCAAATTATTGTTGTTACTCTGAACACTTAAAAGCTTTAACCAACAACAATATACACTCCGCGTTTGCCACACACATACACACACAAAACCACAGTTACACCAACATAGACACTAATCTTGAAATTTTACATTACTTACCCAAAGGTCGAAAACTCAACACAACTGAACAATACGAAATATACAAACACCATACAACACAACCAAACAACATCCTTAACGACCAATTACAATATAAATCACATACACTTTTTGACACAATTATACAAAAAACAAACATTAATTTGAATCCCCGCGCCAATCCCCTTCCTCCACGCACCGCCCCCACTACACCTTCCATACAACAACCGTTACTAAATACTGGCAGTCTGTCTCTAAGCTGAAGAAGGCGAATACGACGCCGAAACGCGTTCGACGAGAAGAAAAAACAGTAAGTTCACAAGTAAAAGTTTCATTTTTAGATAAAGGCCAATTAATTTATTTTTGAACCCCGAAACCACCAAACTTTGTACAGGGAACGTGCGGTATATTTCTGCAAAAGATGTGCGTACGTGCTGTAAAACAAAGTTTACAAGCGGTAATTAATCTATAGGCCATAATTATTCTTTGCCAGTACACTCGTTGAACAAATGAATGTTTAAAGACTGGCGGACACGGTGTTTCCGTTGTCACAGGCTGCCGCTGTAATCGAGAAACTGTTTGTGATAACAAAGATTTGGTTAAATGTAATTAGCTCGGCGTCTGCTAACTAACCGTAAGGCGAGGCAGAGCGTCTCGCCTCGGGGCGACATCGGGAAATTACATAGCCCCCGTTTCCACCAGACTAGGCTTTCTTGAACGCATCAACAAACACAAAAGTGATAACAGGCGGCGGTATGGTTTTGACGGAAAACACTCGAGCAGCTCTTAGCAGTAGTAGTAACTACGTGTTATGTCAGTAGTAGTAGGGCCTAAGTCTAATCATCAACTGTCTCGCAGACGCTTCATTACTGAGCAAAAACATGATGTACGTATACATACAAGACCTGACAACTAGAGTGGTACTAAACTAGTATTTGAAAATAACAGGTACAAACGAAACCGTTCAAAAAATAAACAAATACCTGTTATTATATAACTATTATACACATACGCGTATTATATAATTTGTTGTTGCTGTTGTTCTTCTTCTTCTATGGCGTTCACAGTTCGGAGTCGAAACTTAGTCTCCATAATCTGCCGCCTCCATTTTTCCTTGTCCTTGGCGATCGATGTCCATCATTTTATTTTAAGTAAATTATCGGAATCTTTCGTCACTGGGTCAATCCAGCGTTTCTTGGGTCTTCCGACAGGCCTTCTACCCTCGATTTGACTAAACAGTACCTTTCTAGCTATTCGGTTAACTTCCATCCTAATGATGCGTCCTGCCCATTCCAATCTATGCAGTCGGATTGTGGTGGCCAGATCATTGTATTTATGCAGCTTCTTATATCATCTGTTATAAGAAATAAATTGAAACTAAAAGTATTAACAGTGTTACTTTACACTGTGACTTTATTAAGCTGTTACTGTTCAAAAGAAAATAAGAAACAAGAGAATTTACAGGCCTATCTCCCTTTGGGAATATTAATTTAAGTTTTCACTAGGAGTAAACAAATTGACATTGATTTAATATTAAATTATTGATTCCATTTTGGTTAGACAAATCAGTTGCGAAACTCAGGCAATGAAATTTAGAGTGCACGTAATAGCAAAACAAAGAATATCAAAAACATTTATGGCAGATGTGCAGTGAAATTAAAATCATCTCTGAAATCTCATCAACAAAAAGTACTATATGGCCTATCAGCCACTCTGTACTCTGTAGGTGATAACATAATATAATTCGCTTTTTAAAATTTATCAAGTTGGTGACTAGTATAATATATAATTTGTTATTATAATCTGTATTATATATCTGCATAATACGCGGGAATAAATGTAACATAAGTATGAATTTTTTTTTCATCTATTAAAAACAGCTTCGTCTCTTTGGCATGGAGATATTCTGAACCTCGCAGTTTTGCTTCGTTTCGTACTTGTACAGCAAATGGCACATGCGCAGAATGAAGTATTCAGCACCAAAAAGTGGCGTTGTACTCGTGTACTCGTTTACTTGTTTATTCGTTAGTTGCGTAGGAGGGTCACGCGACTCGGAACCGCGAGGCCGTGAGAAATCGGAACGGATATTTCAACTTTTCAGTCACTGTTATATCCATTCCACAAAAATATCGTTCCAAAATACCTGTTATAGGTATATCAGCCCAACTCTACTCACGACACTGTAGAACTGTAGAAGATAGTCAGAAATCCCGTTTAACCTCGTCAGTAACACTGTCTTATAACAGGTTTCAACTGACTGGTCTCCATTTCCCTGTCCATCTGTGTTTTTCTACCTATACCTCCTTCCGTTTATGATGTCAACAAGCATTCGAGTTCTTCTTCCCCGTCTTCTGTTTCCTTCCACCTTTCCCTCTACGATCCTCGGTCGCAAGTCGCAGGTGCGAGGGCACAATGCAGGCATGCCCCGGTGACGGCAGCGTCCGGGCGGAGCCCGATGACTGCCTGATTCGTCGCTATAGTAGCTTGGTAGCGAAACTTGTCGCAGTTGCGGGATGAAGCCTCCTTTTTTATTTGTTTTCGGAGGTGGAGGATGCGGCCTGTGATCGGCTGAATCGCGACGCGGCTGAAGTGGGGGAGTCTCCGGGAACTCTTCGCATGGGCAGGCAGGATTTGTAAGCCCACAACAGGTAGTTACACTTCCGCCTGCCCGGTAAGAGTCCGCGGAGTCTGCCGTATGGCGATGCCGGGGCACGCGAGAGATTGGAGGGAAGAAGTCATCCCGATCCATCTGTCGTCATGCAGCGGAACGGAACCTGCGCGTGTAGGATTTATCAAGTTTGTAAGGGCGGTAAGTGTTCCACGATCCGCAGCTACGGACGAACATAAAGGCTATACGGCCCAGCCAAGATGGTTTCCTCTTTCTTATTACTATCGGCAATGGTGTCGTTGTACAGAGAAGAACAAACGAATGTTCATTATGAATTACGTAGCGGTGGACCAATATTGATAACGCACTGGATAGTGGAAAACGTAAGTGTGAAAGTCGGTGATTTATGGTTTCGCAGTTCCCTAACATTTCATGATCGGTAACTTACAACACTGCCGTAGAGAAACTAGCCTGCAAAAAATTGTGTGTTGAAAATGTTAATCGAAACATATAGAAGCAGACACGTTGGCTTCACCTCAAACGTATCTGTAGCGTATCGAATACGAAGGCCCGAGCTGTTTGATCGCGTCGATAAAACCTGGCTTTCCTACCAAGAAACGGCTGGCATTGCTGCGGATCGAGAACAAGGACGAACTAAAATAAAAACGGCGTTAAAACTAACCGTTTCAAGTCTTAAGCGCCACACTTTAATGAACCTGTTGAAACGATAAAATTCCGTGAAAATCAATCAACGGGGAAACGAAGGCCCTTCCCACACTTCTCTGTGGGTTTTAGAAACGGACTTAACGAAATCCCAGGTGTCAAGAAGATCGCAGAAGAAATGGAGACGTACGGCAGGAACTGAATGTTATCGGTATACTTGATAGAACTGTCCAGTATCGGCTAAAATGGTTGGAACATTTTAATCGAATTGGCGACTGCCGCGTCCCCAAACAACTATTGAATTATCAGCTGAAAGGACGGAGTGGTGTGGAACGTTTAAAGAACCGTTGCTCTAGTCTGTCTGATTGGCACCAGAACGAAGATTCAAACATTTTTTTGTTTAAGCCTTGTTGAAGATGACGATTATAATGAATGGGGGATTACGTGGGAAAAGTAGCTTTTTGTCTATAATAAATCATTTCGTCATTTAAATACCTTCTTCTTTATCCTAAACGAACCTTACTTTAAAAAACATGTTTTGTTTACTTTGTATAAACATTTTATGAACACATATAAACGCATTGGTTAAGCTTTTAGTTGTCTCTAATATTGTTTACATCAGTGGTTCCCAACCTGTCGTACGCGCACCACTAGTGGTACGCGGAGGGATCCAAGGTGGTACGCAAAAAAACTAGTAAAAAATTATTTGCTTAAAAAATAAAAATAAAATTTACGTTCAAAACAACAATAAACTTTGGTCGGACATGATTTAAAACCTTAGCCTACCCTTATAAAAACACAACCTAACACTTTGCGGTAATATTTCGTTAGAATCTAACAGGATGTCTACTGAATGTGATTTAAGGTTAAAAATAACATCAATAGAACCTGACATTAACTCTCTGGTACAAAATAACATCAATATAACCTGACATCAACTCTCTGGTACAAAATAACATCAATAGAACCTGACATCAACTCTCTGGTACAAAATAACATCAATAGAACCTGACATCCACTCTCTGGTACAAAATAACATCAATAGAACCTGACATCAACTCTCTGAACATCAATAGAACCTGACACCAACTCTCTGGTACAAAATAACATCAATAGAACCTGACATTAACTCTCTGGTACAAAATAACATCAATAGAATCTGACATCAACTCTCTGGTACAAAATAACATCAATAGAACCTGACATCAACTCTCTGGTACAAAATAAGCAGCAACAAGTTTCACATTAATTATTTTCTCTTCAATATGTTGTTATTTTTCAGTACTAACAAGGAAATCTATAAAGTAATCAACTTCCTTTGAAACAACTTTCTCTTACTTTATTTTAGCGCAGAACCAACCTGAAATTAATTGTAAAGATCAGTTAATTGTATGTAGCAGATTTAAATAATTACACGTAACTAGGAATGATAAGATATACTATTCATGTTGTATCAAATTTTTTACTGAGAAAACCCCGATAACCTTTCTTTAAGCTCCGGAGGTACCCGGGTCCGGAAAGGTTGGGAACCACTGGTTTATATCAACTTCAGCTAATCACAATCAATTTTCTCTCTACAACATATAGGCCTACTCTCAGCTATCGGTTACGGGCGTGCAGTAGTACCTATACGCGCAGTGGACAAACACGTTGTCCATGACGTGTCCGTTGCTTAACTAAATATAATTAATTCACTACCGACTCGGAACACAAAGTTTTTAATGGTAAAAACGTAAGTTTTACCTCATAGCCTGAACCTGTTCTCGCTTTTAATAAACCTCTTCAGAGGCTGCCGTTGGGAGCACTGCCCGTCTTGTTGTTAGCGACGGTATCGACTTTTGAAAGATCGATATTGTGTGTATGGGGTGTGATATGTTCGAATAATGACTGTGATTTGAACTGTGTCTGTTCGTTTAGGATGGTGTTTTTATGTGCTTTCGTGTGTTTGTATATTTCAAATTGTTCTAGATTGTCTAGTTTTCGGCCTTTTGTGTGTACGTGTAGAATGTCCATGTTATTGTCGATGTTTTTGTATGTGTGGTTTGCTTCAATGAGGTGGTTTGCAAAGGTGGATTCTGTAGTGGAGTGTAGTGCCTTTGCGTGTTCAATGTATCTTTGTTTGAAGCTACGTCCTGTCTGGCCTATGTAGAATTTGTTGCAATCTGAGCAATCGCACGCATAATTCGAACATATCACACCCCCCACACACACAATATCGATCTTTCAAAAGTAGATACCGTCGCCAACAACAAGACGGACAGTGCTCCCAACGCCAGCCTCTGAAGAAGCTTTTTAAAAGCGAAAACCGGTTCAGGCTATAAGGTAAAATTGTACGTTTTTACCCATAAAAAAACTTTGTGTTCCGAGTCGGTAGTGAATTAATTATATTTAGCTACCAAAATGTTTATTCGTTTCGCCACATGCGCACAACAGTCTGGTACAGTGTGAACATCGGCTGGTACAGTGGAAGCACGCAAGTGTTGTTAGGAAGCGACAGCACGTGATACAGTAAGTTACTGTGTGAGCGAGAGAGCAAACGGTTGCCGCGTACTCCCCTCTCTACCCACCGTATGCAATACGTAAGATGGTGGCGGTGGGGGGAGGAATTCTCCTGTTTGCTTTCTACATCGGGTTGAAGAATCATCGCGCCCAGGTATATGCAATGAAACAAACAACTGTCAACTGTGCGTGGGGAAGCGTGAGGAGACCTTTATTATACACTACGCAACTGATTGCAAACAAAGCTGCGGGGCATTAGTTTAAATGTAGCGTATTACACTTACTGCAATTGGTTGCACAGCTTGCAATCGACTGCAAAACAGTTGCAAGCCTTGCAACTGGTAGTGCAACTTTTAGTTTCACGCACTCGTTGTGGGCCATTGATTCCAAATGTAGCCTATTACACTATGCATAGTACAGTCACTGAAGGAAAAAAATTCAAATTAAGTGGCTTCTACGAGATTTTTTGCATAAGGATAGATAAAAGGGTGAGAAACAATTTAAAAAAAGAAAGTTTACAAAAATTCAGTAGCGGGTTTCCGAAAAAAGGGAAGGGGAAGTTACAAAAAATTCATTTTTCGTGATTATCTTAAAAAAATAACAAATTTACGAAAAAAAGACAAATTACAAAAATTAAAGAGCATCCAATTCTCTATAAAAGAGTTATTTATCATGTTTTTTGTCAGGCTAATACTTTGTGAGAAAAATGGAATTGAAATATTAGAAAAAATTGATTGTCGGAGTCCGCCTCGATGAGCGGGAAGGCTACTTTTTTCTGACATTGCAACATACAAATTTTAATAAAATCCGTTATAATAGTCGTAGAGACAAAAATCAAAAAGCATTTTAAAGCTAAATGTTTGTAGGTCTACTATTACATAAAATGAAAAGAAAATAATTAAAGTATTAATAAATACTTAAAATAAAGTAATAACTCTTTTGTTTTTTTTTCAATTAATGCATAAACATATTAACGATTTATTACAAATGTATTTACATAAAAAAAAAACTTCACAATATGAACTTTACATATATAGGCATGTGAAAAAAATAATGAAAATTAGTATTGATTTATTGGCATAAAATAAGCGAGTTTTAAAATTTATCATTTTTTTGAGTTCGCAAGTATACATCATTTTCTTAACTTACAATTTCTACAGAAATTTTCAAAATAAATATTTTTTAACAAAATTATGAACACGTATTGGTCAAAGTGTCTTCTATAAGACTGCGGTGTAAAGAATTGTTAAAATTTAGTTAAATTTAAATAAATGTAACTTTTATTAATAAATGTAAAAATATGTCCATTGCGCGTATTAATATTAATAGTTAAAAACTAAAAAAAAAAATATTAAAATGTAACTATTCTACGTAAAACTACAATATTTGAGGTTTCTCTTCTACATAGTGACAAGTTATATCCATGCATGGGCATAAAAAGAACAGACCCTGAAAGTTGAAGAATTTTAGGGAGAGCGAGGACAGCTGTTACATGCGCCATACAGATATTGAATTAACGTAACGCAGTTCGATATTGAATGTTCCGTGAGTTCCATACTTTTTTTATATTGTATTCTGCTGGAAGTTCAATTTTATGTTTTAAGATTTGTGTTAGTAATTTTGATATTTTATAATTTGGTGCGGTTCTAGCGCAATTGATCTTCTGTAATTGCAAAAAAGATTGTGGAAAATTATGCAGTTGCAGAAAAAGTGGATTGTACTGTGTATCGGCTTGTGGAAACTGTGAATTTAATTTGTGCACAAATTTTTCAAATATTGTGTATGATGAGGGAGAAATAGAAATAGAAGACTTGACTTCTGAATCTTTTCAAGAAATTGGAGAAGAAATCGATTTTTAAATATATTTATCATTATAAAAATAATTGTTATAATTAAATTTTATAAATAAATAATAAATGTACTAAAAAGTTATTTTCCACCTTGATAATTGTGAAAAATTTCGAAAAAACTATATTTTAATATATTTGTAAATCATAATAAGTTATAAGTAAATAATTTATAATTTTTATAAATAAGAAATGTGTTTAAAAGTTATTTTATTGTCAAAATCTTCAATGATTGGAAGAAAAACTATTTTTGAATATATTTATAAAGTGCATTTTTTAATAACATTGTTATTATAATGCGTAATAAATAAGTAAAAAATTAACGTACTAATATATACATAAATGAATAATAATGAGTTTTTAAACTTCTATTCCTGAAAAAATTGCATGTCTATTAAATAAACATGTATTTATTTGAAAATCCACTTTGTGAAAAATTTGGCCGACTTTGAATTAATTTTTCTACTAAAATTATCGCCCTGACAAAAAAAAATGTTACTAACATTTTATATGCAGACTTTTATGCTCTTTCTTTTTGGTATTTTGTGTTTTTCTCATAAATTTAATATTTTTTAAGATAATCACGAAAAATGAATTTTTTGTACCTCCCCCTCCCTTTTTTCGAAAACCCGAGACTGAATTTTTGTAAACTTTTTTTTAAATTCTTTCTTACCTTTTTATCTAGCCCTATGCAAAAAATCGCGTAGAAGCCACTTAATTTGCAATCTCTATTTTTTTTCGGCTTCAGTGACTGTACAAGCACCCGATTGCATGCAATTCGCCTGCGTGCTCATTTTGTAGACAACGAAGACATTTCATGACATGGGACCGACACAACATAGGCTATACAATGTTTTACAAAACCGTCAATACTCAAAAACAAAAGGAGGATTTTAATGCAACTAAAACCAAAATAAAATTTTGAATTTTTTCTAAATTTCAGTCGCTGACACCACATAGCTATCTCTTATAGAATGAAAGTTAATCGCATGTAAAAAATTTCACTACATGCAAATTAACAAAAACGTCATGACATGGGACCGTTTTAAATCTCCGTTTTTGAAAATTATTAAAGTTATTGGTTCAAATTTATATCTAAAACCATCTTCAAACTTCAAGGAACACGGTGGTTAAAGAATTTTTTTTATCGGATCAGTAGTTTCTTAGGTTAGCCCAGACAACGTCACAAACAACGTTTACCTCTGTATAATAGCAGTATAGACGTCACGTTTACTCTGCAGCTGATTGCACAGCAGTTGCAGCCTTTTTTACTACCGTGCAACTAGTTTCATGTAGGCTCGCAATCAGTTGTGTAGTGTAATAAAGGCCTCATAAAAAAGTGTTCATAACGACAACGTAGCATTATCAGCTGACGAAGCAAACCAACCACGGATTACACGAAACATTACGCTTTCACGTACAGTTGTGTTGTTGTCAAAGGTCGACGCTGAGAGCAAATTTATAGAAGCCATTCAAATACAGTACGTTCTGCCAGCCAGCACATTAACAACGATAAAGTACGAGTGTAGTATACAAGCGTCATAAAAACAGTACAAGGGAAACGCAAGCCCCGCATAATGTCAGTTCGTTCACCTTCTCTCCAACAGGAATAAATCTTACGTAAAGTGAGAACTCTTCAGAAAGCAACTTGCCCTTTTCTCACAAACAATGCCGCTCCACAAACATCATAATCACACGGTATGATTACATCATGTTTAATAACATGGTGAGTAAACACGCGTAAGTAAAGTGTCTCAACAAAAAAGCAAAACATGTGCGTAACGCTGGGGGAGGGGGTGAGCACTATATGGTTGGAATTCTGTTAATGTGTGGCACATATTTATTTATTATTTCGGCTGTACAATGTTTACACATTTTCCGGATACAAAGATTACAGAAGTGATTGAATTCTCATCTTTCACTGCTTCTTGTCCATCCAAAGAACTTTTTCAATTTCTTGTTCCCTCAATACAGTATGAATTTCTTCTATCCAGATGGTAGGTGGTCTTCCTCTTTTCCTTCTTCCTGGTGGGGTCCATTCCATAAATTCTCCTTGGCAATCTTTCCTGCGCCATTCTTTTCGTGTCTACATACCATTGTAATTTTGTTTGTTTGAATAAAATCAACAATTGAATTTTTCACATTTATTCTGTCGTTAATGACTTCATTACTATTTTCTCACGTCTGGATACTCTTGCCAAACGTCTCAAAAAGTCCATTTCTGCTGTCATTAATTTTGTTCTTGTCTGTTTATTAGTAGTTTAAACTTCTGAGCCCCTAAGTCATGATACTTCTAACAATGGTTTAAAATATTTTGGTGTTAGACGTGTGGCACATATCTTCTCAAAATTTGAGAAGTTCGGTCACCCATGTGCTAGTTACTATTAGCCAGAAAGGGCGTTTAACTTAAAGCTTGTGTGTACGTGCTGTAAGGCAAGTGGGGATAGAAAGAAGTTGTCTAGTCCCGTTATTGTTATTTCCGATCTGATGATGAGCTGTGAAGCTTGAAAGGGCTAATCGGAATAATTTTTATATAGTGGTGTGCAACAGCGTTAAATCTGTTTGCGATTATAATCACTAACATAACTTTCTTAATTAAAAAAAAAGAAGAAAAACATGTGTGTATGGCTGGGGGAGGGGAGTGAGCACTATACTCAGGTTTTGGTTAAAATTTTGTTAATTCTGCTTAATGTGTGACATGTATCAAAAATTCGACCTCTCACATATTTTACCCCAGCTCCCCTACTTTTGGGTGAATCACTCTCAAACACAGTAGGCCTACGGTTCTCTGGGGTAAAGATGTGGGGACACGCAGGTCTAGTTTTACAAAAATCGATTAATGCACCGAAAAGTTATCGTGAGACACGCGTCGAACAACCAGACAAATGCCAAATGGTCGAGGACATCATCATCTTCTTAACGGTTTTAGGCTTTAGCGGCCTGTTCCTATTCCACAGTCCACCTTTTCTTAGGTCTATCAACTTTTCTTCTGCCTCTAGGGTTGTAATATTTCGCCATCTTCGGTATTCTACTTTCTTCCATCTATCTATGTGTTGAATACATTTTCTTCTGTATCCTTTAATCCTTTCATTAACAGCAAACATATCTAAATCACTTCTTATCTCCTCATTTCTTATATGATCTCGCTTATTACACTCATTCAATTAACAAAATATTTCTGAATTTCCAATGGCGTCTTCGTTACCCACTGATCCGTTAGATCCGTAAAACGCCACAAACACTGTGAGTATTACACAGTAGTACTGGCACCGCCACAACTTTATGAAGTCTACTTCATCACTAGTACCGCAAGGCGTTACTACACGGCTACGTTAACATTGGAGTTAAATTTTTTACCTTAATCCGTCACTGTGACCGCTTGGTTTCTGTCTTCTAACGCGTTTCGGATTAAATTTAATCCATCATCAGAGTAAAAATTCGTCAGTTATAACTTCGTTAAAACATTAAAAAGACACTAAAATACATCTATGTATATGTTGTACAAACACAGCGACGTACGCGGATGTGAGTGCGCCCTGTGTGCGTACATCCGCGTACGTCGCTGTGTTTGTACAACATATACATAGATGTATTTTAGTGTCTTTTTAATGTTTTAATGTTTTAACGAAGTCATAACTGACAAATTTTTACTCTGATGATGGATTAAATTTAATCCGAAACGCGTTAGAAGACAGAAACCAAGCGGTCACAGTGACGGATTAAGGTAAAAAATTTAATTATATTAATTGTGACGCGGATACCAGTACAATGACTTTAAAAGTTAACATTGGATCTGGAGGGGGGGGAAGCGAGTTGCGTGGGGATACAGTACTAAGTTCCCCTACGCCGCTTGACGTTTGTACAGTCAAAGTAAAACTCATACGTGACTTGAAAATTTACCCGCCCAAAAATTATAGTAAGAGCATTAGAATACTTAAACTTTGTCCTTTGTTAGTCTACACCATTGTAACACGAATACGCACGAATACTAGCCTGTACTTATAATACAAATCGACGCTCACGATACTCACAGCTGGGAAACACATTAAAATGACAAACTTTTGAGTATGACTGTAGATTGCTCGGTAGTGTGAGACGCGGTTGTGTCTAAACTTCCGTAGTTCACAAAATTCCTTCCCGGGCTGTTTGGCCGTGGTCCAATGTTTTCTGCAAAACCAGACGTTTCGGCAGTACCATCGACTGCCATCACCAGTGAAAATCGAGTGCGTTAACGTGAGGTGGCCTACGTTAGTGACCACAAGTAACCACGCCAGTGTGGTTAAGGCTGAAGAGAGAAGTAGTTTATGGAAAGATTTTATTTTGAAAATTATTTTAAATATAAATCTTATAACATGTAAGTCATGTATGGTTCTCCATGGCGATATTAATAAAATAAAATTTAAACCTAAATCTGACATTCAGAATTAATGTAGAATACAAAAAATAGACTTCCGCATTTGCAATATATTTTACGTAGGCCAAACACCCCCAAAGATACACACATGATACATTCCGTCTATATCGCAGTGCGTTTATACACCCTTGTATCTACAAACCTAATTTAACCACACACTGTCTAAATAATAAACGTCAATTTCCAGGTATTCAAGACGTTAAACTGATAATGTACACGACGATGGCACAAAACAATTATATACGAAAAACCTCCACACACACACACACACACACACACACACACACACACACACACACACACACACACACACACACACACACACACACACACACACACACACACACAAATGATAAGTTACTAATAAAAGAGGAAATTCAAGTACATTGGAAACAACAGCATTTATTTACAATTTTCTGTATTATTAAAAGTAATATAAATTTTAATAAAATTCTAATAAATGAAAATACCAACGTTGAAAGTTTTCAGTATAACCGTTAACACAGCTGATTGCATAAACTAACATTAGAGAAATCGGAAGAAGGAAGAAAGGATGCCGCGAAGATCTTAGAAAGATTGTGTGCGAGAAAACACTGACGTACTACACGGCTACGATAACATTTTATCCGGAGAGGGGAAGCGTAGCAGCACTGGTACTGGGAGTTGCGTGGGGATACAGTAATACGTTCCCCTACGCTGCTTGACGTTTGTACAGTCGAAGTAAAACTCATACGCGACTTGAAAATTTACCAGTCCGCAAATTACAGTAAGAGCATTAGAATACTTGAGCTTTATACTTTGTTAGTCTACATCGTTTCAAATGACATGCTTTGTAACATGAACACGCACAAATATTAGCCTGTACTTGTAATACAAATCGACGGTCACGATATTCACAGCTGGGAAACACATTCAAATGACAAAGTTTTGAGTATGACTGTAGATGCTCGGTAGGGTGAGACGTGCTTGCGCGTTTGTCTCTGAACTTCCGTAGTTCACATTTTTTCCGCATACTTTGTTAATTTTGTCTTGTAATAAATATTCACTATTTATGTACTGTACCATTAATTCGACACTGGTGTCAGAAAACGTTTTATGTATGTATTCGACACTGCAGCACAAATGGTTTGAAAAGTGTTTCATCAAACATTAATATACAACGGATGAGTGGCCTAAATAAGACCCGCTACTGGGTAGGGATGAGATAAGAGTTGCGAGGGGCGGATAAGACTAGCTAGAATGTTGGACTCTTCCAGTATCCACAAATAAAAAATTCAGGATTTATTCCCACACAATTCTATAAATACATTTTATAAATTCTCTGAGTCACACAAAGTTTTGTGTGAATCAGCGTGAAGTATAAGGGTTGAAAAAATATGGAAAAGCTCTGATTTCTATCTCGATTACCTGTTATTTAAATTTAAGGTAATAAATATCATGTAATTAGGAATAATTTTAATTATAAATTAGAAATTGTAAATTATGAATTATTTCCAACTTATAAAGAAACCTCTGAACATACAGATCTTTTCTTTGAAACTGGCATCAGGTGAAATAGTAATAATAATTTAACAAACTATACTATACCTTGATTAACGAAAGAAAGTGACTGGCGGAGCGGCCGCGCGGCGACCGAGTTTGTAGTAAAAACATTTCACTTAATAACCTCGTGGAAACGTAAAATACAGGGCTAGAAATGTCCAATGAACTGTATTTTAATCATCAATTAAAGACGTTTTTAACAAACTTTTTTCATTTTTTAAATCTTTTTTCAATTAATTTACATTGAGAGTTAAATAAAAAAATACACGAATTTGAATTAAAAATTTAGGGTTTATCATTTTTATTACGTAAGAACTCAGAGGTTAAGCATCGGAAAAACATTTCTTGTAGACAAATGGTAGTCCACCATCTTTAGTACAATATATCAAAAATTACGATTCCTACGATTAAAATTAACGACGTTATTAATTTTTTTCTAATGTCCTGTTAACTCAGTTGTTAAAAGTTGTACATGAATGAGATTTGCGTGACGCTCTCTTTAGATAACTAAGTGTAGAAGACATATACAACTTACACCTTGTACGTGATAGGAATACTACAATGGATTAATATATAAAGTGAATTTCACAGAGAGCAGTGCGCGGCGCTCTGCGGCGGAAGTACAGTCAGAACCTAGTGGACCCATTTTATTCGCGCGCGCTACCGTCAACCCCAGCGTAGTGGACCACACCAAAAAAGTATTATCGATGGATGGAATAACGAAGGACTAATGGAAGAAGCTGTGGAGGAAATGATTATATCCGTGGGAGACAGCAGTAGCTCCGAGGATGATAATTGTTCAGAAGATGATAATAGTGATGACGATCCAATGGAGGGTATCAGAGAACTTTCGTTTGAAGACTACTAACTCACAGCTATAAGTGTTTTAATAAGTGTTTTTTATAGTGTTTTAATAGTGTATTTTTATGATTTATACACATATTTTATGAGCGGATTCCATAAAAGCTGAAGAACACTACAATACTTGTAAGTACCGTACTGTCTTTATTATTTATTTGACAATGCTAATAACAAGTAATTTACTAATTGTTTTTACATTTCAATACATTATAACAGTAAAATACTGTTATAATTATGCAATATCTGGTAAACTGAGCTTTGCTCGGTAGTTTTAAACTGTAAACTGTATTTCATAGTTAAATAATTAGTTGTTGAGAAATCTGAATGGCATTAACAATTTCCCAGTAATTAAATTGCACTTCAATTAGTAGTATTAAAGCTGATCACAAAACAAAAACAGTTTATTAACAAGAAAACAATAAATACCGTACCGCAAAATAGTGATAAACAATCATTCAAGACACTCCATCTGTTATAAAAAGCATTTAGTTCAACTAAACCACAAAAGTCTGGTCAGATGTAAGTTTTTGACAGATCTCCAGGTAGATAGATTAGATTAAATAAGTAGACAGATAACTAAGTATATACTTATGAGAGATTGGTGACTCGTAGTAAGTTGGCTATGTGTCAATGTGTGAGCCGTGAGCGTATGCACCACTTTCTTTGGGCTGTTACTGTACCTTGACTCGATCGCGCGCCGTTGAGCGATGTTAGTTCTAATTTTCCTATATTAACTGATTGCGGTTATATTTCGTAATATTTGAAGGTTACATACCACTTTGTATTGATGAATACAATTTTGTTATGTTTATTGTGAAAAAACACAATGAAAAAAATTATTAATAACGGAGTTAACAGTACATTCGGAAAAAATTAATAACGTCGTTAATATTATTCGTAGGAATCTCAATTTTTGATATACAGTGTATTGTACTAAAGAAGGTGGACTACCATTTGTCTACAAGAAATGTTTTTCCGATGCTTAACCTCTGAGTTCTTACGTAATAAAAACGATAAACCCTAAATTTTTAATTCAAATTCGTGTATTTTTTTTATTTAACTCTCAATGTAAATTAATTGAAAAAAGATTTTAAAATTTAGAAAAGTTTGTTAAAAACGTCTTTAATTGATGATTAAAATACAGTTCATTAGACATTTCTAGCCCTGTATTTTACGTTTCAACGAGGTTATTAAGTGGAATGTTTTTACTACAAACTCGGTCGCCGCGCGGCCGCTCCGCCAGTCACTTTATTTCGTTAATCAGGGTATACCAGAGGTACTTATACATTGAAAACATCTTTATTATATAGAAATCCTGCAAGAAAGCAAAAGTTATCTACAAAATAATAATGAATTCTAAATTATTAATTATATTCTTGTTATTATAAATTCTTCTTCTTCTTCTTCTTCTCCTCTTCAAGGACGAGATTATATAAACCTGTTCCGGCACCCATCTCATCCTTGGACGACCCACGTCACTTTAGCTTTATAGTTCAGTGCCGCTTTCGGCAATCGATTCTCTGTCATCCTTTACACATGATTCCACCACTGACTTTTGAAAATTATAATAATTACATTTATGTCATTTAGTTCGAGTTCTGCTCTGATATCTTCATTCCTTATTCTATCTTGCAATGTATAATTTAAAGTAATTCGAAGAATCTGCATTTCAGCATCTGAATCTTGCCGCTGCTTTCGTTTTTTGTCATGACCCACGCCTCACTTGCATAAATCAACGTGGGTATTGCAATTTGTAATAATACTTGCAGTATCCAAATCAGCCTCGGAGTAAGGTCTGGAAAGTGCAATAATAATAATTTTACAAAATATACTTGCAGAGGTGCTCATAAATTGAAAACATATTTATTATATAGAAATCCAAAAAAGAAGCTGTGAAGAATTATCAAGAAAATAATGATAAATTTAGAATAATGATGAATTCAAAATTATATTCTTAAGAAATCTTATGAGAATGTCATTGAAATTTTTAACAGCTCTGTAGGGAGGATTGATACCCCCTTAAGTACAACACCGACACGGGCAATATAACTCTATCGAACGACGGCAAGCGCTTACTTACACTTTCAGGCACCAGATGGTAAACGGAAAAAAGTGTACACATGTAATAACTGAAAAACAATAGTAAAAACGGTTAAGCGACGGGCTGCAATATTTCTTGATCAAGCAGGCAGGGACACAAATATAAACAACAAACACCATGTATAACAGGGTCTATGACAAATTGTTTCAAATAAATTTGCAAGCCTCCCCCCCCCCCTTACACATCGTGAAGCAGCTGTTTTTACAGTTGTTCGCAGAGTCGATACACTCTGTGCGACAAAAGCTCTTACGCTACCGTTATGATTTATTTCAATAAATACGAATGAATCACAAGCCTTACCACGACATCATACAACATTCAACGAATTGCTGTTTGTTTCACATATAAAAGTCGATTATATTAGTGTATTTCATGCGCTTTGCCACCATAACGCGCCGACAATGATTTGTAACGATAAACCGGTTTCGAACACCATATGCTTGGAGGCTCACCATGAACAGAGGATGGACACTGAATTGAAGACACATGGAGATACTACCAAAGGCTCTGGGAGCCAGATGAAGAAGATGATGAAGGAGCCGCCTGACGGATGGTGTGTGAGAGAACATGGAACTGCAGGACAAAGACGTAACGGACAGAGAAACTTGGGGCAGGAGAGAATTACTTAGTTGGAAATTAAAGTATTCGCGCAAGTTTGTCAAGAAAGTTGAAGTACTTTGCGAGGAGGATAATTGTTACCATACTTCATCTTCATTTCTTAGACACGTCCACATACGTATAATCCCCCCCCCCCACACACACACACAACCTATTAAAGCCATACTAATTAATCATGCCTTTTAATGATTACGGTTTAATTTCCGAAGTAATTAAGGAGCTATTCCTGCTCAACTAGTTACGCCCTTGTGTCGACCGCGTTCTTCCTCAAACATATTAATCACATGTACGTATAACGTAAGTGTAGCCAAACCTTGAGAAGTTGAGATCTCTTACCCCCTTATCTGCAACTATGTGTACCAAATATTTTGTAGAAAACAGGCCAACAACAGTTCCTAAGTTCCAACATTACGTACGAGAGTCAGTTGAAATTTTCGCGGAGCGACAACTGCTGCAAGATTTGTATTTTATGTAAATGCCTGTTAATTTCGAAACCAATCTATCAATTTATTCATTGTTTACTCATTGGGGAATTTTCAAAATTTTACTGATAATTGAAAAATTATCTAATATCTAAATGTATCCAATAATCTATGTATGCCTATTTCCCCTCAAAAGCAGTGAGCGAGCTGTGGAGCTCTTTTTTTTTGTATCTCCCATCTGAAGACCACATGCCAATTTCAATTCTTTATTCCTTGTTCTTTTATTTTTCTCCAATATTCTTTCATCTTTTCACTATGTCTCTTCTTCCTGCCTTCAATCCGCTTTGAACCTGCGTTTTTCTCTCTCCTACCCTGAAATCCTTCCACTTTTAAGACTTTTGCCCGACAAACTTCTCTTTCAATTCCTTCGTCTGCGTTTACATTATTTTTTCTAAATCGTTTTTGACTTCTTTAATCCAGCTTGAAGTTGACTTCTTTCGCCACAGATATTTGAAGATCCGCTTTGTTAACCTATTGTCGTCCATCCTATATAAATGTCCAAAAAATAACAGCCTTCTTTTTCTCACTGTTTCTGTTATATTTTCTACACTTTGATATATTTCATCATTACTTCTTAATTTCCAACCTTCTGAAGTTTTTCGTGGGGGTGGTATTTTCCTAATAATTCGTCTTTCCAATATTTCTAGTTTGTCTAAATTATAATTCAATGCTAGACATTCACCTGCATATAGGTATTCTGGCCTCACTACTGTACTGTAATGCCTTATTTTCGCACTTTTAGATATGCACTTTTTATTATAAATATCTTTAGTTATAGGCCTACCATAAATCGCGATCTTTGAAATATCCAATAATACAACACTTTATCCAACAACTGATTTATTAAGAGTAAAGCCAAAGACTACTTCCACTGGATGCACAGTTACGTACACTCGTTGTTTTGAGAATAATCAAGTCAAGGAGACGAGGCGTTACGATGCTGCCGGCGGTACTCGACTACGCTAAAGTTACGTATATATTGCCAGACGCAGCGTTTGCCGAGTACTCGGGTTTCGTGATTTCAAAAAATTTGCTTCCTGATGTATTTTATACGGTGGATAAATAGCACAACGCTCCCCGTTACACCGCATCAGAGCATCGCGCGTGTTCTTGTTCAAAATGTTCCAAAGTTCTTCGCGCAGCATATTCTGCGTTAACCAAGCGTTTCACTGATATTTGTAATCCGGGCTATTGTAATTGTTTAACTTGGCGAACTTTGATTATTGTTTGTTTACCGCGTGTACCGGACTGTCGTATAACGCCTACGATAGCTATTTTACAACGAATATCAATCCTTGGGAGAAGTGTAAATAAACAAATTGTCAGTATCGATTTCTCCGCTGCTCAACAATTCATTCTACTCATGATTTAATGATACGCGTAACAATGCATTATCCAACTGTTTCGTTAAGAGTAAAACCAAAGACTTTTCCATCGGATGCACAGATACGTATACTCATTGTTTTGAGAATAATCAAGACAAGGAGACGAGGCGATACGATGCTGCCGGCGGTACTCGACTACGCTAAAGTTAAGTATATATTGCCAGACGCAGTGTTTGCCGAGTACTCGTGTTTCGTGATTTCAAACAATTTGCTTGCTGATGTATTTTATACGGTAGATAAATAGCACAACGCTCTCCGTTACACAGCATCACAGCGCCCCTATTCACGTTCACAAAATATTCCAACGTTTCTGCAAATTTTTCCTCCGTTTATCGTACTACGTTTACCTCTTCTCCCAAAGTCCGATTCCACTCCCTTTCATGCATAGGCAGCAAATAATCCTGATAAAACTGTTTATCAATGAAAACAAATTCAGATACAATTTCAGCCACTGTTTGGCTATTAGTACTTATACACAGTATTTCGTTAAAATCTCTTGAGACTTGACGCCCACCCAATTTGACACGCAGCTACAAACTTTGAGCCTCCCCCCTCCTGTAATGTGACAGGTGCGACGTCGCTTCCTATAATTCCATCAATTAACAACGCTCTGCGACAATTAACGGTTGGCAATCAACTCACTGCTGCTTCGATTTCAGCGCCAAATTAATGATCAAACTGTACTCTGCGTCGTAACTGTCACGTTTATAATTTTATAAGACAATGAAACAATGTCTAATATCTTATACAATTTTAACACTTATGCCTGTAGTTCATACATGTATACGTATAATTATGTAAGTACGAGGATCAGTTGAAAAGTTCCTGATGCGACATCTATAGCTCATTGGTAGAACTAAAATTTTTCCTGAGCTGCAAGACGTATATTTCGCGTGAACACCTGTTAATTTCCGAGATATCTGTCAATTTATTCACTCTTTATCAGCTGTTTGAAATTTTCCTGTCGCATGTGTTTATAAAATGCGCAAAATCAAACATCGCGGTGTGATGAATTCACTGTTGAAAACGTTTTAACGCCAATGGAAAATCAAAACAAAATTGTAAATCTGTTAGAAGATGCTGCGCCTTTAGAAACAACGGTAAGTGGGGCACACTCGATCAAGCACTAAAGACGATCCCAGCAGTGGACGTCCAAAACGTGCAACAAGTAAATGACATTATTGAAAAAATGTCAATAATGCGGTTGGAAGACCGCAGATTGAGAAGTGGATGACTTTGTTGAAATCATAGGCATCTCATATGACATCATACTTTAACTCAAGAACTTAGTGTGAAAAAGTGCTGTGCAAGATGGCTGCCACATTTGGAGTTGTTGCATTTTTTGTGCACTAGTTGCGGGGGGGGATTATCTTCGGAGCTCGTACGATCACATTCAAACTCAAGTGCCTATTTACAAACCGTTGGTTTTGAAGTCACAGCATCTCCTGAGATATTTACAATTTCGTTAAGAATTTCCGTTGGCGCTAAACAATTTTTATCAAAGAATCACACCACGATGTTTGATTTTGTCTACTGACTCCTCATCCATTTTGTCCGCCCGATCCTCTGTGTCCGCCTTGAGCAGTTGAGTCGGTGTGCTGTTTCTGGCTGTTAAATCCTAGATAGTGTGATATTTCCAGAACCCGCAGAGGCTTAGACCTGCACGTCGATAACCCAATGGTACTGACCGTAACATCATCAGGCGCCTGGTCAGCGTTCAGAACAACATACCTCCGGATCGATGGAGATGTATGGATGGTATGAGCACAGGCTTGAAACTGAACCATCTCCGTTACCCGTCTGAGTTTGTGTCCGCCTGATCCTCAAAACCCTTCAAATAGAATCATATTTAGATCGCATTAATTCTTTTCAGATATAGCTACATTATATGGAATTTGCATATGGAATCTTCGCGGCTATATCTACATTAAATGGAATCCTGTGGGATAAGCAAATTACACCAGAAACTAAAACCAAAATATTTAAAACCATTGTTAAAAATATCATGACTTTCCGCTCAGAAGTTTGGACTACTAATAAACACACAAGAACAAAATTAATGACAGCAGACATGGACGCAAGAGTACCCAGACGTGAGAAAATTAGAAACGAAGTCATTAAGGGAAGAATGAATGTGAAAAATTCAATTGTTGATTTTATCCAAACAAAAAAATCACAATGGTATGGACACACGAAAAGAATGGCACAGGAAAGATTGCCAAGGAGAGTTATGGAATGGACCCCATCACGAACAAGGAAAAGAGGAAGACCACCTATCACCTGGACAGAAGAAATTCAGAATATATTGAGGGAACGAGAAATTGATCTTTGGGTGGACAAGCAGCAGTGGAAGATGAGAATTCAATCACTTCTGTAATCTTTGGTCCCGGAAAATGTGTAAACATTGTACAGCGGAATAATAATTAATTCTTCGCACCTCTCTGTCACAAAGGACCGCACTCCCTACATGCAATGTATAAAGACTTAAATCGGACCGTCAATGTTACCAAGAGAGAGGATTATACAGCCGTTCAGACACCTACAACAAACATGAAGAAGTAAAAACTAAAGTTTCTACTTTTCGTTATATACGGAAGGAAACAAAAAGTTTCAAAAACGCAAAGAGCAAACATTCTCGCATCCAACGAGATTATTATAAATTTAATGCCAAGACACCAAGCAATTATTTATTTTCCGTGTTACGAAAGATCTACTAAATTAAAAAAAAAAAAATACACATGAACTGTGATAACTGAAAAACAATACGTTTAATGTAAATCGAGCTGCGGCGGCCACAATATTTCTTGATCAAGAAGGCAGAGACACAAAATAAATTATGTGTCTAAATGTGTCTGAACACGGTTCGTTTTATCAGACGCGCCTATGACAAATTGTTTCAAATAAATCTGAGGCTGTTTCATGGTGAAGCAGATGTTTTTAGAGTATGGTTGAAGTCACTGAAAATATACTAGATAAGCGATACTGAAACAAAATGCTTTTTTTTAATTGTTAAAATTACCTTGTGTATCCAGGTTCTCATCCTCGCAACTTCTTTTTTCATATTTTTAACACAACGCGTTTCGAGACTTATAGTCTCATCATCAGGTGGCAAAATATGTTCACTCGCAAAAAAAAAAAAATAAATAAAAAAAGAAGTTGCGAGGAAGAGAACCTGGATACACAAGGTAATTTTAACAATTAACTTGTACATGCAACTTAGAAACCACAACAACTATGTACAAATACTTCATGTTACCGCATTTCCTTGATTGAGTCGTAACGTATTCGTCTGTTTACTATGCCAAAATATTTCTAAATATTAAATTAACTAAAACTGTAAGTAAGTAAAGCGTTTTAATTACGACAGAAATTAATTTTTGTTAAATTAAAAGTTGAGACCTTCTGTAGCCACACTTTAGCTACAGATGCTATGTAGAACGGATCTCTATGTAGACTAACGGATGCAATGGAAAGTGGAAGTGGTCTCAATAATCCAACAGCAGGACGTGCGGAAGAGCCTTAGAGGAGCAGACCTCTTCAAAAACCTGGGTTCATCTGGCTCCGGATGATAGCACCCAGTAAGGCCCCCTGCCTAAGGTTACAGGTGAATCCCGGTCACCGGTCTCAAAGGCGGATGAGGCATCTCACTTCCAACGGCAGAGAGAGAGAGAGAGAGAGAGAGAGAGAGAGAGAGAGAGAGAGAGAGAGAGAGAGAGAGAGAGAGAGAGAGAGAGAGAGAGAGAGAGAGAGAGAGAGAGAGAGAGAGAGAGAGAGCGGAAGAACCTAGTGGAGTAAACCACGAAAAATAATCATTTCCGACTAACAATCCGATCTTATCTCGTAATTTAATTCCTACTTTTGCACTGTATTCAATTTCAATTGCAGTATGGAAAGTCCGCTAAATGAAGGCACTTCCCCAGGTGGTAACTTGAAAGAGAAATCCACCATGGAATCATGACATAAATTGGGACCAAAGGTTCTGGGGAGTCCCAACAACTGCACTCGAAGGTTTGAGTCCAACCTTGGAATCCCTCTAAACTTAAATCTAAAAAGAAATTCTTTTTAGGGAACGAATTATTAGGAAAATATTAGGCCCACGAAAAACTTCAGAAGGTTGGAAATTAAGAAGTAATGATGAAATATATCAAAGTATAGAAAATATAACAGAAACCATGAGAAAAAGAAGACTATTAATTTTTGGACATTTATATAGAATGGAGGACAATAGGTTAACAAAGCAGATCTTAAAATATCTGTGGGGGAAGAAGTCAACATCAAGTTGGATTAAAGAAGTCCAAAAGGATTTAGAATAAAATAATAAACACGCAGAAGAAGCAATGGAAAGAAAAGTTTTTCGGGCAAAAGTGTTAAAAGTGGAAGTAGTCCAGGGTAGGAGAGAGAAAAACGCAGATCCAAAGTGGACTGAAGACAGGACGAAGAGACATAGTGAAAGATGAAAGAATATTGGAGAAAAAGAAAAGAACAAGGAATAAAGAATTGAAATTGGCATGTGGTACTTAGATGGCCGATACAAAAAAAAGTTAAGAACAAATCCCATGACTTACATCTCTTAAAGTATTAAAACTACAAAGTAAAGTCCAAGTTCATAGTCCTTCTTCATCTTGCCTCAGGCATTAGTCCCATGGCCGCGGTACAGGTCTCTCCTGATTTCACACTGATGATGAAGTCCAAAATGCAGAGCCGGAACGGTTATCAGATGTTGGACGGGAATTGTCAGCAATAGCATCAAAAGTCTCGTGTTGGGCTACGATAAATGTTTAAATAAACTCGGTGATTTTATAGAAAAGTAATCGTTCAATTTATCTTTCAGAGAAATAAAAAAATTTCATATTTATTCTATATGTTGTTATTTTTTGGGCTAGTTAAACTAAATTTTACACTGCCCCCCCCCCCATAATTTCTAATATCTTTCCTATGAGTGGAGTTCTACCCTTGGGTTATGTGCGTGTGTGTGTGTGTGTGTGTGTGTGTGTGTTCGGCATATTAATATCAAACAAGCTATTGCTTTTAATAAAATGCTCATCAAAGTCGGTGTTAATTTCATGATTAATTTACAGGTAATTTATATTATTAAATTCGGTATGTTCTGACAGACGAATATCTACAGGACGACCAGTCTGAACAACGTAAATGCCGTCACGATGTTAGTAATTCAATTAGAAGAAGACACTTATGCTCCTGTTTGTCACGTTTTCCTTTACATAGTACCAAAAACGAACCTAAATTATTCTTTTTATTACACGATATTCTGTTCACATTGATTTCTTAACTTTACTTATATAGTTGGTAAGCACGTGACGTATTGCCTGAAGTATTATTAAAATGATGAAATTTTTTAATTTTATGATAACAATAATATGATAACATCTGGACTGTAGTGTATCTTATATTGAAAACACTGATCTGGTGAAGAAGCAGCACTAGTTCAACCATCCGTGCTTGACCATCTGGAGAACTCTAAAATCAACGAGGAAAGAAACACGCCTGACGTTCTACAAGGTGATGACCCTCCCCACACTTCTCTATGGGTCAGAGAATTGGACTTAAACAAAACTTCCAGGCCAGTCGTATCCAAGCGACCGAAATGAGATTTCTCCGGCGTGTGGCAGGATATAGCCTACTCTTTAAGATTGCAAAAGGAATTATAACGTCTCTCCTGTTAAGACATTATAACATAGGGAACCAGTTTAATTGTTTGCTGTTAATTAAACTAGCTGCCGTAGTTAGTAAATATTACTTACCAACAAATTATGACAATGTATATATCAGGAATTTGTCCAAGGTTACCTAAATTTATTCACTCTCTGGATATTAGCGAAAACATCTCTTTATTATTGTATTTTAACTACGGATATAAACATAATAGCTTTAATGGTCATCATTTTTTTTTTTTTTTTTTACTTTACTTTACTTTTAAAAGAAAATTCTTATAGATTCTGCATTAAATATTCTTTAAATCTTTACTCTTAGTATCTCAAAATCATACAGCTGTGTATTACTTTAATTACCACGGATCCGGGTTCTAACTTTGTAATATTCTAACATACTTTAACATCATCCAAACTATTTGAAGAATAGTCTGATGTAATTTCAGATTAACTTTACAATTAAACATCATCAGGTTATTACTATAGCATTACAGAAATTACAAACATTAATATGCTAATATTTATGTGATCTAAAAAGTCTTTACAAGAAACTTTACTGTCCTTTTTGCTACGGTTGTTAAAAAACAATGTATGCACAGAAGTTATGGTTTAGTGTCACCTGAATATAACGTGAGTCTGCGGCTGGTGGTCTAGATGATCCTCTTCAGTAGGTCTTCTTGGGTGTAGTTCGTTGTCCATCTGGATCCTCCATTTAGTTGGTTGTTTCTGTATTCTGGTCTAGGTCATGGCGCTGGAATTCTGCTACTTGGAGTTCATACAGTTGTAGTAACTTCTCTCCTGGCGTTGGTGTTCACTTTTCACATTTAATTCCTTTTTATTTTAACAGCACTGACGTTACCTTTTACATGGTAAGGAACATATCTTACCACTTACTTTTTTATAAAGAGATGTGTCGGCTAAGTTTTTTATTTATTAAGAATATTTTGTCAACGTCTGAACTACATTACTAGTTTTTAATCTTCGTTTCGCTTACGCTACATTGGATTAATTAAGTGAGAAGCACTAACTTCTTGTTATATCGTTTTTTAGCGACATAAACGCAAGTTTAACTTCACGACACATTTTCGAGCTGCTTACATGTCAGAGATTCTCCGGCGACTGGCGTTAGTTTAGCGGCAGGGAGTATGGAAGCTGGCGCGGTTTACGCGCTGAGAGAAAAGTAGTTCGTTCCTTTACTATTCTCAATTGTCCATTAATTAACTACAATAAATTATCCTACCTTTTCTTAGTTAGGAGTTAGATATTTCCTTTATTATTATTACGTCTTTTATTTAAATAAAATGATTATTAGTTTTCGCTTAATAACATTGTACTTTGCATGTTCGTACTAGACTTTTTGCAAGTTGATACAGGTGTCTAGGTACAGAGGGGGTGGATTATACTCTCACTTGTTATAAGAACAAAAAATTTATTTTGTGCTATTTAAATAATCTTTAAATCGTCACAGAATGTCGACGTACGCCAGGAAATGAATGTTATGAGTATACTTGGTAGGATTGTTCAGAATCGTCTAAAATGATTGGAACGTCTAAACCGAATGGATGTCTGTCGCGTCCCCAAACATCTATCGAAGTATAAACCGAAGGGAAGGTGAGACGTGGGTCGTCCGAAAAGCGTTTTGGAGTGACCAGCTCTAGTCTATCTGCTTGGGAGCGGAACAAACCACTTTTGGTTTAATCCTCGCTGAAGATGATGAAAATTATAAAAAAACACAAAGCGTTTCGAGATTTATAGCCCCATCGTCAGGTGATAAAATATGTTCACTCACATGGAGTACGTCAATTAATAAAAGTCACACACATACCGTTATTTAAGCGACTCCCAGCCCGCGTCATCTCACGATGCGCATCGCTACAGATCTCGCGAGTGATTAACGATTCCACAGCATACTGTGCCCGCACTCATATATATCATATTGTTCTAGCACGCGTATAGCTGTATCATATAGCTCGTTGGATTTGAAATAAAGTTTTTCATTCAGGAGCTGATCACCCTGAGTTTTGGAGACTCTGTAAATTTTAAACTCTTCCAGTGCGTCCATGAGATTGCTCTTTTTGCAGAAATGCAGTGATTTAAAACTGTTTTGAAAGCTGGAATAATTATGGTTATGATTGATGACATGTAAGGCAAAGTTGGATTTAATGTCCCAAATGTCACCCTTAGGCAGATGTTCCTTGTATCTCTCCAAGAATTGTCTGCCTGTATGTCCAATATAAAAACTATTACAGTCTTCGCACTCTATTTTATGCACCCCCACCGGCTTCTAAAATGCAGTTATTCGCTTTAAAACAAACTGTTTACTCATACTCTTTTAAAACGTTATTTATAGCACTGGGTAAAAGATTAGTATATTCTGTTGATATGTAGTTCTATCCCTATTGCGTGTTTCATTCCTATTTCTACGTAAGTTCTTTCTTCGTTTCGTTACCAGTCTATCTACAATCGTGCTACTGTAACCGTCGGTCATCGCAATGTACTTTATAGTGTATTTTTATACTTTATATTTTTTTTATATGTGCTTTATACTTTTTTCTATAGTTCTCCTGAGATAAAGTAGCAATAGTAAGCAATGTGTGGAATCCATTCAATTTTACAATTAAACCTTATCTGGACCTTATGTGTATCAGCGAGCAAGTAAAGGTGAGCGATCTACGGTAGACTGGACACTGCAGTTACTATCGTTCTCTCGAAAGTTTTAGGTCTAGAAAATTTAATAAACTTAGTTTTTTAATTTCTATATCCAAACCAGTAGTGTGGCGTCCATGTAACCGCTATTGCCGGCAGCAAAAGTACTCGAGATAAGAGAAAATGATATTAATTATATCACAGAATAATTTTTTTTTTTGTATCGGCCATCTAAGGACCACATGCCAATTTCAATTCTTTATTCTTTCTTGTTTTCTTTTTCTCCAATATTTTTTAATCTTTTCACTATGTCTCTTCTTCCTGTCTTCAGTCCACTTTGAACCTGCGTTTTTCTCTCTCCTACCCTGGACTCTTTCCATTTTTAACATTTTTGCCCGAAAAACTTCTCTTTCAATTTGCTTTAGTTATAATAAATACTTTATTTATTGAATAATTTGAAATCGGAACAAGTATTATTAGTAGGGAAACTTGAAGAAAAGCGTAGCAATGCTTTCGATCTGCCGGCACTTGCACCGTCTTGTGTTGTCGTCTCAGAAGCGGAAATGTTTTACTGCGTACGGTCATTGACCTCGTGGTAGTTGCACATTCGTCCACCCAATGTTTGCCGCTGTAAAAACCGGCAAAATACTCAGTTAGCAGCTATGTTCGTTTCGGAACCAACGTGCAGCAGTCACTACCTACCTATTTGTGTTTTATTCGTTTAGTTATGTGTTTCTCTGTTTGTCTTTATTATTTTTAATTATATTATTTGAGTTCTGATTTATTCTCTGTAGGTATAATGGAGTCAGATTCCGTTGAACCGGGATCCTCTTCATCTGCCAGCGAATTATAAAAAATACCATAAAAAAATATTTCGCTTATCTAAAAATGAAACTTTTTCTTGTGAACTTACTGTTTATTCTCTTCTCATCAAACGCGTTTCGGCGTACGTATTCGCCTTCTTCAGCTTAGAGACAGACCGCCATCATTTAGTAACGGTTGTTGTGTGGAATGTGTAGTGGGGGTGGTGCGTGGAGGAAGGGGATTGGCGCGGGGATTCAACTTAATGTTTGTTTTTTGTATAATTGTGTCAAAAAGTGTATGTGATTTATATTGTAATTGATCGTTAAGTATGTTGTTTGGTTGTGTTGTGTGGTGTTTATATATTTCGTATTGTTCAGTTGTGTTGAGTTTTCGACCTTTGGGTAAGTATAAAACAGTAAGTTCACAAGAAAAAGTTTCATTTTTAGATAAGTGTTAGTGCTGTGAAAGAAGTGATGAATAATCAAGACAACTAAAAATATTTCGGCTCTAAAAATAACACTTGGTACTAGAATAAATTCCAATTAATTTTTTAGATTAACTTTTAGGCCTATCACAACCGGCAACAGGTCCTCTGTACCCACACCACACCACTGATCCGAACTTTAAACTGTATGAGTTTTATGTAATTTCAGTAGCCGAACATTCAAAACTGATTTTGATGAGTCACAAGAACGCCCGCCACCGGTGGAGAGAGAAGACGAAACTATACATGGCCTTCATGATTCAGTTCATTTATGAAGTGGTACAGAAGAATTGGTTCCATGGAAGACAAAATCTACGACAGCACACAAAAGCGAACTTGATACTGGTATGAATAGTTTTGTGATTCTACGTCTCACATTTAATTGCCTCTTAGCGTCGCACAGCCATCTGAAAATAACTGTCGGGAAAACAACTTTCACAGCGTTTTTCTTAAAAGCCAACCATCTACGTCTCGCCCACGCGATATGTTCAGAAGAAAATGCATCCTACGCTTTTTATTAGACCACGCGTTCTACGTAGTCATGTTGGTCACCGTTTAAATGTAATGTGAAGTGAAAATATATAACTTTATTTGTTAAAATCTGTTAATTAATAGCCTAAGTTTATTATTGTATTAAAATTTCGAAATCGAAATAAACATTAAACGTTAAAGTTAAAGCTGGATTATAAACAGTTACTTATTGAATTAACGTAGGCGGGCCTTAGTCAGTTACAACGTGAATACATACAATATCTTCGCCCCATGCAACTCACCACTCGACGATGTGATTACATTTGTTGCTGTTATAAATTTTTACAGATTATATAACTTAGCATACACTGTTATAACCTATAAGCGCTACTTTATAACACTAAATATCTGAGTGTACGTCTGTCTTGTTGGCTACGAAACTGGTTAAGCAAACTGACAACACTTAATACACCAAGTGACAGACAAACCAAACATTTGCATCGAATTACATACTACTACGGGGAACAAAAACAAATCGTTAGGAAAGTCGGTCGGTCGCGTTGTCTGCATTGTCGAGTTAATATTTACACTAAAACATCCCCCGACTACATAAACAATAGCTCGCTATCTGCCGCGTGACGGGTGGATCACAATGGCTGTGAATGTCGCTTTGTAACTGGCAGCTTTTGTAGTAGTAGCTGCAATCGATACAGACACACACAGCTCCACGTCGCGTCGTTTAAAACCATTACGCCCACCGCATGTATCGTACGATTCAATTTTACCAATTATTTCCGAGATATAAGGTTGCTGCTATAAATTTACAGTTGGCTGGATGTGTGCGGTAAAGGCAAAATGCTGCAAATACAGTAACCTCAGCGCATATCGTATCGTACCGTGGGAGGGATTTATCTGTCCGTTAATTACCGACTGCATCACTGTTACATTATGTTCATAGTGGTCTGACTCAATGCAATACCGTTTATATATTACATTAAATAATATTATATTATCATATATTTACTATATTCATATATGCTCATATTTTTCTTGTATTTATATTTTTTCAAACAGTTTTTGCTACAGTCGATTTCTTTATATATATATAAAATTTAATATTTATAATTACTTTACCTCAAGATGTTTTTTCCTTATTTGGAATATGCTTCGGGAATCCTATTGTTCCCATCCACAGCCTTCTTAATTTTCTATCTTGTTGAGTACTTGTGTTTGGTTGGTTGTTGTTATGGTTTCTTCTTGGTTTTTGGTATTTTAAACTGGTATTATTGTGTGTGATTGTGGTGTATATATTAGCGTTTTGAGTATTTTCGATGTTGAGTGCTTTGAAAATTGTGTCATGTTTTGTATTGATTTCTATTTGTTCAGGCAACATAAAAGAAACTAATACCCGAACGTGCAAATTAATAGATACAACACGCTACTTGCAGAAGAAACTATATTGAATAATATCACAATATTATATTATTAAATAAATAATTATAGTATTGCATAGTCTATGTATTAAAACTCAGTGTAAGAAGATCGCCTAAAAAAATGTTAAATAATTTTCGTCCGTGATAAGGAGAATTTCAAGGTGAATTACAGGTTAGGCTAAATTCAACACCAAACAAATATTCCAAAACGTAAACACAATCGTATATAGGCCTACCAAATAATTCACGATTATAATGACAACAAACAAAAACCTATGTCCTGATAAGGTTATTCATTAAAAACCGTTACAATTTTGAATTCATATATGGACGAAAATCTTTTACATAAAATAAGTTGTTTAACAGAAGAAAATATATATTCAGCAACTTCAAAAAAGTAAATAACATAGGACGAAAAGTGTAAGAAAGTTTCAGATCACGATAAGACAAACTCGCAGTCTGGATCTCATCCACGACTCCGCTTGGAAATTACAAACACGTTCTTGATAAAACTTTGTCTTGTTTAACAACAACAAATAGTTTTGTGTAAATACGGTTACCGCA
>CM068370.1:479627621-480075121 GCA_034769895.1 Magicicada septendecula
TTTAGCACCCTACTTGCGAAACTGATTACACAATGATTCCCCTCTTCATCCTCCTGGTACAAAACGGATCCAAGGCTAACGTCACTGGCGTCGCAATTTAAATAGAATGGTTTGGTGAAATTAGGATGACGTAACATTACTGACTCAATGAATTTGTTTTTAATCAGTTGGAGCGTTATGTCTTGTTCGACTCCCCACGTCCATTTGTTCTTGGATGACAATTGGTGTGAAAATTTGGCTGTCATTTCAGAATAATTCTTTTGGAACTTTCGGTAATAATTGCACAGACCGAGAAATGATTGGAGTTGTTTCTTATTTTTAGGTGTTGGAAACTTCTGTATGCATTCAACCTTTTCTTGTGATGGTGTTATCCCATTTCCAGACAAGTTGAACCCTAAAAATTACACTTTGTCAGCCAAAAATTTGGATTTTTCCAGTTTGAGGGTTATATGGTTGTTTGATAGTTTTTCTAGCACATATTCTACTCGGTGACAATGTTCGTCCCACACATCTGATGTTATTAATAAATCATCTACATAGACTGTTGTAAACTGTAACACATCTGGTCCATAATTTTTACAAATACTACCGAATTCACCAATCCGAAGGGTAATCTTTTGAATTGATAGTTCCGTCCTTCAAATATAAATACCATGTATTTTCTACTGGATAGGTGTAACTCGACCTGCCAATAGCCGCAGACAGTATCCCATGTACTGATGAATTTGGTCCCATAGAACTTTTTCAGGATCTCTTCTATTTCCCCTGGGGACGTACGATCATTTACTGTGTGCTTATTGATCTCACGGGTGTCTAGACATATTCTCACCTTCCCGTGTTTCTTTGGAACTGCTAGGATAGGGCTGGTGTAGGGTGAGTAGCTTGGTTCAATTATGTCTTCTGCTATTAACCGATTGATCTCTGTTCTCACCGCTTCCTTCAATGAAAATGCGATTGGGTAAGATTTTTTTATCAAGTTGACAGGCTCTCGGAATTGAATTTCGCACTGATAATCTCTGACCTTCCCAGGTGTATCTGAAAATACGTGCTTGTGTCTATTATACACTTCTATCAGTTGTTCGGCTTGTTGAACTGTTAATTGTGCGTTCGTTTTCTCTCTCTGGAAAGTTCGGATTTCTTCGATTTTTTCTTGCCATAGTTTTTCATTGTCGGTCTCGTCACAAATTCCATTATTCGGTGTCTGTTCCCCAGTATTTCGGTATTTCTGGATATGATACATGGTTTTATTCGGCTGTATTTCGTCACTATTGGTTAATTCGGTTGTCCATTGTATGTCACCCTTCTTCAAAATTAGCTTATATTTGCTTAAGTCAATTATTGGTGAGTACTGGTGCAGCATATCGCAACCAATTAGCATCTGGAATGGTAATCCGCTGGCTACTAAGAACGTCATTGTTACTGTTTGTCCGTCGCTCGTCAGTTCGAGTTGTACTTGTTTTCGGACAGTTCTATTTTGTCGTCCGGTTGCTCCTACAATGACAATGTTGCTGATGGGTAGCGTAAGTATAATCGTCTTACTCGCTTCTTGGATCTTTTGAAGTTCGATATTGTCTATTAACGAAATATTTGATCCCGTGTCTATCATGATTTGTGTCGGTACTCCGTTAACTTTTGTTGAGATATAAGCAATTTCGCTGTGTTTATTATCAGATTGGTTATTACTTTCCTCGAGCAATTCTTCTACAATATTTTTTAAATAGTTGTTTCGTACGATCGTAATTGTGCGTTCGTCGTTGCGATTTAACCCAATAGACTGGTTCAGTGAGGGTACAAGTAGCTTTTTCACTGCCGCTCCTAGTTTAACGTCGTCTCGGACTGTTCGTTACGCCTGTCTTGTTGACCTGTTGGCTGACTTCCGCTCGTTGATGGTCGGGGTTCAGGCTGGTGATGATCTTCTTCGTATTGGTCACGCCTGTATACCTCTTGGCTACGACTTCGGCCCGTGTTGGATGTATTATCACGTCCGTAGTTGCTATTACTGTACCGGTGTCCGTAGGCATTTCGGTCGGCACTTCGTCGTCCCTGATAATACGACCTATTTCTCCCATCACTTTCGGCCCTCACATAATGTACTTGACGATAGCTACGATCTGGGTTGTTACGATTCCTATTGTCATTGTTGTTGTTGTTGAAATTTGGCCGGTTGTAGTTCGTGTTATTCGGCCTATAGGGTTGATGTTGTGGATGATTTGGCCGGTTGTACTGATTATTTTGATTGTTCAGCCTATTGTTGTTATTATAGCCATTGTTTGGTTGGCTGGCCGGATTATTATTTGGTCTATTATGTGACTCGTTGGGCGGGTTATTCGTATTATTACGGCTATTATAATTTGAACGGTAATTATTGTTGTTAAATTGGTAGCCGTTCTGAAAATTTTTGGTGTCGTCCCGTTGTCGGCTCCTACGGTAGTATCGCTCCCTTTCATAGTCCTCTAATAGGGCTGCCATGGATTGTATGGTTTTAATTTGACTGCCCAGCCGCGCTCTGGAGACACCCTCTTCATAGTGAAAGGTGAATTTCGTTACTAAACTCTCTTCCGGAATTTTCGGCTCCAGATTCCTTGCCAGACATACTTTTCCCAAGAAATATGCCGTGAAAGTCATCCCTCTGGTGGCGTCATACCTGCCGAAACATATACTATCTCGCACGATGTTTTGTGTTGCCTCCGACCAGTATTTCCTTTTAAATACGTCTTTAAACTCCTCGTAGTTCGTGAGGTCGTGTCTCGTAGCCGTCCACCAATTATCGTTTATGTCACGGAAGTATTCGTCCAGGTACCCTCGGATAATGGTCCATCTGTTCTCCCGAGTCTTGGCCAGTTGTTCATCCACTCTCTCTAAGAACTCCATCGGGTTTCGCCTGTATTGTTTGAAATTAATAACCTCCCGGTTGTCCATGTGCTGGTACTGTGACATTATCGGCGGTCTGTTATTAATTACTTCCAGCTCCTCTCTGATCTTGGCAATTCTCGTTTCTGGATTTCTTCAATTTTTTCTTTCTTGTGCTGACCTTGTCCGCGAACTTCGCTTACGGCGGTGTCGATCGCTCGGCATTTCTCTCCAAAGTCCGTCCGTACCTGCGTTATGTTTTGTTCGGTTGCGGTCCGTATGGATTCTATCCGAATCTGGCTGTCTTCTTCCAGGTTAGTTATTCGGTCGCCGAAGTCTTCCTTCGTTTGTTGCAGTTCATGGCTCGTATTTTCCCATTTTTCGTGTATTTCGGAAATCTCTTGTATACCCGTCATCTCCTCCTCGATTTTTTTATTCACTTTTTTGTTGTTCTCAGCCATCTTTTTGTCCAATACCTCCATATTTCTCTGGCTGTCTTGCTTCAGTTCGTCTATTTTTTTATTGTTGCTGTCTATTTTTTCTTCCATGGTCTTACTGTTCTTATCTATCCTTTCTTCCATGGTCTTACTGTTCTTGTCTATTTTTCGTTAATTTCCTCCTTATTTTTCTTAAATTCTTCCTTGAAATCTTCTTTTAACGATGTTATCGCCCTCATTATTTCCAGTAAACTCCCGTCCTCCAGTTGTGTGGGTTTCTCCGGTTGATTCTCTTGCTGCATGGGTTTGACTGGTTCCATGGGAGGTAACATTTGTTCGGCGTCCTCGACCGAAGTTACTTCCTTGTCGCTTGCTCTAACTTCTTTTTCGGCCTCCTTCGTCCGCCTCAGTGATGATGCCCTCTTCATCTTGTTCGTCTTCTTTTGTACTTGCCGCTAGGTATTAATTTTCTTGTAAATCTAGCCTCACTAGTTGGTGCGCCACTTTGTAGAAAGTCGGTTTATGTCAACGAGTTTAGTTTGATTATTTACTTTGGGTTTTAGTGTTTAAATTTTGCGAACGTTATTAAGTCGCACGTCGGACGCGCTGTGTGTTGCAAAAGCGTCGTGTAGCCTGTGTGTCCTTACTTGTCCCTTCTCACTCTTTACTTCTTCCCATAGGCGCCAAATTGTTTTGCCAGAAAACAATTAAAAGATTCTATCTTAGTTGCTTTACGGTATGGTAGTGTTGATTCGAATTGTTCGCCAACTGGCTGGAGCTCGAATCTCGCTTGAGTGGGGGAACGTATTACCAACGTAAAATAATGTTGGTTAATTCTATTCGCTGCTACAAAACACAAGATACATAATATTTTGAAAATAATTATTGGACAGTTAGTAACAATTCACACTTTTTTATTTGGCTTCAGAACTTGTTAATCTTCATTAACGCTTATACAAAATGTGATTAATATAATATGTTTTAGCCTCGGCAATAAATAATCGTTCACTCAGCGGTAGGCTGGGTTGGCAATACAATGTTTTTCTGTCGTCACGATAGACGGCGTTTATTATTTATACACAATAAATTTGCCAATGAATCCTTTTAAGTACGACAAAGAATTTTTAAAGCAAGATAATTAATTACAATATATCACTTTATAATCGTGATAATTAAAATTGAACAAGGTTTACATTAGATTCAAAGTTGTGGTGTCAAGGTGTGTGACGGTGTCATTCGTGTAGTACATAGGTTATAATCAGTTAGTTAGTATGCATAAAATATGTTTTATTTATCAATCTTTGAAAAAATAATACCTTCAGTTATAGTGAGAGTTCACGGTTTAGTGAGAAAGTTGAAAGAGAATTTATTTCAGATATTTAATTAATTCAGCAATACTTATCATCAGTTGCTTGGAAGTGTAGTGTCAAATAGTTAATGTAGGTTGGGTTCATCGATGTTGGTTCTTCGTTCTTCAAATATCTTGGGCTTCAGGTACGCCTTGCATCTTTTTCTTGTTAGTTGACTTATTTTAATACATCTGGATTTAATTAAGCTGGTCCTTGGTCTGGGTTGAATGTGGCATTCCCTCATCAGTTAGTTCGGTCCTTCACTTCATGAAATAAGGTCACTTTTACTATTTTTAAATCAAATTTGGGCCCTTCACGGCGTGGCGTCTCTCCTCGTAAGCGTCACTATAAGATCCCAACGTTCCTAACTGAAAATCGTCAATATCCTGCTGTTGTCATGGTAACTCAAAGATTCTGATTGGTTAAACTCGACTTAAGACCATTGTTAGAAGATTTGAATTTTTATTCAAAAAGGTTACATATCTTCTGATTGCTATTAATCTTCGGTATTCTTTTTTTAAGTATTAAATATCATCACCACTGTTTGTATTTTGTTTCAAAGATTAATTTAACATCCCATAAGGTTGGGTTTACTGATGTAATAACATTTTGACAGTTACGTTGATATTATTTAAATACACTGTTTTCTTATTTTACATGATTACTTTAACATTTCTTTCTTAATATGATTACCTAATTGTCCTTTATTGTTTACTTGCCTTAGTTTTGCTAATGTTACAGTTTAATTCTTAAAATTTGTAGTTTTTGTTGTTTTAAAGTTAGGCATTTGCCTAGGCCTAAACAGCAATTGGCTATTTTTCTTAATTTACACTGATTACATTTTATTTTCCCCTTGTATAGGTTCTGATTTGTTTTATACATGATTTGTTCATTTGTTGAATGGTTTTATATCTGTTCTATAGTAATTGTATGTTATTTTATTAGTTTCCATATTCTGGCTTGTCTATTGTTATAACTGCTTTTTCAGTATCATTATATTTGTCTGAATTTATTTTGTTTCTTATTTTACTGCTTTTGTTTGTAATTGAATTATTATTTATTATTCTCTATTACTTAAAATATAACATTTAGGCTTATGGTCTACATAACTCCCACAGCCATTTTCCTATTCATTAAACATAATTATTATTGCATGTCATTACTCACAATGTTCATTCTCTTCATCTCCTCATACTCTTTGGTGAGTTATAATTATTACATAATATAAAAGATAAAAACATAAACATTAATTAAACATATGAACACAATGATATTTTCTTATAACTGATTCCAAATGACATCAGGTCATTAAAATGAAACTTTAACAACAGCTTACTATACGATATTAAAATCTTTTTAACGATCACATTATTATTAAATGTCCTTCCATATCATTTTAAATTAATAATATTGGGTTTTACCTCTGTACATCAGAAATCATATATGCTGTGTATTAGCACACTAATAATCATTTTTTCTTAAATATATTGGTAATAATATGAATTGCCAACTTAGAATACTAATGGCTCACAAATTATAATATGATAGGTAGTCAATACTACTCCTATCTGAACTCTATTAATTACCTAGTTTACTGCACTTTGGTTCAGTTTGTTGTGTACACTTGTGTTCACTGATAATTGCTGTTAATTGCCACAGTCCTTTCTATGTTTAGCAATTATTAGCTTTCACTCATTTTTACTACTCACTCTTAAATCTTTTTCACTGATTTATTAGTGTCTATGGGGTTCTATTTAAATTGGGTATTTTAACACTATCACCTTGCACTCTCTATGCTTGATTTAAGTGTTATTGGTGGGTATTGCTTACTTAAATTCTCTTTCTCATTTTACAAAATGTTCATTATTACTCTACTGTAATTCCCTATCTCTCACTTTACCAGGTTCAATTATACCGTTAACAAGTTTATGTCGTATTAGATTGATTTGTCATAGTTATTCTCTATTCATTTGGTTAGTGTACCCTTCTAAATTTAAGTTATTAAAATTTAACATTTCTCATTTACATTACTTGTTTGGGTTTACATTAATAATTATTATTTACAATTATTATTCATTGGTTTCTTTTTATTTGGTCTATCACTGGAGTTCTGACTGGTTCTACTTATTCACTTCATTTGTTATAATTTATATACCCTTATGTTAATGTTGGGGCTAGTTCTACTTTCTCACTTACCATCTATTGGGTTATTAGGTTAAATCGCCATGTATCATTGTTTTCAACGTTTCGGTCCGTTGCTTGTTACTTTTCTCTTCTCATAGGTTACATTTATGATTACTTTCATATGATTGATCGTATTATTATTTTAATTACCCATTCTTTTATCTCTGACTCATCCCTTTTAATCATAGTGTTAAGTATTTAATAATTTATTCTTATCATGTTTCTTCATTAGTGTTTGTTGAAGATATGTACCATTACAATATACAAAATGATTGTGTGCAATTTGAACAGTGGCGGCTGGTGGTTCCAAATTTTGGTGGTTGCAGTAGTTGTTGAGTTGGTGGAGGAGAGGATGGGGAGGGGGTAAAAGGGCACATTAAACAGGGCGGAGACCAACATATCTGCATCATACATAGTGCTGTCGTATGGAAAAAAATAGAAAGTTACTGTTTTCCCCCAAAAGAGAGGTGCTAATGATAATGGAGTGATTCTATCAGTATGTCTACCTATCCCAGATTCCATGTTCCCACGTACTTATGAATGATTGCTACAAGCATCACTAACTTTGCAGTAATCAAATACTAAATATGCAGAGAAAAGAAAAAGATAAACAGAATCATGCTTTCTATACCTATAAAATAATACACTGATTTGAAAGCGATCCTTGTGTTTACGAGAAATAAAAAATAAGAACAGCAAATTTATAATAGAGGCTAGTTATTTTTAGATGAGTCATTTGAGCTATAAGAACAGATTTTCCCTGTATATAAACTGCAAGGCATATAAATTCAACTACATAAAATATTACTTGAAAACTCGACTCCAAAAGAGAAGTGAATGGAATACTGCCTGCTTTCATTTACGAACAACAAGAAAAAATAAATCTGTATAAAATATTAAAAATTACACATATCTTTCAATTTTTATTTTTTATTGACATTGACACGTAATTATCACAATCACAGTTATACAAAATTATAACAATAATTTTATAACCTCAGAAACAACGAATACACGTTTACTTTGAACCAACGTAAACCCTAATCCTGATACAATTTACAAATCAAGAAGGCTGTGGACACTTCATGACAAAATTAAAGATGCACTACAGCGTTGTTAGTGGAACGCTGCGGAAACTTTGCAACCGCCTAGCTAACATAGGAAACATACGGCAACTGTGAAGAGTAACACACGTCCTTCCATATGCTTGTGTAGTAAGCTCTGCCATTTACTCTTCAAGTTGCAAGCGGGCTACAACCACCAGCCTGCGCGCCACATTTGAATTGTACGTGAACATTGCCGCATAGAATCTAATATGTTTTCCGTTGAAATTTATGACACTTTTAGCTGCTTAATGATTTCGTATATTATTTTATAGTTTTGATAGTTCATCTTCTTCATTCACAGCACTTAATTAATATTGATTGTTAAACAATCAATATTAATTAAGTGCTGTGAATGAAGAAGATGAACTATAAAAACAACTGTAACACCGCAAACAAAGCATATCTCATCCATAAATACAAAAACGTCAAACAACAAGTAACGAAAACTTCCTTAAACATCGCCTTCAATAAAACATGCCGAAAACACAACATCATACCAGCACATGCACAAATTACAATAAAACAAAACACACATGCTGCACTTCAAACCAAACGAAAAGCTGAAACATATACCTAAACAACATAATGAATTATTTATACCACAAAAAAGCACACTCAACAGACAGGCCTACAATGTACATGTAAAACTAACACAAATGTTACACCACATCGAACTCGAAAATGTAATACAACACACACAAGGCAATATAGACAAACTCAAATCGATAATACAAGATCGACATAACAAAAAATTAACAAACCTCACAACACGTACAATAGAAACAATTCCCACACCCACACACAAATTCCACACACGCAACATTCCACACAAATTCCACACAACTGACATTAGTTTCACAAATGATGAAATAACTTTATTAAACAAAGGACTCAAATATAATTTAAAAAACAATACACCCAACAACAACAACCACAATAGACATATACGCGACTTAATCATAGACACCGAAACAGCTGTACAAAACACGCACATTAACGACCAAGATTCCATACGGCATGACAAAACGTAAATTACAACGCATACAAAAACAACCAAAAGGACACAACAACGAAATTAAAACGCTAAATAATGTAAAACAAAAATTACTTGAACATAACCTAACGATATTAAAAGCTGATAAAGGGAACATAAACGTCATAATGGATAAACAAGAACTAAACATTAAAGTTGAGAAATTCTTCACCGAAAACAATATAACAAAAATAAATAAGGACCCCACATTAAAATATCAAAAACAAATTTATAAATAACGCAAAACACATAATCCAAAAAGAAAGCACCAAATACCTCAAACAAATCAAACCTAACCCCCCAAAACTAAATGCTTTACCGAAAATACACAAACCTAATATTCCCATCAGACCCTTAATAAACAACACACAAGCACCCTCCCACAAAATCGCAAGACACTTAGACAAAATAATCAGGAAAAACATAAATCTCAGTAACAACACTTCCGTCAAAAACAACATAGAACTGGTCAAGAAAACCGAACACATCCACATTCCACACAATTCAACATTAGCATCTTTTGACATAACCAATTTATACACCAATGTACCCATCAAAGACACCGTACAAACACTTGAACATTTACTCAGACAAAACAACACGCCCGAAACACACATACATGAGATCATCACACTCACCAAAATAATTACAGAACAAAATTACTTCACATACAACAACAAGATATACACACAAACAGACGGCCTCCCTATGGGCTCTTCTATATTAGGAATACTAGCTGAAATATTCATACACAACATGGAACAAAAACATATAATAAACAACAACAAATACACTAACAAAATCATTTATTGGCACAGGTATGTGGATGATGTATTACTTTTATTTAATGGCAATACAAGACAGGTCGAAAATTTCCACAAATACATAAACACAATACACCATAAACTAAAATTTACACTGAAATAGAACAAAACAATAGTATAAATTTTCTGGACCTAACAATTAACAAAACAAACAATACACACACATAAAATATACAGGAAACCAACCACAACTGACATGGTCATACACAACACATCAAACCATCAACGCAACACAAACATGTGGCATTCAACCATATGCTCCATAGACTAACAAAAATACCATTAAGTAAACAAGATTATAACGAAGAACTCAACACAATCAAATATATAGCAATAAAAACGGTTACAAACCTAATTTAATAAACAAACTACACAGACACATCATAAACAAAAACAACAAAACAATAAATACCAACAACACACAACAAAATAAATACATCACACTCACATACCATAACTCCAACACACACAAAATCGCCAACACATTCAGGAAACACAAGTACAAAATAGCCTACAGAACAAACAATACCATCAAAAAACACATCAATGATACAAACACGGACATAGACAAATACAACAAAACGGGGGTATACAAATTAAACTATAGTGATTGTAATAGTTTCTATATAGGCCAGACGGGAAGATCTTTTTCTTCACGTTACTCTGAATGCCTAAAAGCTCTATCCAGCAACAACATGCATTCCGTGTTTGCCACACACATACACACAAAAAACCACAGCTACACCAACATAGATAATAATCTTGAGATATTACACTACTTGCGTAAAAGTCGGAAACTTAACACAGCAGAACAATATGAAATATACAAACATTACACAACACAACCAAACAACATACTTAACGACCAATTACACTTTAAATCACATGCACTCTTTGACACAATTATACATAAAACATACAATAATTCGGATCCCCGCGCCAATTCCCTTACACCCCCCCACTCCAACCTACCAACAAAAAACCGTTACAAGTTCTGGACATTCTGTCTCACACCGCTGAAGAAGGCACACATCATGCCGAAACGCGTACGGGAAAAAACAAAGTAAGTTCACAAGTGAAAGTTTAACAATCAATATTAATTATTTTATAGTTTAGTTATTCTATATTGGTGGTTGTGCAATGCTGTAACCACAACACCAGCCACCACTGAATTTGAATGTATACAAATAAATAACATTACCCCATAGATCATTCAGTATATCTGCAAACTATGCATACCTGTGAACAACCCTTGTACTTCTGTAGAAAATGTGATAAAACTATGGAAGGCACTAACAAACTATATAAAATGGTCATAGCGGAATGTTTCACTTTCATATGGAAAACATACAGACAGGAGTCTGGCTTTTTGCATACATTGTTAAATGCATAAGAACCTGTTGAATGTATCTGTTTTACATACTATAAGCCTACCAGAAAGATAAAAATAAACTCTGAACAATCTTGGAAGTATTTACAGATAAATACAATCATCTGTATTAAAACCAATCGAAGACAGAATCCTGTTCAACACAGAAGGTATCTACAAAATTCCATCCAGTTGCAGAAAGGTTTACATTAGCTAGACCTGATTTCCACAAGAATCCAGGAACATGTGAGACATAATGAAGAACTCTGCGGTTGAAAAGTCTGCAATTGCTGAGAATTCAGCCTTAACTAATCACATGGTAAAGTTCGAAGATACGTCTGTAATAAGGTCATGTAATAGGTATTATGACAGATTGATCCTAGAAGTAATAGAAATTATTAAGCACAAGGATAACATCAACAGAGAAACCGCCATGCTTAGTAAGACGTGGCACCCTTTACTTTCTAGTTTGACTGCACATAGGATGACTTACCGCACGAATAATGCACACAGGGCAGGGTCTACTTACCGGACCACCCACCGCTACTTCTACACTATATAACTGAGTTCGCTTTCTGGCGTTTTTGTCACTTATACCTGAGGATACTCATTGTAATATGAATGAAACGTTATACAAGACATTTTTGACACGGTCCATACCGGAAAACGACTTCAAAAACATAATGGACACCAGCCGCAGACTTCAAAAACATAATGGACACCAGCCGCAGAAGCCTATGTGATAATAGATATAATCATATATATTATTTCTATCTTATAGTTCCTTTTATTTCTTTACCTATGCAATGAAACCTGATAAAAGTGGTATAATTAAAACATTTTTTTTCTTTGAGGTCTGAGGAATCTGAGTTTTTTGAAAACATTTGTTTAAAAAGTATAGGTTGAAATATTAAATATACAAGGAAATTGTTGCCTTTCTCTTTTGTATTTTCTCAGTTGTCTACGTTTTGAATAATAACCTGTTGCGAAGATGGGTGTGTGTGTAATTTATATAAAAATTTTGAAAGAATGTAACTACTAACACCTCCTGTTATATAATCAATTGAGAAATAGAACTCAAGTATCCATGTAATTTTTATAGACCGGATTATCACTCACTACGCTGAAGAATGGGAATAGAAATCTGGTCAGAATGTCTCTATAAGCTCCTTTTTACAAATGATAAGGTTGTCATTGCTAATACAACCATATGATGCCTCGTTTACGGTGAGGAAGCTGGTGGATGAATATACAAAGTGGGGTCTTCAAAATTAATTTGGAGAAGACAGAGTGTTTATGTGTAGGAGAAAAGTGAGTGACATCGTGCTAAACTGTGGAATTATAAGATACTGCCATGAATATCTGGAGAGTATGATTAGCCAAGACGGAACTTGCAATAAAGATATTAACTATAGACTCACTCAGTGGCAGTGGCGGCTGGTGACTTCTCAGCCGGAGGGGCACAATCATAAACAATTTTAACAATGTAAAACTTACCGGAAATGGAAAGTGGATTGAATTAAGCCAATTATTTCTTAAAAGTAAATTCCATCCTTCTATTTTTCATAGATATGAACTTTTCCAACACTTTGTCATCAGAACTGTCAATATCTTGCACTAAATTTTTAATTATGGGCAATATCGCCAACGCATTAAACGATCATTACCCATAGTATTTTGCAAAAATGTCTTGACTCTTTTTTAAGAGTTGAAAAACAACGCTCTGATTCTGCAGTTGTCATTGGCGTTAAAATTATTTTTATAGTTTCTGGGAAAATAGTAAGATTATGTTGCAGTAGTAATGTAAGGAAGTTTGTGGCTCCATTTATTTGACTTAAGTCTGGTCGTGAGTAAATAACTTCAAATTCTGTTTTTAAACGAGTCTGGTCTAGAAATAGATATGAAGAACACACTGTATCCGAAATGCCCACTGGAAATTCTTTTGAATATTTTGGTACTGATTCTGAATTAAACAACTGAGCTGCTTGCAGATGGCCACGATATGAGAATCTGTCTTTCTTCTGTAAAATAATTACATCATACACTTCTTTAGCAAGCACACTTCTTGGTAAATTATCTTCTTTTCTTCTCTTCTTTGTTGAATGAAAATTTTCTTCAATATTGCTTTGAATAGTCTCAGTCTCGTTTCTAATGTTTTTAACACAAATCTCAAAATTTTGAATATCATTTTGAAGTTGGATACTATCCATATTTCTTGACCGGATTTGATCATAAAGAATGTCAATATGAGGCAAAAGTTTGTGAAAAAATGTGAGCCAAAACAAAAATTCTGGGTCTTCTAGAGCTCGTCTGAGACCAGAAGCTTCATTAAAAGTTGCGCTTCTTAGGCATTTATCTTCAAACACTTCTATGACCTTCCCTCTATTCTCGAACACAGTATTGACTGTCATAATGTTATAATTCTATCTGGTTGTTGCTACTTTTGGTAACCTGTGCTTGACTATTTCTTCTAACATATCGCACCTATTTAAAGAATTTAAAAAAACGTGGGAATTGCTGATAAATTAATAAAAAAACACTCGCACTGCTGTGATACTGTATTTTGGATTAAGAGATTAAGCTGGTGAGCATAACAATGTATGTAATGAGCGTAAGGATATTTCTTCTTAATATAACTTCGAACACCACCTGTAGCACCACTCATTACATTTGCCCCATCGTATGTTTGAGCGATTAACTTTTGTGGTTTTTCCATAACTTCTTCTATACATTTTTGTATCCCTTCTGCTAATTTATCCTTGACTCTTCTAAAGCACCAAAAGCTCTCACGAACAGTTCCATCAAAAACGTATCTAAATATTAGACTAGTACCATTTGGCACCAATTCGTAAAATCTGTAGTTTCGTCACATTGAATAGCCAAGAAATCAGAATTTTTAATTTGATTATAAATTTCAATCACACAACCAACATGCTATCTAAAATATTGTTCTGTATACTTTTAGAAGTTCCCTTAAATACTGTAGCGTTTTGCAGATGTTCTCGCAACACAACATCTAGTTCTGCAGAAAAATCAACTAATTCTCTAAATAGGCTTATTCCACGATTTACCGATTTTTCAATCTCGCGGTGACCTTTAAGTGCCAACTCAAAAGCACTGCAAAATTTTACGCAACAAATAATACGTTTCAAAATATAACGGTTCTTTCCAACCTGTGCATTATGTTCGAGAACGTGTGTCCAATAAGCTGAATTAAACTGTGTCAAAATATTTACTTCGCCTAGTAAAACCAGTTGTGTGCATACATTAATATGGCTTCAAGATGATTCATGTTATTTTTATTTTAGTGGGAAGATGATGCAAATCTTTTATACCCTTCCTGGCCCAATTTGCATCCTTTTCTGTTCCTGCAGGATTGAAAAATAATGCACACGGAAAAAAAGTACAACAAATTCGAAACTTTACACCCACATATCCAATTATTTTGTTTATAAATTTCTCATGAGAAACGCCGAGTAAATGTCCTATTTTGGGCTTTCCCTTCACTGGTCTGTGTTAAATTTAGATCAGGTAATGGCCGGCCTAATTTTTTAATATTTATTTTGTCCTCTAAAGGAAGTCTGGTAAAATTTGTTTTTATTAAGACACTGACTCTTCTATTCATGATTGTAGGCGACACATGACACAAAAGACGTATGAAAAAAGTGCTGACGATCAACAAACGCCTCACCACCACTGTTGAAAACTGGCAACAGGTCGCTCAGAACTAGCGGCCCAAACACATGGTTTATTAAACGGCGATATTCGCTATGACGTCACACGATACATCATGTAGTCATGGCAGCCAGGCCGCAAGTTTCTTAGAACCCTGTCTATTGGTTCACGCTACCTACTACGCTCAAGACATAAATACTTTCATTCTAATCTAAATCAACGCTTAAAAATCACTGCTCATCTTTTATCTTTAAAATAAACAAGAGACAAGGACAGGTAGTTAACTATGGTAATGTGATTTTAATTTTTTGTTATGTTCTCTGTCAAGGGGGGCACGCGGCCACAATAAGAAACCACCACTGCTTAGTGGTGACAAATAGCTGTTCGAATGTTATACTGTTTGCTCCAGTGACCTAGAATTAGAATGAATGTTAATTTATATAGAAAAATTGTGCAGCCAATTAACATATAATCTGTATTTTGGCAGGTGACAAAAAGGAGTAAAGGAAAACTGGTAACAGTTGAAACGGAGTGGTTGATGTATTGTTCGATTTTCTGGCTGCAACATGTAAGAAATGAAATGATAAGGAAGTAATGAATAAGAGGGAGTAAGTAAATGTTAAAGAAAATATTAATGGGATAGTTGAACAACTTAGGTTGATGTGGTATGGACTTGAACAGAGAGTGAGCAGTAAGAGATGGCTTAGAAGGATATTAGCATATCGTCCTCTGCTTGACAGGAAAAAAGGTAGGTAGGCTTCAAAGTACTTGGAGGAGAATATGAGGATCAGGAATTTTCAGGAGATGGACTGGGAAAACAAAAATTAATGGCAGTTGAGATGCAAGATATGACAAACATCATTGGCTCCCCACTATATATATATATTCTCAAAGCAAAACAACATTCAGTAAATCATAGCTATTCAAAATTTGGAAATAAATATGGCATTTGATTAAAGTTTCATTGTGTTTCTGACAGTGGCGGCTGGTGAGTCCTGAGCATGGAGAGGATACGAGCAGTCATATGAGCTGCGCTCAGTCAGCCCCCCCCCCCACATTCATTATTTCACTATTAATTATGGTAGAGCTATGATTTTTACAGCATACACGTCTTATTAGAAATATATGCGTATCTTTAACAAGATAAACTGAAGATTAATTTACTTTTGTCCTAGCAAAGAAGTTAACTTCTGAGTAGAAATATATTTTGTAAGCTGTGTTAAATTTACTTGTAAGCCTACAACAAATTCACTCAACAGCCCTTCTTATCTCAGAATTGTCGGTAACATTATCACACCATGTTGGTCGACTTTTCAATTTATGAGGATTTTTTTTTCAATTGAAACTAAAGCAATGGTGGTGAGACGATCTTGAGTCCAGGAATATTATTATTATTGTTATGACGGTCTACTTGGTCGTCGTAGGTACAGTGGAAACAAAATACAAGACACCAATTAAGTCGCTAATCACCAGCTTTAATTTTCACAGTAAAACAGTTCGTAATTAACAATACAGCCTCTTACAACAAATCAAATAAAAATTGTTCACTCTCAATAAAATGTCCACTAATTTAAACACAACTGTATTACAATTATCCCGCCCGATTATTAAACACTTCACTAATAACCACTTGAACACACACAGTAATATCGCCCGATAATCATTTGTAATCGCCCGACAATAAACTGAAACTAAACGTCATTGAGTACTGGTATTTATACCCACCCAAATTACGAGAGTATTCCATACCTGCGAGTTAGTGCCAGTGTGTATGACATAATTAATTGTGGGCTTCACACAGTCTAGCAAATGCGTCGAGAGTCACATACGCCACCACATTACATTCCGGATCCATCTGGAACATTCGATAAACACGTAGATTGTTCTGTGATGTCGTAACACTGCCCTTAAGCCTGTTTGTCCCAAACTGGGAAACCGTCTCTGAAGTAGTACTTAGCTGGACGACTTTGAACTTTCGCTGTCCTTCCTGTTGAATCCAATAAACAACATTGTTGATTCTTTTTTTCACAGTGTAGGGTCCTTCCCAGTTAGACTGAAGCTTAGGTGAGCGACCACGATAGCGCTTTGGGTTGAACAACTAGACCTGATCTCCTTCTTGGAAACTCAAACTATTGCTGCTAATGTCATACCGAGTTTTCATTTTTATCACTGGGTATCTTCAGCCGTCCTCTTACCAAGCGATTCATTTCTTGCAGTTGGTTTTCTAATTGCGAGGAATAGTTCTGTGGCTCTTGGGATTGAGTCTCAGGTGATCCGAACATTAAGTCCCCAGGAAGATGAATCTCCCGCCCAAACACCAATTTTGCTGGAGTCATTCCGGTTGTGTCTTGTACCGATGATCTATACGCCATGAGGAATAGTGGTATACGTTGTTCCCAGTCTGTTTGGTTCTCGTCAACACTCTTCGAAAGATGCTGCTCAAGTGTCGTATTGAATCTCTCAACCATCCCGCCCGACTGAGGATGCAGAGGCATTGTCCTAGTCTCTCGAATTCAGAGTACACGGCATAATTCTTTAAACACTCCTGATTCGAAATTTCTCCCTTGATCTGTATGGATTTCCATAGGGGCTCCATAACGGCAACAGAAGTTGTGAACTAATTCCTTTGCCACAATGGTAACCTGATTTGGAATTGCGTAGGCTTCCACCCACTTAGTAAAGTAGTCACCTACAACCATGATGTACCGGTTTCCATCGTCAGTAACTGGGAATGGTCCAGCAATGTCTGGCAATTCTCTCAAAGCCAGTCCAACGTTATACTGTCTCATTTTCCCCCTGCTTCTGGTTTGTAGGCCCTTGCTTGCTGCACATATTTCACACGTCCAAACCCATTCCTCTACGTTGTGGAAAGATGAAGCCAATAGAATTGCTTCCGTATTTTGTCAAGGGTTTTGTTAACGCCAAGATGGCCTCCAGATGTTCCATCACGCATCTCCTTCAAAACAGACTGCACTTTACTTCAGGGAACTATCAACTGCATGACCATATCTCGTCCATCTGCACTTTCCCAAGCCCTTTTGAGCAATCCATTTTCTAAGGTAAGCGATTCCCATTGAGCCCAGTAGCACTTCGGAACCATGGCAGATGGTTCTTGCCAATCCGGGCAGTGACCTTCCTCTTTTGCTGTCAAGATCGGTCCAATGTCTTCATCAGTCATCTGTTCTTGTCGACAGTCTTGTGTTGTTTAGCCGTCTACCAGGAAATTTACAGTGATGGCTTGAACATGTTCGCTTGAGTTTTGTTCTTCCTTTCTGTGGCAATATTGGCAGTCTTCCGGGCACGGTCTTTGTGATAAGCCATCTGCATTACCATGCAGGCGCCCCCGTCGATGTTGTACCTTGAAATTGTACTCTTGCAGACGTTTGAGCCACCTTGCCAACTGTCCTTCCAGATTTTTAAATCTCAAGAGCCATGCAAGCGTAGTGAAAACTCTCTCACATAGAGGTATTTATGGAAGTGCTCCACAGCTCTGACAATTGCCAACAACTCTCTCCTTGTAACACAATAATTTCTATCTGGTTTAGAAAGCATCTTGCTGTAATACGCTATTACTCGTTCTGCACTTGAGACAAAACTGCTCCTAGAGCAGTATTGCTTGCGTCTGTGTCTACGATGTACTTCCCTTCGGAAGCTGGAAAAGCGAGAATTGGCTGCAAACATAATGCAATCTTCAAAGTCCTAAATGCTTGGTCACACTCTCTCGACCACTGAAAGTTTCGTTTATTTTCTGTTAGCTCATGTAGTGGTTTAGCAATACTAGCGAAGCCTTTGACAAAACGTCTGTAATATGAGCATAACCCCAGGAAACTCCCAACTTTGTGTTTACTCTTCGGCACTGGCCAATCTCTTACGGCATCTACTTTATTAGGATCCTTGCTAACACCCGCTGCCGAAACCAGATGGCCCAGATACTGTACTTCCTTCTGGAATGGGGAACACTTCTTCGGGCTCAGCTTCAGTTGGGCACCGTGAATTCTAATTAGAACCTCCTTAAGGTTTTCCAAATGGTCTTTGAAAGTCTTTCCGATGATTATGACATCGTCTAAATAAACAAGACAGATTTTCCATGTCAGTCCTCGGAGTACCAGGTCCATCAATCTTTCAAATGTTGCCGGTACATTACAGAGTCCAAATGGCATGACGTTAAATTGGAATAAGCCACTTGGGGTCAAGAAAGCGGTCTTTTCCTTGTCTTCTTGATGAAGAGTCACTTGCTAATATCCGCTATTTAGGTCCAATGTGGAAAGCCACTGTGCTCCGGATGTGTCGAGTGTATCGTCAATGCGAGGTAATGGATAGCAGTCTTTCTTTTTAACATCATTTAACCTCTGGTAGTCTTCGCAGAAACGCAATCCACCATCTTTCTTCGCTACCAGCACTACAGGAGACCAAGCACTTGATGAAGGTTCGATTACTCCCTCTGTCAACATGTCCTGTACTAACCTAGACATTTCCTCTTGTTTAGATAATGCAGGCCTTCGAGGAGGTTTGCGTATCAGTGTTGTGTCCCCGGTATTGATGCGATGTACAAGAGAGGTTCTTCCCAGTGACTGTCCCCGAACTGCAAAAGAATCTTTGAATTCATGTAAAAACCGTCAGAGTTCTTTTACCTCCCCCCTTGAGAGGTCGTTTGAAGATCTGTTCAATAATTCCTGCAGTTCTTTTGGTAATTTGGAAGTATCCGAAGCACAACTGGATCTTTGTTCTGTCATTCCGGCTACCCAGGCCACAGGAGTCAATTTGCCTAGGAGCGTAAAGTAACAGATTGATCCAGAATATTCGCAACTCTAATTAAGTACATTTCCGGTTTCGTCAGGTTTTACCTGATCGAATGTGTCGCGATCAATCGTGGAGTGCACACTCAAAGACTCGCGTACGCGGATGCAATTTTATTTCATTGTGTGTGTTCATGCATTTTATTTTTATATGTTTATTGGGTTTATTGGATAACGACGTCTTTTAGACCGATTTTTTAAAACTTTTACACTCTGATGATGGAATCTTAGGTTCCGAAACGCGTAAGTGTTGAGAAGAATTATCAGGCAGCCACAAGACGGAGGTAAATCAATTTAGAAGAATAATAATAATACACACACGCACAAGGAAGACGAGAACGTAAAGATTTGAACCTCTGAAGAAGCTTTTTAAAAGTGAAAACCGGTTCAGGTTATAAGGTAAAACTTTTACGTTTTTACCCACAAAAAGTATTGTGTTCTGAGTCGTAGTGAAATAATTATATTTAGTTAAGTAACGGCCACGTCATGGACAACGAAATCCAAGAATGTAAAGATTGCATAAAACTAACACAAACCACATTAAACTGTGCCGAGAGGCTAATTAACTCGTTGCCTCCTTGGTGCGGTTCGGTTACAGATTCACTAGTGTACCCCGCCACTTGCCGGGCATAGTTATGGGTACTGTGGAGGGTACTCAGACCCTTGCCTCTGTCTGCTGCTATTCTGGGCTATTATCGATAACGCGTAATTACAAAGTTTTTTTTTGTAAGTAATCAGATAACTTAAAATCCAAATTGTGATTACAGGTTCAGTTACAATAAAAATCAGAGCCTGTTACTAGTTCTTTATTCTTTAATATTTTTCTAAATTTTACTGGGGAGGCTTAGCCTCCCCTGATGAGCTGGTGCTAGTTTCTGATAGTTTTTTTTAAGAGTAGGTGAAGTTAGTTATTATCAAAAACCCCATGTGAATTATTTACACAAGTCCCAACAGCAATGACATAATACTAGGAAAAAATAATGTAATTAAAGTTTTAAAACATACATTGGTATATATTCGAAATCCCTCCCTACTAGTATTGACATCTACCCCTACTACATGTATACAGCTGATCTTCAAATGGTATTTATCAGATTATTCACAAGCAACTTTCCACATCAAGAACCAACAAAGCTCTTGTACTATAAATATCTGAAACCAGAGTAAGTAATGAATGAACTACATTGGAAGGGCTTATTTTAATAGTGGTCCAACTCCAGTTTCTATGTTTATTAGAAAGAAGGTTCTAAAGTTTAGACAATACAGAAAATTCACTAATGAAATTTATGAACAGGTAAATATACCAACTAGTTGACAATGAAATACTTATTTTTTATGCTATAAACCTGAATGGATCCATGTAATGTGGTTTCCAAGGTAAATGCTCAAAGGAGATGGACCACTGTTAAAATAAACAATTTTCAACATCTTCGGTAATTTCTTTAGATAATGAGGAGGTAGACCACCAAGAAATAAAAACAACTGTGCAGTGGATGAAAGAATACTGTATTGTTAATTTAAAAAATGTGATGAAATACAAAAAATAATACATAATAAAAGAAAAATATATACATTACACTAGCCAACAAAAAAAAAATCATTATTTTGTTTCCTAACTGAAATTAGCTGTTTTATTCTTCATATTATTTGAGTTAGCAGCCATCCTTACTATGTCTTTTATAAAATTGCTAAACTGCTACAATTTTTGTTCAGACAAAGCTTTTCGTCATCTCTGACATCATCAGCTCTTGAGCAATGACCTGATGATGTCAGAGATGACGAAAAGCTTCGTCTGAACAAAAATTGTAGCAGTTTTGAAATTAGCTGATTTTGATTGTTTATTGGATAAGAAAAAAGAATATAACTGACAGACTTTTTTTAGTTCCTGTTTTATTGATATACTGTTCTTAGTATATACGAAATTACAATCTCCAGAACAAGAAATAACATTTTAGTTTATACAATATTAAAAAATTAATTTATATAAAGAATTATTACATTGTTAAATAAAAGAAAATTCATTCTTTAAAAGTTCATATTGTTATTAAACTTGTTCATTATTACTGTTTCTCTTTATTGTTTTATGTTTCTGAACGCTTCCTTTTAGCTTACTGGTTGTACTCTTGATCTGGAACATCCCTTGCTAATGTCCAGCAGTAATCTGCAAGAATAGACACATCCCATTTGCCCTGATACCTCTTCTTCATGGCGACGATCCCTTGGTGAAATCTTTCACCATGTTCGTCACTTACGTCTCCACAATTGTTAGGGAAGAAATCCAAATGCGAGTGGAAGAAATGAATTTTTATCATCCTAACTTATGGTATTTTTCCAAAAGCTTATTTATATTTTGAACATAGTTTTCAGCTCTTTTCTTGCCTAAAAACACCTTAACTACTTCTTCAAATATTTTCCAAGCCCCTTTCTCATTGATGTTAAGTGCATTTTTGAAGTTTTCATCTTTCATCAGCTTTCTGATTTGAGTACCAACAAGGATGCCTTCTTTGATTTTGGCATCACTTAGTTGAGGAAATTTTCCTCTAAGATATTTAAATCCCTCACCGTCATCTAGCAGCAGTTAGGCACCGTCTTGTAGGGGTTAGGCACCGGAAGACTATCACCATATGGGACGGGATGAATAGCTGATGGAATGTTCGGATATTCTACAGTCCGCGTTTTTTTTTTCTTTGAAATACCATCCTGTAAAGGCGATGTCATGCAGAAATAACAGTCATTTACATGATTTGTTGTTGTTGCCATATCATTGGTACAGCAAAGTTCATTGAACGTCTCTTTCCAGTTAACCAACTACGAAGATTCAATGAACATGTATTGTCAGTTATTTTCTCTATGTTAGCAGTCTTCATAACAACTTTGTCAAATTTTGTTGCTTCCCTGCTATATACACTTTTTCCTCGAACGAGGCCTTTCGGTTTCGCAACCATTATCAAGTTCTTCCTACAAAAACATTAAAATACCTACTTCCCTTATATATATATACTAACCCTCCCACGCATCACCGGTTACATTCAACCAATAGGAGGCAGTACTTACCGCCCAGTCCTTGCTAGCCCCGCCCCTTACTCAGTCAACCTGACCTCGTCATATTCATTTCCTCTAGAAATCTCCTACAGCTTTCTACCTTCTGAACCTATCCTGTAACCGCATTACACCTTTTATATATTACTCTTGCAAAATATAGTAAAATATAACCTGATTACTCATTACGCGTGCGATATACCACCCGATCATATTAATCATATTTGTCATCCAAATAGAAAAGTTGGACTTGTTTAATATGTGATAGTGTTTTCTGCAAGTCTGATTTTACAAGAGAAGTGAACGAAGGAAAAGGATTCTTTATCTCTAGACACATAATTGTGTGCCCTGTACATCTTAACCTATCTTTTGTTGACATTCAACCATGTGACCAGGATACTGATATTGAACATAGTAATGTCAAAAAAAAATTGTTAATTATTCAAAAACATCTAGAAAATATTGAAAATGGTCTAAGTGTGACTCAAGATGGTGTAAGTGATAATATGGATGCAGATGATAAAGGTGAGGATGATGCTGTATCTATCGTATCAATTGCCAGTGAAAAAAATAAAAACCGTAAGTGTGAACAAAATTTTGAATGTGAGGATTGTCAGGACTATATAAGAGAATTAAACTATGAAAAAAAAATTAATAGTGAATTAGTGAAACAAAATAATGAGCTACGTGAACATAACCATGAGTTGCGTGAAAATAACAGTTTCTTAAGATCATCTGCTGTAAATGTTGAAAAAAATTATGTAGACATTAAAAATTCGTATGCTGATGCTGTGCTAAATTTACCTAAAAAGCAAGAATGTGCTCGTTTGACAATAAAGCCAAAGGAAAATTTCAAAGGCGATGCCCTAAATATTATCAAAGTGCAAATTTCAACCAAAACTAATGCCAAAGTTCTAAAAATTAACAAAGTCAATAATGGTACAGTTTTTCTAAAGTGTATATATAAATGAGCAAGATTCTGAAAAAATACTAAAGGTTATAAACAGTGAAAACAGTGAAATATTGACAGCTGAAGCATGTGTTAAAAAAAATCCGCAAATAAAAATAACAAACATATCAGAAGATGTCGATAAAGTAGAACTCGAGAATGATATCATACATAGAAATGAATTACCACCAAATAGTGTAAACATTGTACACAAATACAAACAGAGAAACAATAATTATGCTGCGCTAGCAGAAGTAACCTCTGATGCATATGCCAAGATAATGAAGAATAAATCTGTTTTTATTGGATATGAAAACTGCAGAGTGTATGACAATGTTAATATCAAATGTTGTAAAAACTGTTGTGGGTATAACCATTCATTGAGAAAGTGCAAAGAAACTTTTAAAAGACAACAATCATGCTACAAATGTTCAGGTAACCATGATGCTACAGTATGTACCTCTGATATAAATAAATGTATTAATTGTATTAATGCTAACAAATACTTAACTAAAAAAAGATCCATAGATCATTCTGCAAATGATATTCAAAACTGTGAAAGTTATAAAGTAAGATGGGAGCAGTATATTTGTGATACAAACTACCCCTGGAAACCAGAACCTCCATTTAATTACGTTAGGCCTACAACTAGTTGATTAGATAAAATTTTGTATTTAAAAGGAAAAATCAAAAATCAAAACTAACCTATAAATAAATTTTTTATGGAAATACAAGAATATAACCTTAATGATGAATTAATTTTTAATAATACAGAAGAGATAAATCTCAACCCCATTTTTTGTGACTCTGAGCTTCTGACCCTACATGTCAACATCAGAAGTATACAGAAAAATATTTTAAAAGTTGAAACTATGTTAAGTTCTTTTAAACATAAACCAGATGTGATAATATGCACTGAAGCTTGGCTCATGGATAATATTAAGCTTATAAATATAACAGGTTATACACATTTTAAAAATAACAGCAGAATAAATAAAGCAGATGGAGTGATTATTTATGTAAAAAGTAACCTACAGTATCAAACCATTAATGAACAATTTAATGATTTAAAAATCACTAGTCTGCTCATAGAATTAACAAATAAAAGTATTTTCAAAATTTCTGGACTATATCATTGTCATGATTATCAGATTGACAAATTCATTAAAGATCATGAAAAATTTATCTTAAGTAACAAAACTGTTGCAAACCACATGATTTTGGGTGATGTTAACTTAGATCTCATTGAGTTTAATGAAAAAACTGAGGATTATTTCTACCAATTACTGCAAAATGGTTATGAATCGATGATAAATACTTGTACTCATCCTATAAAGAATTATAAAGATGGAACTTGCATTGACCATATTTTCATGAAAGGAATATACACAGCAAAATCTGGTAAATTAATTGACTCAATCACAGACCACTACCCCGTTTTAATATCACTACATGGAAACAACATAAAATGCAAACTTACAGTATCTTTTGAAATAAACAAAAAAAGATTTTTGGAGCTGTGTGCTTCAGAACAATGGCAACAAGTCTGTAATACACCAAATAACAATGAAGCATTAGAATTGTTAATAAACAAGATTCAAACTATCAATGAACTTTCACACAAAACTAGGCCAAAAATTCAAAAACCAAGAAAGACCTGGATTACCCCTGCTCTCATTAATTCAGTTAATAACAAAAACAAATTATATAAAGCCTGGAAGAATAGTCAAGACGACTTGCTAAAAAAAGAGCTGTACTTAAATTACGAAAAACGACTTAAATCATTACTTAGGACTGCTAAAAATAGGCATGAAGAAAAACAACTACAAAACGCTGATTCTAAAAAAATGTGGAGATATGTTCATCTAAAATTGGATCGTAATTCAAAAAATAGACAAATAAATGATATTTTGATTAATAATAAACTTAACAGCAATGACTGGACAAAGGCTAATTATTTTAATGAATTTTTCAGCACAATAGTATCTAGGCTGAATGAAAGTGCGACTCCTCCTATTCTGCAGCATGAAATACCAGATATATCAATTAATCAGCATACTATGTTTCTAACACCAACAAATGAGTCAGAAGTTTACCAAACTATTCGTGAACTCAAAAATAAACCTGGTGGGTGTGATGAAATTCATGCCTATACAGTTAAGCTAGCTGCTCCGTTCATAACTCCTGCTTTGACTCACATTATTAATACTGCTATGATACAAGGTACATGTCCATATCAATTTAAGAAAGCTGTAATTTGTCCTATATATAAGGAAGGTGTAAAAAGTTTGGTTAACAATTATCGACCGATCGCACTGATATCAAATCTAGCTAAGATTTTTGAAAAAATTATTTTTACCAGATTATTTAAATTTGTAAAGAACCATAACCTGTTAAGTGCTAAACAATTTGGCTTTCTCAAGAAGAAAGGTACAGATGATGCTATAGCCCTACTTAGCAAATTTATTTATGAAAATCTAAGTATTAGCATACCAACTGTTGTAACTTTTTTGGACTACTCCAAAGCTTTTGACACTGTCGATCATGGCATACTTATATCCAAATTACAGAATATGGGAATAAGAGGTGTAAGCTTATCCCTGATAGCCAGTTATTTACATGACAGGACACAAGTTGTAAAGGTGAATGGGACTAGAAGTCATCCTATTAAAACAAATGTTGGAGTGCCCCAGGGCTCTATATTAGGACCTTTATTGTTTATTTTATATATCAATGACTTACTAGTGTTACAAGATGTATTAATAGCATATGCTGATGATACAGCAGTACCAATGAAAGCAAAGACATGGCCTGAACTTGCTACAGATATGTCAACTAAATTAGATATTATATACTCTTGGCTCTATCACAATAATCTAGTACTCAACATAAGCAAGTCTGTTTTTATCACCTTTGGAAATTATAGAGACTCTGTTCCGCATGACTTTGAAATTAAGATAAATGGTCAAAAATTGAAAAGAGTTAAATCTAGTAAATATCTAGGAATAACATATGACTTTAACATGAAGTGGGATGTACATGTGGCTAACATTGTAAAAAAAACCAAATACTTAGTCTACGTTTTTTACAGACTTAAACAAATTTTATCAAAAAAGCAACTAATACAAATATACTATGGACTATTCCATAGTGTGGCAGGGTATGCTATCATAGGCTGGGGGGGGGGGGGTGTATATAAATCATCTCTAGACGCATTGGATCGGCTGCAAAAGTGTATTCTTAAAATTATAGGAGTCAATGAACAAGATTCGAATAAACCATTAAATATTAAACAGGTGTTTGTAGTGAATTCTATAGTTTATCAATACAATGATCTAAAAAGTGAGTTTTTACAAAATCGAATCAACACACGGTATAAAAATATTATATTGCCGCGACACCTATTAAGTATTGGGCAAAGAAGCTATGTGTATTATGCCATAAAATATTTTAATGAATTACCTAATGAACTGAAAAATCTAAGTGTAAATATAAAAGTGCTTAAAAAAAAAATCAAAGAAAAAGTTAGGAACATTGTTATTGAATAATCAAAAAAACAGTCTATTATGATATGGACCTTTTTTTCTCTTTTTTTCATTTATTTATTGAATTGTGTTATAGTACAAACTAAAATTTTGTTAAAATTGAAAAATATTTTATTTTTAATATTTACTATGATCGGTGAGGTAAAACTCACAATTAATATTAAGTATATAAATATTAATTCTAAGGACCAACCTATGTACGGGCATTTATGCCCTCTATAGGTCCTTTATTGTATAATTTTTATTATATGTAAAGGAAAATTGGTAATAAATATTATTATTATTATTATTACTAAATTCAGTCTTTATGTTCATCAGCGCATTACTATTCTTTTTCCTTACTTTTAATATTTCTAATTCTTCATACAATTTGCGTTTACTTATGTTATTCTCTAACCTTACTATTTCGACGTTCTCTATTGGGTCTAAAAACCTATGCCCTATTTCATTAAAATGTCTCGCATAGAGCGAATTCGTAGTTCTGTCTCCTTCTCCTCTCGCATGCTCTCTCAATCTAATTTCGAACTTACGTCCTGTTTCACCCAGGTAAACCTTATCACACTGTTTACAGTTCAACTTATAAACACCGCTTTTCTGTAATTCAGGCGTTATTTCAGTACTACTATTCTTTATATAATCAAAAACTGTCTTTGTCTTTTTTACCGCTACATCTATATTGTGTTTTTCAAAGCACTTGATTATGTTCCTCGTTTGAAATCCCAGATACGTTATTGATCCTATGTATTTCTTTTCTTTCTTCTCTTCTTGTCTACTATTTCCTTCTATTCTTTTTACAATTTTCTCTACTATCCCCGGTTTATAATTATTATTTTTCGCTATTTCTTCTATTATTTTTAACTCTTCTGTTTTACATGAATCATCTTCTAAGTATTTTATTGCTCTATAACAAAATGAGTTTAGTGCAGCCATCTTGTGACTTACGGGATGGTATGATTCCTGAGGTATAATTAAGTCTGTATACGTTTCTCTCCTAAATACATCAAATTTAAAAACACCACACTGTATCTTTATATTTAGATCTAGGTAATTTATTTGTACTCCACCTATTTCCTCTTTGAACTTAATTTTATTTTCAATTTGATTAATTTCATTCATTAGTTCTGCGAATTCTTCATTTGTTCCTTCCCACACCACCAAAATGTCGTCTACGTACCTTATCCATTCCTTTATTTTATCCTTATATTTTGATTCCATTAGGACACGCCTCTCAAAACAATTCATATATATTTCTGCCATTACTGGTGACAACGGACACCCATTGGTAGCCCCTCCTTTTGAATGTAATACTTATTATTAAACCTAAAGTAGTTTTGGTGTACGCACACTGTCCGAACTTTTATTAAATCACTTGTACTGATACTGTCCTAAATTGTTATTTTTAATAATTTCTACAGTATGTTCAACCGATATATTCGTAAACATATCTGACACGTCTAACGACATAAGTTTCGTATTTTCACTTATTTTTACTAACTTCAACTGTTCTATTACATTTCTACTATTTTCTACACTATATGTTACCTCAAAATCGTATAACCTCCTAAGCAACTTGCTCACTTCTTTTGATATCTTATAACTAGGCGAATTAATAAACGAAACAAAGCAAGAACAATAATTAAGTCTCTAAATGGAATACTGTGGAGCACCGAAATAGGAAAACAAAGGAAAATGAGAATATACAACACAGTGATTAAGAGGGCATTAGTATATGGGTCTGAGGCATGGAGAATGAAAGAACATCTGAAAAGAAAGATAGAAATGGACGCCTTAAGAAGAATATGTAGAACATCAAAATTAGACCGGGTCAGAAACGAAACAATTGAGCAACGAATGAATATAAAAGAAACTATTTTAGAACACATCGAGAAAAAACAATTAATTTGGTATGGGCACGTGCAGAGAATGGGGGAGGAGAGGTTGCCAAAGAGAGTGATGAAATGGATACCACAGGAAAACAGAAAAAGGGAAAGGCCAAAAGTAACATGGATACAGGGTGTAAGGAGATCAATGAGTGTACGAGGTCTAACCGAAGAAAACTGCAACGACAGGAGATATTGGCAATTAGGCATCGGACAACATTGCAGGACATTTTAACTTGAATATATATATATATATATATATATATATACACTTTTAGTAGAAAAAGCAACTGACAAAAATATAGAACTTGCTTAATTTTGTTCGAAAGCTTTCACGGCCAGTGTCAGTTGAAATTATGGGGTAATCAAACTTCTAATCATAGAGTCCTTGCCACCACCAATGGCCTTTTATATAGCTATATATACTATGAGAATCAGTTGAAAAGTTCATAGCTTAGTGGTAGTTGTACCCTGTTTTATTTCATTTTGTGTACAAGGATTGATTTGTCACCTTATTCTGGTCGCCAATTAATAAATTTGGCTTTATTGTGTGATTTTTTTCAGTTACATAAATGACAAGTTTCTGTTCATATAAATAAATACAAATATATAAATAGTTATTTTTAAAGAATAGTGAACAATTAGTTACAACCTTGCAAGCTTTGATATGTAAATTTTTACTCAAAATTTTGTATTCTTGTTGTAGGATATTTTGTTAAGTAAAAATCAGTACTGCATATACAGTAATAACTTCAGTGCAAATCCTCTTCTACTGTTTTCCATTATAAAAATATTGTTAAGATCTGTTTATTACACATGTGTTTCAGACATTCAGTAGAAATAGTTGTCTGTGATTTGCTTTCATTGTTAGAATATTATAATTAATTGCCTTTTACGTTTTTTCTCAGGTTCATTAAACAATTTTTTAAATTCAATAAGGTAGGGTACTACCTGGACATACAGTTATAGAAAAAAGTAAAAGACTTTTTAACAAAGATAATGCATCACTATCGCTGTTCCAATGTGTTAGTGTTTCTTTATGAATATTGGAAGGCATTAAATATTAATCAGAGGACTTAAACTGTCATTAATGCTCTGATGGAGGAAATCTATAAAACATATTTTCACAAAGATTTATGTCATCCTCGCAGGTAAAATGCTTAACAGTTTTTCCAGGAATACGGGAAGACATTTTGTCATTACTGCTCTGGTGCTTCACAATTTCCTCAGGAATGCTAAAAGACATATTATCACAAAGAGTTATCAGATTTATGTCACTGCTCAAACACATTTTATCATTAGTGTTCTGATGCCTCGCAGTTTCCTCGGGAATGCTAAATGACATTTTCTCACAAAGGGTTATAAGATTGGCATCACTGTTCAAGGATGTTTTGTTATCACTTCTCTGATCCCTCATTGTTTCTTCAGGAATACTGAAAGACATATTCTCACAAAGTGTTATCAGATTGGCATCACTGCTCAAAGATATTTTGTCATCACTGCTCTGATCCCTCGCAGTTTCTTCATTAACACTGAAAGACATATTCTCACAAAGGGTTATCAAATTTTCGTCACTACTCTTGTGTCTTGTTATTCCTTCAGGAATACTTACGGACAGTTCATCACAGAGAGTCAATAAACTGTCATCACTTTCTCCTGTTAAGCGTTTGTCTGCTGAAACAGTGGTGTTTATAATGCTGAACAACAAATTATACGCCTGGCCTACGGGACTGCTAAAATACGGAGGGATTATCTGTTCTCTGAGTGAATGTTTCATAAAATCATTGTGTTCTTTCTCTTGTAATTTCTGGATTGTGTATAAAACTTTATGCAACAGATTATGAATTTCCTTTTCTCTAAGCAAATCAAGTACAATCTTATTTTCACACTGTTTTCTTGATTCTTTGTAAATACTGGTTAGTAATTCAGGGTCATTTTTAATGACACTGACATTAAAGTCAGTCATTTTCAGATGATGGGTAGGTAAAATTATTTTCAAACGTGTATTTTCACTCTGTATGTCTGCTGAGTTAAATATTCTTAAACAACAATTAATTGTGTCTGTGTTCAGTAGAGGCACCCTGTGAATTAATCTTATTACAACAGTACTTGGAAGTTCAGTGTGGGTGCATGTTGATAATGTTTTTGTCCGAAATGGGAAAAGGCATGCATTTTCCTCACCAAATGTGGATGGAAAACTTGTTTTCTTAGCAACAGCATTTTTCTGATAAGTCATGACCCATCTGTCTGACTCTGATGACAGCGGTGGTATGCTTGTGAAATTACTTCTGTATGAATTCTTATATTTTCTATGTAAACCTCCGCACTGCTTAACCATTTCAATGTGTTTTATCAGTTCAGTCTTGTGTATAAATCTAACACCACTAAAATCAGGGTTCAGAACAAAACAATTAAGACCTGCAATATCTTTCCGGGTGTTGTTTGAAAATTTAAGGCCTGAATGTTGATAGACGTTCCCTTCTCTACTTATTATAACTTTGTTTCCTAGTTCATCTTTGCTAACACATAAGGCATCTATCAAAGTATCAGGGTCAACAAATGTTTCTGTATGTATTACAGTATCGAGTAATATTTCAGAATCATTCTTGCCAACACGGTTGAAAGTAATTTTATCTGATCCAGTAGTTAAGAGGGCTTCACTGCCCAACTGAACCACATATTCACCTGAGTGGCAGGTAGTGACAGATATATCCATTGGAAGTTTTAAATAGAAGTTTTTATAATCATATATCACTGTTGCATAATTTGGGTGTTCGATTGTGTATGTTGTGTTTATAACAATATACCCTTCATCTTTAAACTGTGGGTTTTTTGTTGGTTTCATTTCACTCCTATTTCTATCAGCAGAAATTGAAGCTTCAAGGCCGCTTTTAATTGATTTATCATTTGATTCTATGCTTTGCTTTAAGCTTACAGAACTTCCTAGTGGAGGATGCACACTGTTTCTAATATTATTTGTTTTAACAAAATTACTTTTTTCACTTCCAACGGTATCATTAATACTGAAACTGTTTACTGCCAAGTAATCCTCAGTTCCCTCATTCATATTTCTTCCTGAAAACCACAACATATATTCTGACTCTGTCCAGTCACAGAACAGTTCATCTTTGGCTTCAGTAATGGTAGTTGTTATTCTTGTTCCATCGTAAAAACTTACAATAAGGGAACCATCACTTGAGTACTGTAGTTCTGTACCGTCCACACGTTCAACTTTTCTAATTTCTTCACTAACGCTATTTGTTTCTAACACAAATAATGTATCTCCAGATGTAAGCATGTTGTCTTTAATTGTCATTTGCCTTCCATCTGAATGTGTGATATCATAACTTATTGGTTCATATTTCCTACTAGTCAGATAAGGTGTTTCAAACATTGAGGATACTTCAGCTGTTCTAGTTTTATCAGTTGATTTTGTGTCTTCTAATTTGACAGATAGTTTTTTATTTTTGGGGCTAGTTTTGGTGCTTCTTCTACCATCAAATTTTGGTTCTTTTTTGATGTCCTGCTTTATTTCATCGATAACTTCATTTTTGTCTTTGGTGTCAATTTTGATTTCACTAGTACACTCAAACTCTTTAAACCTGTATATTGTACTGTTCGGGCACAGTACTTCAAAATAACCATTTTTTAAACATTTTATCACAGTACCATTTTTTAATAGACACCTAAACTTTTCCTCTGCTACTTTTAAACACATTTGCCGTGTAACAAGGTACATTTGCTTAACGTAAAAGACACTGGGAACATCATTAACAATATGTATTAAAAGTCCTGATGGCAATGAAAGATTAACATTATATCCTGAAAGTATATCGAAATCATCTCTGGTCACTAATTTATCTAAGTCTGTTTTAAGTAAAATTTTATCAGAGTGATTACTGTGTTTAGCCTGACTTTTTTCTGAAATGTCAGCAGATTCATTATTGGTCTGAATTTTATCGTAGTAATTACTAGGTTTAGCCTGATTTTTCCTTGAAATATTATCAGATTCAACACCAACTTGATGATTTATGTAAGAGTCATTTTCAACACCTGGTAAAATTAGTTCTTTAGTTACATCAGATTCTTTTTTACAAAAGTGAATAATTGCTCCTGCCTCATGATAGATGTGAAATGAACAATTTTTATTATTTTCATCATTATGAAAATACAACTTATGGCCACATTTTGCTATACATATACTGACACTTTCAGATTTATACAACCGATTCAAAGTATTAACAGTTAGTTTACATTCATGTGGTAAAAAAATTTCTCTTACGAATTTAGAAAATTGTACTCTTATTGGAGGTCCCAATTCATAACCTAGAAAATCATAGCTTTTTGTTGGTTCTTCAATATCAGTTTCAATTTCTTCATTATCATCTTTAATTGACTTATTCATTTTTTCTTTCTTCTTAATATCTACTGACTTTTTTGATTTGTCTTGTGTGGTAACCTTAGACTTTTTTCTTTGCTTAGAGGATTTTCGGTCTGTTGGTGTGGGCGATACTACTGGTTGTTCTCTATGCTTCAACGAGTTCTTACTAATGAAAATCTTGTCTTCACATTGGCTGACATCAAAGAGTTTGTTTGGAACACTTATGGAATGTGACTTTGTTGTACTTCTAACATTTTTTATATTAGAAGGAATATTTATGTCTGAAAAAGCCTGTAAATTCTGAATCCAGGTTCTTTCTTCATTTAGTATGAATTCAACAAAATCTCTTAGACCAACTTCACTTCTTAATTTTGTCATTTGAAAACATTCATTAAATTTTGTTTTGGAATCCAGTGTGTCATAAATGAGTAATAATGTTTGATCAGTGCTAGAGAAATATTTACAATTCATTGCATTTGATTCAAAATGTGAATCTTGTATAACTTGAAGCATATCACTTGGGCACAGCTCTTCAAAATATTTATATTTTCTTAGGAACAACATTTTTCTGGCTGCAGTTGAATCTCCATTTGAATAAAATTTCATAGAATCTTCTGTTTTATTACTGCTATAATCTTCACTACTTTCTGAATAAACTGAACAGTCTGTATAATGGAAACAATTATTTTGTTTAAAAAGTGATCCGTTGCCCTTTGACTGGAAACTTTCTAAAGACTCATCTGACAATGAATGCAAATGTTCATCTACAAACTCAATAAATGATTTTTTGGCACTAAATGCATTACTATTAATTGTTTTGTCTAGTAATACTAAAAAGAAGTAATAAATTAAATATGAACTGTCATGCCCATGTTCCTCACATTCTGATAGAACTTCATCATATAAAACACTCAGCGAATCTATGTCAGTTGTGCAGTTGCTCAGGATGTATTTCCATGTGGTCAGTAACATTTCAACTGTAATATTTTCAACATACTGACTGATGTCTTTAAAATCAAACGTTTTCATTTCTATTTCATTTGAATGGCTTAATATTTTAATATCTGTAATTTTATGAGACAGTTTATCCAATAAATCTAATTTGTTATCTGTATAAAATAAGTAATTTTTGTTATTTAACTCACAGAGTAATGATTTCAGATTACTTATGTTAATATTTTCATACGAGTTAGTGTTTATGTTTGTGTCTTGTGTACTGCTATAACTTAATTCTTTTTTTCTTGATCCATTGCACATTTCTTCTACCTGACACAGAAGTGCATGCAAAACAATAGGAATATTAATAAATTCAGAAGGTATAGAATCCAGCATTGATATGTATAAAACTTTATCATGTAATGAACACACTACGCTGTCGTACAAGTCAATCACTTTCATCTGGTTTAAGTAACATTTATGGTATTCTGTGAAATCAAACAGTTGATACAGAAGAAAAGATATTTGATCATATATTGAACCCTGAAAGCTGACCAGTTCAAAGTCCAGTTTTGTAATGTCAGGTGTGAATTGAATGAACATGATATCCTTAAATTGTAAAATATTTTCTTTGCCATATATAATTTGTTGCAGCTGTTTCCAGAACTTTTCGATATTTAGTTTTGATTCAATTAAATTTAACTCTTCATCAGTGAAATGCTCTTTTACTGCTGTCTTTAAATAGGGAGCAGAGTACTGTCTAAATGCCTTTAACTTGTCTAGAAGTTCTTGTTGCATCTGAACATTACTAATATTTGAAATCGAGTAAAAATTATAATCGTTGTCAATTGGTAATACATTTATTTGTACAACAGAATTGACAGGAACATTCAATTTCAATAATTCTTGTGGTAGATCAGCTAAGTGGAATGTGGTAATTACCACATACAATTGTGGACCTTCCTCGGGGGCATCGTCAATCCATTTTGTGTCTTTCCATTCTTCTCCTCGTCTTCTAAGCTTTGTTGTTACTTTTGTATCTTTTGTTTTAGCAAAGTCTTCACCCTTTTTAGTTTTTGTTGTTTTTCTGTCAGCAGATTTCTTACGAGTACTTTTAGAAGTTTCTTTGCTTGTGACTTTATTAGAATCTTTAGTTGTTTTTGATGGTCCAGTGGTTGTAACAGCAAATGTCTGCAGTTTCTCACATATTTCCTTGTGTAGTACTTCAGCAATTGCTTCATTTGACATCAAAATTTCTGTTCTTCTTTGTATGTTTAAATCCTTATATTGCAAGATAAGATATTTAATTAAAGCTGCTAACATGTCACTTGGTATTATTCCATCATCATTTGGCCCTAAACACTTCCGAATTTCATCACATAGTACTACAAAAGGAGTTTTACTTTTCTGAGAATTTTCTTTATTGTAAAGGTTAAGTGTAACAGTTCTTAATATTTCATATTTAGAAATTACCTGAATTTCTTTTCGTAGACTACTTTGGCATGCCTCGTTAAAATGTTCAATGAAAACGGATGTGTCTGGATCACTCTCAACCAAAATGCTGACATGACAATTCCAGTTGTCCTTATTTATTTCAAAACCAGCCAACTCATTTAGCCAGTAATCTGGAATTTTGATATCTTCTGCTTTTAGTTTCTTTTTACTTTTGGACTGAGCAACTGATTTCTTTGACATTATTAAAATTAATCTCCTTATTTATTTAAAACTTTCAGCACCAGCTTATAAGCATTTATCATACTAACAAGAAAAACAGAATGCATGCATATGATCACAGCCAGCAAAATTGAAAATGCTGTTTTTTATTTAAAGAAATATATAATATACAGAAGATTATACATTTATGAATATACTCATGAAGCTTTTGTATAATTATAATACACTTTATCGTGTGCTTGTATTAATTACTGTTCTGAAAAAAATAATAGCATGGAAACTATTTGTAGTCATAGGGTTGACACCTTTTTAGAGTTTTAATAACTTTTTTGGTGGCTTTAAGAACAAACCAATTCAGATGTCAATAAACAGAAATTTATAAATCATTACAGTTTTTGTTCTTATATGTATCTGATTGAAGTTATTAAGCTTTTAATTTTGACCTGATACATAAAATAAACTTTATAGTAGATAAATTATTAAAAGGGCATTTGGTTTTTTGAGTTTTTTATATCAGGACCTGGTAAAAACAAGATCAGTCTATTTGTAGAATTGTCATTAAAAAAATTGTTACTGGTTTTATGAAGTGTTCAAGAATTGGAATACAAATTGTAATATAAACCTATTTAAACTTTCACTTAAACTGAAGATCAGATTTACTCTCATGATCAAGAAGTTATGGATTGCATGCTACAGAAATTCAGAAAAGTTAATTATACACAAGCTTTTATACGTATATGGTGTACGGACTATCAATTGACAAGCAAAAAAAAGTTGATTAAAAATAAAATGTCATAGTTAATTTTAAAATGGTAGTAAAAATACAAGCAAAATTGGTTTATTTGCTTTAAATGGGAGTACAAAGATCCTAAAGAAATATGTCATAAATTCTGCACAATTTATTACAAGTAAGCAACTTTATTCACACAAAACATAATTTGAATTAAATTTGTGAAATATCATAACTTTCTAGTAACATTTTGTGCACGTATGATTATAATAAAATACTGAATGCTCAAAATGTTTTGTTTTTAATATTTTCTTATACTGTATAATATCTTTGTTTTAAGAAAACTGAAGTAAAAAAACATTAAAAAAAGATACGATCAGTTTATTTTTTCATGCAATCGGTGATCTTTTTCTACTTGGCAGTTGCAATGGTATTTCTTGTAGCAATACTACTTCTTCAAATTTAAAGTGTCTTAGAACATTGAGAAAGTTGTTATTCTCCCTTAAGTATAACTTTTTCCAAAACTTCTTTGCCTTCCATAACCAAAACAAAATCATAATCTTTTTAAGTTTACATAATTTCTTCACAAGGGTCCAATGCAATTAAAAGTTCTGTCATATAATACCATACTTTGTTGTCATAGTCATGCCAGTTTATAATATAAATATGGTTTTTAAATTTTATTTTATGAAACTTATATAACACAGAGGCTGGACAAGACTTTTTCTCTTGACTACAAGAAGAGATTTTTGTAAACATTGCTAAAGTTTGAACTGAATGTAACTTTGTATATACAATGTAATTTTTATATCCAAGAATACAACTTTGTACATAATGGATACCATGAAAGCAGGGGTGCCCCCCCCCCAAGGCCCAATGCGCAAATCCCTCCAAAAGTCTCAGCACTCCCCCCAATTGAAAAGTCTCCCCCCACTAATAATGACCCAGGGGATGCAAGCCATTCCGGGGGGTCTGGGGAGTATGGAATACCCCCCAGTAAAGGGGGAAAATATGAAAATTAAGATTTCAAAAATCGAGTTTTAGGTATATTTTAGACCTAAATCTCGGGGGTTTTCAATAAGCCTATACAAATTATTTTAGTTAAAAAAGTCATGAAAAACAAAACAAGATCCTACACTACAGTTACGATAATTGTTACACTTGTTAAGTTGTTTTAAATTGTATCATTGTTTTAAAAGATAAGGCGCTACACTGGTGTGAGTGTGGATGAGAAGCAAAGACATTTGAGAGATATTTTAAAACATATTGGACATATTGGAACGTGGATGGCCAGTTTATGCTTACAGAATGTTATCATTAGCCCTAATAATATTGTTTAGAAGTTTTGTATGTCATTACTTTGAACAAAACAGGCTAGATTCAAAGGGTATTGGCCAAGCAAATATTGTACTTAGCAAATTGTATTTAACAAATGTGTTGCTAAACTAAAAATATATTTTAAATAATTGTACTATTAAAACCAATACAATGAAATGACACAAAAACGACGTACAATGTAGTTTAAATTATGATAGGAAAAATATGTTTGTGCAAAAATATACATTTACATTAGTTATAACCTTGTTTAAATGTCTTGTACAAAAGCAACTTTTTTCATTGTACACTTGTGGTTGCAAATTTGTTAATGATTTCTTCGTTTTGTATCTGGCTCAGTACGTTGTTTTCACAGGATAAAATCAACAAATTTGACAGCTAAGAGTCTCCCATGCTGTTCCGAAGCCTCAAATGGCTCATCGTTCTCTCTGCAGAGCAGCTGGTCACGGCAAGAGATAACAATATTCGGTACATCACTGTCAGATTAGGTAGAGCCGAAAGGTTAAGGACACACCTGAATGGTCTAATGAATCCTCTCATTATCCATTGGTCCATCATCCTATGTTTCTCACTTTGTAAATTTCCTTCCTTTACCTCCTCATTTTCACTGCCATCTGGATCCTCTGCCCCTGCCGGGATTCGCACTTCATCCTCTGTTATCTCCATCCTTTCAGCTTCAGAGGAATGTAACATGTGTGCTATGTCGATGTCTGCGTGAGTGACTTTGTACACATTGCAAAACGTCTCCAATTCTGAAGCAATTAAGTCATTGTCCAGATTGTAATACTCACACAGCTCTTTTATCTTATCGAGGCTGAAGCCTTTTCCAGTCTCCAATTCATGTGCGATTTTCATAATTCCTCCATGGGAAAAATAAGACATTTGTTTAACCATGGCAAGCGAGCTGTCCAGGAAACGATCATTCAGTTGAGACAATAATGAGTCTAAGACTAGGAATTAAACCTCAACCTTCATTTTCTTTACAGGGTCATCAATTTTTTCGTCTATCGAAAGTTTGTCATGAGGCGTTTCCGTTTTCGGTTTTGCTGAGTTTGGACTTGCGAGATGTTGTGCTGATCAGAAAATTGTGTTATTGAACTTGAAAGTTTGTCCCACTCTTTTTCACTTCTTAATGTCTTCAGTTTCGCCCTCGTCTCTGAGATAACTGCTGGTATCATGCCATAATCAACTGATTTGGCTTGTAAGCAAATGGTGATTAGAGAAAGAACTTTAAATATAGTTGAAGCAATGTCCATGTCACATATATTTTCATAATCTGACATACTGTTGATCAGTCCTTTTTCAGACGCTTTAGTGTTATTGTCAGATTTCTTGTCAAGACAGATTTCTTTGAGGGTCTCTTTGATGGTTTTGTAACATGTTAGCACAGTTTTGACAGCATCACTCTTACTCGACCATCTTGTAATAGTCTGCACTCGATTTACACTTTTCATTTTGTTTTGTGCTAGGCCCTTTTTCAAATTGTTGATAAACATGTGGTGACGTCGATGCCCTTACATGAAAACATACATCTCTTGAAGGAGGGAGAACATGTTTCGCATTTGAGGGCAAACATCAATAGACTTTTCTACCACTAATGCAAACCGGTGAGAACAACACCATACATAAAATCCTCGGGGACACTCTCTAAGCACAACAGATTTTAAGCCATTGTACCGACCTCTCATGTTCCCTGGTCTGTCCATGCTTTGCCCCACCATGCCATTAGGGTTAATTCCTACGGATTTTAGAGTGTTCATTAATTCGTAGGCTAGGTTTTCCCCTGTTGTGTTGCCACTTGTGAACACTTTGATCAACTGTTCTTCCGGTTTTACTGGATTTTTGGGAGCTCCTTGCTCATCTAGGTGCTCAACATATCGGAGCAAAACCGCTGTGCATTCTTTTTTGCTTATGTCTTGTGCTGAATCCAGGATGGGTGAGTAGGTGTTACTTAAATTTAGATTGTTGGCTATTTTTGACACTACAATGTTACTCATAACATTAATCAAGTCAAATACATTTCGATAACTGAGAAAATTTGACACCAATTTTCCCTTTTGGTTTCTGATTTTTTCTATCTTTTCAAGGTATACTCTGGCATCGGGATTATACTTAGCTATCAGTGAGAACAGTTTCACCAATTTCCCTTCTGAAACATCCTTTTTTCTGAATGCTAGCATTTCTTCACCTAAATACCGACAACAATCAATTATTACCGACAACAATTCTCTGTTGTGATGAACGAGTTGGTCAGATTCTTCAGCAAGTGAGGAGTCTATTCTTTTCTGCGATATCCACTGGATTCTAGCGACTTGGGAAGATAAATGCTGTTTTGACTGTTCATGCTGTTCTATGTAGCGCTCGCCTTGATGCTGAGTCCAACCTCTGCAGCCAGTTGTACCCCTTACCGTTCTTTCTCCTGGCAGAGCAAATAGAGTGCAATGCAGGCAAAAAACCGCATCTTTCATCGGACTATAAACTAGCCAGTCTCTTTTACTTCTAGTTCCATCAGGTAAAGTGCTGATTTTCCAAGCTGCATTAAATTTTCTTCTGCCTGTTGAAGGGAAACTCATCGAAGACAAATCTTGATTTTCTAGTCGAAGGCCCAAATTTATCTCCTCCGCCGATAGTTTGATGTTGGCAAACGATGCAGGGTCTTCTACATCATGAACACCAGGTAATGGGTCTGGATCATCTGGTTGAATGTTTTCTGGGCTCAGATCTGAGCCTGAAGGGCTACTGATTTCTAACTCTACATTTGGCGGTAATGATAATTTAGTATTTAAATTTGAAGTCACAAACGAAGGAGGTGCTTTAGCTTGCATTTTGTCTTCATTTCCACCCTCCCACTATATCAAATGTTGGATTTATATCTTGGGACTCGTCTGGGGGTTTCACACTTGAAGTTGATGGTACATCTATGTCCTCAGTTGTAGGGTCATCATTAGCAACATCACTGGTTACGTTCGATCTAAAAAAAATATGATTTTAGAACTCTCCCCTCCCCAAAGTTATTATTTTATTGTTTGCTTTATTTTATTATTTTTACTGTTTGCCGTATTAGTGGAAATAACAGAACAACAAATATAATAAAATGTTACCGGTAGTATAAAAATGCAAATAACCCCAAATAAAAATTATGCAATAAAGCGATTCCTTTGTATCTTATATAAAGTTGTTTCTATTTTGGGCTATTCAAACGGTAACTAAACGAGACAAAAATAATTATATTTTACATACCTGGAATCTAAACTATGATGCTGACTGGTACTGGGGCCAGCAGAAGATTCAGGATCAGTGTATTTCACCCACGGGCCGCACCGGACTTTACTTCAACCATTTTAAAACTAATGTTTAGGTTATGTCTAAATTTATAGGCGTGTTTCTTCTTACAATGTTCTAACCACTTGTGTTTTCGATGAGTTGTGTTACACATAACCTCCATACACTTATACTTAAAGGATAGTTTAAGATTTTTCGGCATTTTGACAACTATCACGAAACACGAGATTACATTCCAACCCCAACTCACACAAACAAAGCACCGCACTACAGAGTAAAACTCACGGGCAGACTGCTGGCGCGCGCGGCTGGTCGGACCAGTGATAAGAACTGAGGACCTGCCTCCTTTGCTCCACTGCCTGCCAGTCTACAAGCTTAGCACACGCATGCATTTTTACATTCACGGACCCTCTGACTCGTTGCCAGGATGTTGCTGCAGGCTGCCAGGGTCAGTTTTCCAAATTCCAAAACAAAATTTACTACTAGTTGTACTGGTAGAGACATTTATGCCGCCAGTTCGTTAAAACAATCATAAAGATATGCAATTGCTTTAGTTTTTTACTAATAGCTTAGTTTGTTGCACAGACACGGTAAAAATTTCTATCAGTGTTGGATTTAAAATGTTATTCTTGAAAAAATCCACCCAAAAATCCTTAAAATACATCCGAAAAATCCCCCCCAAAAATTCTCAATGCACAACTTGCACTATGATCCCCCCCCTGTGGGCACCCCTGCGTGAAAGAATGGATTTTTCTTGATTTGAGGGACAACTTAATACTATATTATTTTGCATTATGGTTGTAGTACTTGTGTGTAACTGGTGCTGTTTTTTCCATATTGGTAAAATATTATAGGGAATTTACCCTTTCTGGGTCCAGTTATGGCCAGCTTAGAAGGCCGGAATATTAAACGTGGCAACATTGAAACCAGCTGATATTTGAGGCCAATTAGACGATCTCTTAATTTATGTATTTCAATAATCAAATTGGATCATTTTTAATTGCCGGTTAACAGCAGTTTTATAATTCTTTATTTTTTGCAAATTAAAAGTTTATTATGTGAAATAACGTTACATTATTTAAGAAATATAATAATTAACTCATTCATATGATACAAATTCAATAATTTGAACAAAATTAATTCATTAGGCCCAACACTAATTCACTTATTTCTCAACTTAAATGTATAGTACTAAGTACACACGGATCTATAATTTAGATTTAGCTATAAATATGCCTACTCATGATTTTAGTAATGCTATGAAATTAAATCAAAATATAACATGTTCACTTTAGCTATTTTATTACGCTATGCTTATAGGCCTCAGATGCAACGTTGCCATGTTTAATATTCCGGTCTTCTACTAGAGCCGGTCATGGCTGGACCTATTGATTTATATTTTCTTCTTCATCGAATGTTGAACATCAAACCAGGGGAAAGCTTCCTTTCCATTTTATCCTGAGTTTTGGCTCATAGTTTCTTGTCCCTGCAGATTTTCAATATTCAATTCTTTTCAATTCTATTAACATGTGAATTCCATTCTTCTTTTCCTCTTACTTCTAGTTTCTAATATTTCCACTTTCTATGTTTCTTTAATATCATCAGTACTTGATTTCAGGGGGAACACACTGGAATGGGGTTCCAGAACCTCTTGGATCCAAAAATACAGCATTGAACACAAAGAATAAGGAAAGGTAAAGAAACAAACAATATGACGTTGCAATGATAAAACTATGAAAACTTTTTTATCATAACCACTGAAATCATCACTTAGAGTCTGATTGTGGGTCCGGGATTACGCCATCATGAGTGACATGTTGTTTTCGATTGTCGTGCGGTTAACATGATGATGTAGCTCTTTAGAAATATCAGTAAACTTTAGATACAAGTTTATACGTATGTTACACATTTTATAAGGCTTTAAAAATGTAGACCTCCTTTGTAATAACCTGATGTAAACTTATACGCTAATATAAAATGGAATATAATTATTTCACTACCGACTCAGAACACAAAACTTTTTATGGGTAAAAACGTAAAAGTTTACCTTATAACCTGAACCAGTTTTTGCTTTAAAAAAGCTTCTTCAGAGGTTGCCGCTGGTAGTACTGTCCGTCTTGTTGGCGACAGAATCGATTTTCGAAAGATCGATGTTGTGTGTGTGGGGTGTGATATGTTCGAATAATGCGTGTGACTTGAATTGTGTCTGTTTGTTTAGGATGTCGTTTTTATTTGTTTTCGTGTGTTTGTATATTTCCAATTGTTCTAGAGTGTCTAGTTTTCAGCATTTTGTGTGTACGTGTAGAATGTTCATGTTACTGTCGATGTGGTTTGCTTCAATTAGGTGGTTTGCAAAGGTGGATTCTGTAGTGGAGTGGAGTGCCTTTCTGTGTTCAATGTATCTTTGTTTGAAGCTACGTCCTGTCTGGCCTATGTAGAATTTGTTGCAATCTGAGCAATTTAGTTTGTAAACACCAGGTAGATCGAATCTGTTTTGTGCTTTGTGTGTGTTTTGATAGTTTATGTTCTGTTTTGTTAGTAGTTTTCTAAGTGATTCTTATCCTGCTTTTTTGAATTTGTGGGCAATTTTTTCAGTTTGTTTGTTGATGTATGTTAGTGTTATGAATTTGTTGTTTTCTGTCTTTGTCTGTTGTTTGTTTTGTGTAGGAGTTTATTGACTACTGTTCTGTCATATCCGTTGGATTCTGTTAGATATTTTATCGTGTTTAGTTCGTCTTTGTAGTCTTTTTCATCTAGGGGGATGTTGTTAAGTCTATGTATCATGGTTCTGAAGGCAGCTAGTTTGTGTTGTATTGGGTGATTTAAGGAGTTGTGTATTAGTGTGTCAGTTGTAGTCGGTTTTCTGTATATACTGAATTTGTGTCTGTGTTCAAGTTTTGTGATGGAGAGGTCTAAGAAGTTTATGCTATTGTTGTGTTCGTATTCGGCAGTAAAGGTTATGTTTTATGTATTTTGTTTATGTGCGTTAGTAACTCTTCACATTGTCTTTTGTTTCCCCTGTATAGTATTAGAATGTCATCAACATATCTGTGTCAATATAGTATTTTATGTGAGTGTCTGTCATTGTTTGTAAGGATTTTTGTTTTTTCTATGTGTTGGAGGAAGACTTCTGCTAGAATGCTGGATATGGGTGAGCTCATGGGTAGACCATCATTCTGTGTGTAAAATTTATTGTTATATGTAAAGTAGTTTTGTTTTGTGATAATGTTCAGAGTTTCTGTTATTTCGTTGATAAGTTCATCTGGTGTGTTGTTCTGTTTAAGTTTATTTTGTAGGATGGTGATTGTTTCACAGATGGGGATGTTTGTGTACAGGTTTTTAATGTCAAAGGAGGCTAATGTGGCATTATGGGGCATGTGTATGTCTTTTATTTTTGTTACTAGGTCTGTGTTGTTTTTTACTGCAATGTTGTTGTCTAGTTGTGTGTGTTGTCTGATAATTTTGTCTAGGTGTTTTACAAGTTTGTAATTGCTCAGACTGCAACAAATTCTACATAGGCCAGACAGGACGTAGCTTCAAACAAAGATATATTAAACACACAAAGGCACCCCACTCCACTACAGAATCCACCTTTGCAAACCACCTCACAGAAACAAACCACATCGACAGTAACATGAACATTCTACACGTACACACAAAGGACCGAAAACTAGACACTCTAGAACAATTGGAAATGTACAAACACACGAAAACAAATAAAAACGACATCCTAAACGAACAGATGCAATCATACAAATCACAATTCAAAGGGCTTTTATCTTTTTCCTCTAGATATTCTGAACATTTAAAAGCCCTCACCACAAACTACATACATTCCACATTTGCCACACATTTACAAAATGAAAACCACAGTTACACAAACATAGAGCACAACATGAAAATACTACACTACTTACCTAAAAGTAGAAAACTAAACACAGCAGAACAATATGAAATATACAGACATCACACACTACAACCAAACAACATATTAAATGAACAATTACATTATAGATCACACATACTTTTCGATACACTGATTCAAACACAAACTTTGAATCCCAGCGCCAATTCCCTCCCACCAGCAACCCCCACCACACACACCTACAACCCATAACCGTTACTTTGTACAGACATTCAGTATTTTAAATCCCACTGAGGAAGACGAACACCACGTTGAAACGTCTGGGAAACAATACCAAAAAGTAAGTGTTCACAGTGAAAGTTTAATATATTGTAGCATAACAAAATTATCACGTTAAACATTTAACTTAATGCAACATAAATAAAAAAGAAAAGGTCCATAGTGAGTGAGAAGAATGAATTGTTTTAAGGATTAAACTAGAAGCTGTATATTAAGTCAATAAAATGTTAATAAGAATGAAAAATAACAAAGAAAACCATGGTCAAAACAACTTACTATGTAAAAACCCAATAAACCAGCAGTATACCCAGTAGATTGGGGAAGCAGTAAAAAGGGAAAGACAAGAAAAAGGAGATAAAAGGGTGAAAACAATATTAATAATGGAAATTTATAAGGTCAAGAAGCAGAGAAACCACAAGACAAGAAATTTACTAATATAATAATGAAGAAAGGACAAAATATGTCAAGATTCCTACAAAGAGCCTAGAAACAAGAAGAGCTATTCCAAAAAATGTTAATAATGGAATACATACCATTGAACAAAATTAAAACCAATATATTTAGACCCAGTAACTCAAGTTACAAGATACAATCCAAAGAAAACCGAATTGTAAACTAGTTATAAGTATAATATGTAAAAAAATTATTGAAAAAGACTACCATTAGTGTAGACAATAATAAGTGACACACTATAATAAAATATAGTGTAAGAAATAGAAATCTATTAAAAAGACTACCATCATTGTAGGGAAATACTATATAAAAAATAAAAGACAGTCTAATGACTAAGGTTAATTTTAATAATAAAAGTGTTTTAAAAAACTAAGTAATATAAGATTGTAATAGGTATAAGATGCTTTTATTTCATTGTGTTACCAAGACAGTTATAGTAATTGAAAGAGACAGTTAATAACTGGAGGTGTCATTAGTTATAAGATATTTTTATTTCATTGTGTTACCAAAATAATTATAGTGAACACAAGAGACAGTTAATAACTGAAGGTGTCATTAGTTATAAGATGTTTTTATTTCATAGTGTTACCAAAATAGTTATAGTGAACACAAGAGACAGTTGATAACTGAAAGTGTTATTAGGAATAAGATGTTTTAATAGGATTAGGTTTGTGATAAAAGGAAACATAAAATCAAAGGACAGCCAATGACTGATAATATTACTGATAATAAGATGTTTCCATTATAATTCTATATGTATAAAAAAATAATAAGCATAAGATGTTTTTGTTATGTTTAAGTGATATAAAAAAAAAGTTAGTAGATATAAGATATCCTGTTGTATTTAAAATCATGTTATTTAATTTTCAAGTTTGTAAGGCAGAGAGGCAAGTAGGAAATAGGAATGTAATAATTTTATTTAAAACTGTAAACCATATGAAAGGTACAAAGCAGATTAGCTAAGACACCACTTTAGAAAACACAGACCAGTAATGTAAACCAAACCTATTTATCAGAGAATCAAACTACATAATATGGGATAGAATTCAGTACATACAACACAGAAATTGAAAATGTAATTAATACAGATACAATTAATAACGAATAGAATGACAAAGGAAAGAAAATTAACTTCCTTTGGAAACAAATAATACTAGGCCTATAATGGTAATCAAATCAGACTAAACAGTAAATTAATCAATATTGAAGTGTTTTAACAATAAAATTATTAACAACAAAGATAATCACAGAATTATTAAGATTATTCCATGGAAATATTATCAGAAAAAACACTTAAAAACCATTTAAACACTAAATTTGTACAAAATATGAGGCCTACAATAATTGTAAAAAATTGTAATTTTTGGGCTTAAATGAACTTGAAACAAACCCAGCTATATATCCAAATATGTAAAATTAATTAATCAATATTGCTGAGTAGTTAGATTTTTATAAAATTAAGAAATATTTGAAATACAGTAAAAAATAAGAAAACTTATTATGTATATTTAGATGATGAACCAAATCTGAGACATGTACTTTTATAATTAAACAATATAAAGAGGAAAAAGACATATCACAAATTACCCTAAAACGATGACGTTCAGAGTTTAGTCTATTGTTAATCGTGAAGACGACTAGTTGAGAATGTACTGACAGAATACCAAAAAAAGTATAATTTTGTGCAAAACCGTGAGTGTGAATATGAAGAGTGTAACAGAGGTTAACTAAAAGGAAAATAACATTAACAATTAATATTTAACACCTCACTAATTCCGAACAACAGTAATAACACCATCGAACACAAGCACAAGAAATCAACGGCCATTTTGAGAAGATTTTGGACCATATTAGCAGAACACGAATACACACATTTGAACACCGGACACTTCACCAGTAACCCATCCCGAAATGACATCGCAGGAGAAGAGAGGACACTCTACACCATATTCCTGGACCAACACTACTTCGCAGAGAAGGGAATATTCATTTATTTCTGCGGGAGAAGCTCGACCAGTTCCAGCAGTGCATAGCAGCGAAAATCGAGGTGACGGTGGCCATACTGGATTTCCGAACGAGCCAAGTACACTGCCAGCTTGAAGGGAGTGACGTCATTTCGACGAATGGTTCGATATTACTTTTCATAATTGACAATTTCAATAATAATATTGTTTTATTTCAGCCATAATAATTTAGTTTAAGAATATCTGTAAGACTGTATCTTGTTCCTTGCCCTCTGACCATTTCGACTCGCTAAAAGAATCCTAATTAATTAATCTTTTAAGAAATATATTTTGTCAATCTTGTTCGCTACCGACTGGAGCAAATAATCAGCCAATGCCTGGGCCATGCGCAGTCTGAATGGCGCATAATTTTAAATGTCAATAAATGAACATCATTATTCAGTTACAAGAGTTGTATTTATTTGTATAATGAATGTTAACTATTTTTTTTTCTAAACAAAAATAATTTACAGTGCTAGAATAAATATCTGAGAGGAAGAAGAAGAGTAAGGTCAGCGGAGAGAGAACCAACCGATCTGACTACACAATTAAATCATTAATAGAAACAAATAGATCTGAACTACAAATTCATACTTATTCAATTGGAGATAATTAAAGCACACACACAATTAATTAATTATTTATTAATTAATTGAATTCATCAATTAAACAAAAAAACTAAATATTAGTAAAATTTCATAACTTACAAAATTTTTTTTTATTATCAACCAATCACACTTTATTATAAAACATTATTTATATTTAATTTATTCTTTGTAATTGGTGAATCCAAAGTGGAGCTGTATCATCGGCGAGTTCAACACCGAGATTCAGACAACATTTATTAGTATCACAATAATTCTTGCTATCTATAATATTATATTTGTAATAAATTATATTACAAATTGGCTAGCCCAACAGTGGGGCTTTAAGGAGTCAGACTAATCCAGTGATAAAGAACAATATCATTATATCATAATTATTTATTTATTTTATATTTGTAATATTTTTATATTACAAATATGGCGCTCACAACAGTGGGGCAGCATCATAATCATATAATTTGTAAAATATATTACAATATATAAATTAGCTTTTTGTGTATTTCGGATGTTGAGTGCTTTGAAAATTGTCATGTTTTGTATTGATTTGTATGTATTCAGGTATTAATAAAAATATTAATGAATGAAAAATTCTGCTGGTGTCGGTTTTTGCTCTGTACTTAAATTTCCACTTCAAAACCTACCAAATCTCATGTGAATAATGTGCACTTCTTTCCTCAAATTTTCTTTCCAAAGATGTGGGTGCGTGTTATACACAAATAACAAATACATGTAATGTAAGATATACTATACCACTCATTCCAAAGTCACTACATACCGGTAGATGATGTGAAACCCCAGATAAACTAGAACTTGGCTATATGTCATATCCAGAACTTTTACTCCTGCAAATAACCAATTCTTATTGTCATTAGTCTATTGTTACTATTAGTTCATAATTTCTATTGTGTAAGGACACGTACTGAATAATATTCAGTATATATATTGTACATAAAGAGTGGAAGAAATTTTTTCACACCATATACAGCTAATTCAATACTTCCATAATAGAATACACAGTAAAGAAGTACAGTCATATTTAACGAGGTAAGTATAATGTTTGGCAATGTTTTGTTGTCATTAATATGCAACTTCAAACCAGTCTTGTTCATGAGTGTGTCTTGGTTGGTTGGTTGGTTTCTTCATATACACTTTCTTTTGATTCAAAGAACAGTTATTCTGGTGCATTTTGTTAACTACACAGAACTCAAATTATATGAATTGTGAAGGTCTTAAGTTGTAGAATTTTATTTGTAACAATTTATTTTGTGTTCTCAAAAAATAAGCTTGGTTAGTGGGGTTACTTTGTTTTTATCACTTTAACAGTGAAACTCTTATGTACACACTCTGTTTGAAATTGTAAGTTTTCCTAAATGTCTACTAAATGCTCTTAACTACTTCTGTTGACAGCATACACTACTGACTTAGCAAAAACTGGTTCATGTAAAATTTTTACCAATAAAAACTTTGTGTTCTGAGTCGGTAGTATTATAGTTATAATTAGTTAAACAATGGACATGTTATGGACAGCAAAATCTAAGTATTAATTTTGTAGTTGAAGTTACTGGAAACAAAATTTCTCAATGAACAGTGACTTAAGATGATATATAGGATAGGAATTGTGTTGGGACACTTGGTATAGTGAACACTAAACGTGACTACAGTAATCAGCTGATGGAAAGAAAATGAATAAAGATATTAAGTACTACAGTTTTTATTTATTTATAAAAAAAAAGAATTAATGACACAGACGTTTATGTAAACATAGAAATCTGTTGATGCTAATAATTAAAAAAATGAGTGAATGAGAAATTGTTATATCTTATCTATACATAAATTCATTATGAATTAAGATGATGGTAATGACAATTAATAATAATTAATGGTTATGCTATCATATGTGTGTGTGTGTGTGTGTGTGTGTGTGTGTGTGTGTGTGTGTGTGTGTGTGTGTGTGTTATAGAGTGAAATATAAATAAGTAACTCAAAATTAAGTAAAATTATTTATCCATTGATAACACATTGAATATTCATATATTTACATATAATGGAGGTAATATACAAAGAAGGAAATTTTAAATTTTAAATAACTTGTTTTAATTTAATGTTTGCTGTGTGTGTGTGTGTGTGTTAGATTGAGAGAGAGAGAGAGAGAGAGAAAGGAAGAAGAAAATAGTGTTTACATTCTTGTGTGTACGTGGAGGTGTGTGTGTGAGTGAGTAGTGTATATGTATACAAGTAGATTTGTCCAACGTTTGTAGATATATGCTGCACATACAGTGGTGGTAGATCCTGAGGGAGCATCAGGACTACACTTTAGCGCTCTCTCAGAAAAATTTATCATTGCTTAAACATCAGATTTGTCTGTAGTACTCAACTCACTGAGCGGACATACACAAAAATTTCAGTTAACGAAAATTGAAGGTAAAATGTGCATATTATGGTCACAACGCTGCGTGTGTGGATACATAATTAATTACAAATTATAAGGTGTCTGACATTAGCCACTGCAAGTTAAAATTAAGAAACACGACATTTCGACCTCTATAGTTCGTAAAGTTCGTCTTCAGGAAACCAAATATTAATACAAAGATAAATCTATCACTAACAAGTAGATGTCGTCAAAACTCGTAATCTTAGTTAAACAAATGTAGTGCTAAAAAAAAAAATAATAAAAATGAAACAGTACTCACCATTCCAAAGAAGAATTCCTCCTGTGGTCATTGTTTACGTTGCTGGAATGATGAGTACTGTTTTATTATTATTATTTTTATCACTACAGTTGTTTAACTAAGATCTGGAGTTTTGATGATATCTATTTGTTAGTGATAGATTTATACCGTGCCATCGATTAATAATAATTTTAAGAATCGCATAATTAATTAGTCTATTACTGCATACAAGGGTCAGTTGAAGCGACATTCACTTTCAATTCAAACAAGAATTAGAATTATTTGTGTGTTACCAGATTTACATTTCATGTAAACACCTGTTAATTTCCAAATCTGTTTGTAGGTTTATTCGTTGTTTACCAGCTGTTTGAAACTTACGTGTCACGGGCAGGGCGCGGGGAACGAACGGGACCGGGTCGAAAGTTGAAGAGAAATTTTGTTATTCTCTTAATTTTAAAGCTGTTTATAATTTCTCAGCTGTTTACGCTAATACATTAGTAACAATTTTTTAAATGTAGGTCTACAAAAAAGCTTATTACACAGCATTTGTGTTAGTTTTAACTTGTTTTATCTTTTGTATGAAGCTGACTCGACCGGACCCCCCCCCCAAAACAAAATTCTAGATACGCTATCATGAATTTAAAATGTGTCGTAGGACGACATCTATAGTTTAGCGAGCGACGTCCACTTTCAATTTAAAGTAGAATTAGAATTTTGCGTGTGTCTCTCTTACATTTTGAGGTAAGGAGCTAATAAAAACAAAAATAATGATTTGCGATCGAATTCTAGAACAGGTGAGCCACTTTAATTATTTGGGGAACGATATTGGCTGTGATAGAAATTATGATATTGATGTTAAATTACGTAAGTTCCAGACGATCTGTGGAACAATCGACCGTATTTTTAGAAACAAGCCACCCGTCGAGATACAAAATTAAAGTTTTACAAAGTTATAGCGGTCTCTGTACTGTCCTATGAGTGTGAATTATGGACAACGACCAAGAAATAAGACAGTAAAATACAGGCCTCGGAAATGGCATTCTTAAGAGGAGTTAAAAAGTGTTCTAACTCGATTGGATTGGAAAGACTTTATTGTAAATTATGTATGGACTAGTTTGTAACACTGTGGGCGGGGCTTACTGTATAAATAGGGCGGATTAAGACTTTGTGCTGTGTCTCAGTCGAACCACTGAAGATGTGGGCGAAACGTTTGGTTTTAAGGGAAATGAAAAGACGAGTGTTAAATCGTAAAACGGTGTTCTTACTTCATCTTAAACTTTGTTTACTGATATTGATAAACTGTATAATACGTATGATAATGTTGGGTGTGCACCGGATACGGTGGGTTATCAGAATTCTAGATAACTTGATTTATGTTTTTTGTGTTTATTATTTTTCTTTAGGTATGTAAAGCCTTAGGGTACGTGCATAGCACGGAATACTAGCGTAGAATACTCACACAGATTACAGTCAGTGTTAAAACAAACTCGTGTATTTATATGGCACCGTGCATAGCGAAGCAGATCACATAGCATACCAGAGAATATCATCGCTGATCCTCTTCGGAAAGCAAACAAGTTTGTTTTTTTACGTTGCACATGGAATAGTTCTGAGCTCTGATTGGTTGCTTCAAGGACGTTTCCCGCACTGTAGCCACACGCAACTCTATCCAATGTACAATTCCCGGTAAAGTGTAAACAGTTCGCTTTCTAATCTGCTGTAAAATGTGCTTACGGCGGCATGCACAGAACTCGACACTGTTCACTATTCCCATGTATCAGACATTATTTCATCCTCGGTATGCACACCCCTCATACAGGTGCGACATGCTATGTGCGATCGTCTATGCAAAGCTCCTATGCTAGTATTCTGCGCTATGCACGCAGCCTTAATCTATCAGTAGGAAGGAATAAGATAAAAAAAGGAAGAAAGATAAAAAGTAAGTAAGATAAAGTCTCTAAATTAAATATTGAAAGTCAGTTTTAAATACTCAGATGTGAAGACATTAGAGTAAATACTATATCAATCTAACTCTCTCTATCTCTCTCTCTCCCTCTGTACACACACTAACTTGATCTTAATTTTTAAGTTAAACATCTGCTGAATTTTGTTTGATATACAAAAAAATCAACACCCAACTTTCGACAGCCCTAAGTGTCCGTTAGCGCACATTGCCATGCACAAGTTACTGACATGATAGACAGTGATACTTAAATAAATAAAAAAAAAATCATACGCATAAATAAAAACTACTCAAAAGTATGTATTTAAAATATCTATAGGGCTGTTTGGCCGTGGTCCAAGTTTTACATTCAAACCAAACGTTTCAGCAGCACCACTGGCTGCCATCTTCAATGGATATAACGAGTCCTACCTGAACGAGGGGGGTGTCAAACGTAAGGCCCACAGTACTGTGGTGAAGGCTGACGTACGACGCCCCGCGTTACGTAGACTCGAATATCCACTGAAGATGGCAGCCAGTGGTGCTGCTGAAACGTTTGGTTTGAATGTAAACCTTGACCCCGGCCAAACAGCCCGGTAAATATTTCAAATACAACTGACACCGGCCGTGAAAGCCTTGGAACAATTTTCACAAGTATATTTGTTCAGTCAACTATTTGTTATCTTAAAAAAAAGTCCTTAAGAATTACAAACAAAATATAACAACTATTTATAAAATAAAAAAACCACTTATTTTGATTCGTTTACTATTGTAGTGAAGGTCTCTGTGTAGGTACTGAGGTATCCAGTTCTGTAATGTTTCCTGAGATTTTTGTAAAATTGGCATTGTTGATCCGTGTGTCTATTGCTGTTATGGGTTCCTGAGCTGATTGTTTAAAAACTGAAGTGATTGTTGCGGTGAACTATGGCGACGGTATTCTCAACAATTGGTGGTTCCGGATACTTCTTGGCAGTTGGGAGTTATGAAGGATACTCGACCCGCTCTCACGGAGCTGTGCGTCACATCTTTTACTGTCACTTGGTATTTGCACTTAAATTCTAGTCCATAAATATCATAGTGAGTGTTCTGGAAAAAATAAATAAATATTAAAGACAAAACACTATTATAATTTAGACAAAATTGAAAACTATAAATATTGGAAAGACGAATTATTAGGAAAATATTAGGCCCACGAAAAACTTCAGAAGGTTGGAATTAAGAAGTAATGATGAGATGTATCAAAGTATAGAAAATGTAACAGAAACAGTGAGAAAAGGAAGACTAGTATTTTTTGGAGATTTATATAGAATGGACGACAATACGTTAACAAAACAGGTCTTCAGGTATCTGTGAGGAAAGAAGTCAACATCAATTGGATTAAAGAAGTCCAAAAGGATTTATAAAATAATAATATAAACGGAGAAGAAGCAATTGACAAAGACGTTTTTCGGGCAAAAGTGTTAAAAGTGGAAGGAGCTCAGGGTAGGAGACAGAAAAACGCAGGTTCAGGGTGAACTGAAGACAGGAAGAAGAGACATAGTCAGGCCCGGATTTAGGTGTCCTGCCACCCCTAGGCACTATTGTTAGTGTCTCTTCAATGATATAATTAAAGGTTATTTCAAAACCATTTTCTTCAATTTGGCCATAATGCAAGTGCCCAATACAAATACTGTAATTAAAAAACCGAAAACATTAAATTTTAACAAATAATTTTTCACCTCGTGCCGCCTCCCTGAGCCTGCCGCCCCTAGGCACGTGCCTAGTCTGCCTAGTGGGAAATCCGGGCCTGGACATAGTGAAAACATGAAAGAATATTGGAGAAAAAGAAAAGAACAAGTAATAAAGAATTGAAATTGGTATGTGGTCCTTAGATGGCCGATACAAATAGAAAACAAAATAATAAATATTAATTCCGACTATATTAAAGAGTATGTTTTCCTAAGTGTACAACTGAAATTAAAATCGCACACATGCACGATAATTTTATACGAATAAAATAAATAAATATAAATATACGAATATATATATTACACACTCGCGCACGCACGCGCGCGCGCGCGCGCACACACACACACATTCACAAAAGAAACGCGCTCTACGTGATTAAGCATATTAAATATGTCTCTATTCCCTGATAATGACAATACTTTTTGACAACACGTCGTCACAAGTGTTTCGCGTTCAGTCAATGACTGAAACATATGACGGTTCACAAACGGTTCACCGTTCATAATTTCAAATAGAAAAAAAGACAAAACACTAGCAAAAATTACAGAATTGAATTTGCACAATTTGAAGATGACAGTCAAATATACAACAAAAAAACGACAATCGTCTTACTAATAATAAACAAAGTAGAAAAATATCGCTAAATGCCTCATAAACATTGTCAATGTCCGTAACATGAGTTGGAAGAGAAAGATTTGGAGAAGCGTATGTAAAGGAAAGGGTCTCGTGCAAAGAAGAAATGCTGGAGTGTATGAGGTTTTTGGATAACCAGATGTGGTTACAATAGTTAAACAAGGAACTATTCTGGAGCAACTCAATAATATTGAATATCTGGGATACAACGTGTCTTATACTAAAAACTAACGTGGTGGATAAGCTACATAAGTTCAACCATATGTAAAAGTCTAAAATCAACGAGTAAACGCTCCTGAAGTTCTACGAGGTGATGGACTTCCCCATATTTCTCTATACGTGTGAGAATTGAACTGAATGAAATCCCAGGCCTGTCGTGTTCTAGCGGCCGAAATGAGATTTCTCAGGGCTTGGCAGTGTATAGTCTTCACGGTCGGAGAAGAAATACAGACATACGGCAGAAACTGAGTATTATGAGTATCAGTGGCGGCTCGTACAGGGAGGGCAAAAGGGCGCAGCCCTCCCACTAAATTTGCAAATTAAACTTCTCAATAATATAACTATAATGTGTAGTATCCTTATGTGAAAGATATTTTTGGGGTGACTAATAACGACCACCCGATGTTTTCGGCATGGTCTCGCAGTCGGACGCTTTCGTTGTCGCCCTCCCTGCATAGACAGGTCTTGCGGGGAGCGGGGAAAGAGGAAGTGTACACATATCTGTGCTTTTAAATCATCAGCAGCCATTGTAGGAGGGGCTCCGCCCGGAGAACCGGAGCGTTGTCCGGAGAACTTCTCTGTTGTTGTTTGAGAGCGTATATTTTCTCTTGTGTTTTATATAGTTTCGATTGTGTTCTTGTTGTATTTTTTGTGTAAACGTAATGTTCTAATAATTAATTCTTTATTAGGCAGTGTATTCTGTGTAAGATAGTGTTTTTGTCGAACCTTGTGTAGGCTACATAAACGTGTAACTTATTCTGTGTAGGCCTGAGCCAGTGTGTTCTGTGCGTATTTGTTAGAAACGAATAGGTTAGGGAACAAATATACTTTATTTAGCAATGCATGCATTTAATAATATAATTTATTAAGTATTTAAGTTTAGAAACGTGAACTGCTTACGGTTATAAATAATTTCAGTTTCAAACACTGTTTAAATATTGGTAGTTTGCAAGGTAGGTTTTGATATTAACAATACTTTTAGTAGTAAAGCAAAAGGTCCAATTTTACAATTATATCATGATAATAGTGATAATTTAGATTCTACTGGTGACTTTTGTTACATATGGCCCCAAAGAAATTTTGCCCCCCCCCCCCTAGTCAAAAACATTACCAGCCGCCACTGAATTGAGTATACTTATAGCCCAGTATCGGCTGTTGGATGACTGTCGGGTTAACCGAATGGTTGACTACCGCATCCCCAGACAACTATTGAACTGTAAGTAGAAAGGACGCAGAGGTGTGGGACGTCCGAGGAAGCGCTGGAGTGACCATCTCTAGTCTGTCTGCTTTGGACCGGAACAAACTGTTTTTGGTTTAATCTTATTGAAGATGATGTTGATGATTTAAACAAGGAAGAACAAGATGGACAACATATCGAGTAAATGGCAGAGGGAAAATGCGATAAAAGTATTGCTAATACACCACACCACGACGAAGAAGAAATGTGAAGACTCAGATGTGAGGAAAGTGGGTCTTCCCAGGTGTGGGGGGGGGCGTCAGAAGGTGGAGAATACAGGCAAAGGACAGACGTGTGGATGGAGACGCATTGTGATGGAGGGCAGTGCTATAAGTGAGCGGATGCACTGTAGAGTATGGACGTAACCTGGGAAAAAAGTAATGAAATATTAAAAAGAAACTAAAATCAGATAAATTACAATTAAATATTAACAAAATAGTAAAACTTCCCGTGTACTTATTATTAGTCAGTATCAAAATATAGTACAGTAGAACGTCACTAATTCGTCACCCACTTAAGCTACTTTTTTCTTGTCTTTTTATTTATTAACAGCGACCAAAGAGTGCTAACGCCGGCATCGTCATGCAGAGGGAATGAGTAGGGGTCCGAAAGGGGGTGTGATGTGAACATATGCTTTTATTGAAGAGAAATGCACCAGCCTCTCCACCCCAGTCCACTCTCACATACACGTTTGTGGCCCCTGTTACGCCGAACAATCCACTCCAAGGTTGTGATAACCAATCCCTTCGGCGGAGTGGATCGGTAAGCAATCGAGAGATGGGGGTTCTGTCAGGGCAGCCTGGGGGTATCCTGGATCCTGGCCTGGCAGGATGGTGCACACCAGCAACAGGGTGTGCAACTAGTGTGGAGGCGGAGGAGGCTATATTAGCCCAACGGCTGCACACATGGGCTGAGTCAGTTAGCCTACTGCGACCGGGCAGAGAGAGCTCGTCAGCTGAGATGAAAGCAACTCTCTAGGGGCAGGGGTCTCCAAACTACGGCCCGCGGGCCGGGTCCGGCCGATGCTGCGTGCAGTTTTAAAATAGATTGTCAAATTACTTCAGATATTATAACATTTTACTAAATAACCGAACAAGAAATAAGTTCAGTAAAATGTTATAATATTTTTTACAAGTTTCAAACATTTACGTGGTTAATGTGCTTGTTCGTCCGGCTGTCTTGAATGAATCATGCTTTTCACTCGCATCAACCTAAAGCGATGATTCCTAATCCCCCCCGTGCGCTTGGGTCTAACTGCCCCCGTGGTATGCATGAGTCTTTGTCACCACTCATTGACGCATTGAAAAATTGAAGTACAGGGCTAACTTGTCGGACGAACACTTTAAATCCATTCTAGTGATAGGAGCATCAAAATTCAACCCAAAATGGTCAGAAATTATGTCATAAGCAACTTCACACATACATACGTACATAAGAAAGCCAAAAAATAATACATAAGAAATATCTTTGAATGTTATTTTTTCCTTACTTTTATTTACATTATTTTGAATAAATGAATTTGTTTTCTTTGGATAGGTCTGCTTAATTTTTTTAAATACCCATTTTATTGACTTGATTATTTCGTAAACTTAAAAAAATAAGTTTACAAAACACACACACACACACACACACACACACACACACACACACACACACACACACACACACACACACACACACACACACACACACACACACATATGTTTAGCCCGCCTGACTTATAAGATTTTCAATTCGGCCCTCGAGTGAAAATGTTTGGAGACCCCTGCTCTAGGGGAAGAGCACCCCGAAATCAAACTTCCTGGCTCTCCAGGTTGGGGGTTTTACAGCAGGCCAGTAACCTGCTTAAGTAAAAATATATGTACTTACAGAACTCATACAAGCCTCGGAAATCGGCCTAAGTTGTTTTCCGTGAAGTAGTCGTTCGTGTAACATAATTAAAATATACATGCACATACTTGATTGGTTTCTGTGATCAGAAAATTTGTTTATCTGTTTTCTATTCTTTCATTAAACAATCTATTTCATGTTCGATTGTTGCGTATACGTATATCAACTATTGTGACAAACAAAAACGGAGCAGAGAGAAAATTTTTACGCTAAAGTAATACTGAATTGGTATTGAAAAATTATCCAAACGTAGAGGAAAAACAACGGTCACAGTATACAGTAGGCCTACCCATGGCCGACTGTAGTAGAAGGCCGCAATATTAAACGTGGGAACACTGGAACCAGCTGATATTTGAGGCCGACTAGACGATGTCTTAATTTATGTATTTCAATAATCAAATCGCGTCATTTTTAATTGCCGGTTAACAGCAGTTTTACAATTCTTCATTTTTTGCAAATTAAAAGTTTATTATGTAAAATACTGTTACATTATCTAAGAAATATAATAATTAACTCATCCATATCATTCATTCAATAATTCGAATAAAATTAATTCATTAGGCCTAACTTAAATTCACTAATTTCTTCAACTTAAGTGTATAGTACTAAGCGCGCACAGACCTATAATTTAGATTTAGCTATAAATAGGCCTACTCATGATTTTAATAATGGTATGAAATTAAATAAAAATATAACATGTTCACTTTAGCTATTTTAACATGATAATGTTTTTAAGCTGGGGGTCATTCCACAAAATGCGTGATGCAAAATGTGTAACGTCATCGAAAAATGTAACGCTCCAGGTGATGTTAACACTATATTTTTTCCACACTTTCGATTCTCCACAGTCTAGAAATCTTCGGTCTCTGTCGTTTTAACATGATAATGTTTGTTATATAGTAAATATCAACATAGAACATCGCTGAACAGGAGAGTCTGCAGTTTATGCACATTATACGTTTCAAAAGCCTAAAAACATTATTTTAATATGTTACACTTGTAATACACCCACTGAAGAAGAGAAACAACATCTCGAAACGTTTGGGAAGTAACAACAGTAAGTTCATTAGTGAAAGTTTTATATATATTATTAAATTAATAAAGTGAACGAAGAGGATGCAACAACAAGATAATAATAAAAACATTATCATGCTTCGATGTTTCGGTTTCGTCGAAATTCTTTACTATAGACCTTTTTATTACACTATGCTTATAGGCCTCAGACGCAACGTTGCCACTTTTAATATTCCAGCCTTCTGCTAAAGCCGGTCATGGCCTACCAGTTTTGATCATTTGAGCAAGTCGGAAGTTATAGTACGCTAATATGCTTTCAAAAATGTTATTTTCAAAATTCTTGAATTGAGGTTACAGAGGAAATCTTCAATAACAGTAATAAAACAAAATGTACAATGAAATATAAAATATACAAATTCCCTTGACAAATAGAAAATGATGAAACAGGAACGTGACCCTGCAGATTGTTTACAGGTTATTTTAATTTTTCAGCCTTTCTGAACCAAAATCGACACTTGTCATAGTAGCATAATCGTGTTAACCAGAGTTTTACTAATCGGGTCCTAACGGGCGTTGATGGAACGGGTATTAAGAAAATGTCCGTTAACATTTATTTCGCAAGTTAACAAACGGTCTGTTAGAAAGAAAATTAACAAACGTTCGTGAAATGGGGCATGTGTTGTTTAAATATACACAGGAGTGGACATATAAGTGTGCACAAACGTCAAAACTGCTTTAGAATCGAGTCCACGTGTGACAAAGTGACTGACGCATTAAGCCAGCGCTACAATTCTGTGGGCTCGCCATTACATCAAGGCCTTCAGAACATTAATGTTTTGGCTGCGCTGTAATTGTGCCCGCAGTTCTAATAACAGACAATGATTCCGAGACGGGTATTTCGGACTTGTGTACAGAGCACAATGAGTTTCCGAGAATTCATTCTCACCGAAGCCTTGCGTTGATATCTAACATTCTTTATTGTGTACGTTTCGGATCTGTTTTCATAAAGCTGCTGAAGATGACTGTCATGTCATGTCTACTAAAGGTACTCATTACAAAAGTCTCGATTTACAAAAAAAAAGATAAATTCTCCAACATCATTGGAAAGGTAAAAGCGCTACTAATCTGTCAGAAATGTATGTCAGGTGTTGTAAATGTAGCCTATTTATTGGTAAATACATTCATATTTATAGCCCATACAGTGCTTAATGTTTGAAAATTTAAAGGAATGTATTGTTACGACGGTCCAACTGATCGTCGTATGGTACAATGGAAAAGAAAATACAAGAGAATTTAGTAATACAAAAATACAATTTAGTCGCTAATCACCAGCTTTAATTAATCTCAATTGACAGTTTGAAATCAACAAGTTATTCAACAAGATTATACTTGCACAATAATACTTGCACAATAATACTTGCACAATAATACTTGCACAATAATTCAAGTTAATCAGGCCACACAAATAATAATGTTAACTATAAAGAATTCCGCACTACAATCACCTTTCACTAACTAATACACCACTTGACACGCACTGTGTAAATCGCCCGACAATAACTGAATAACGTCAGGTGTGGGCTATTCATAGTCTGCAGCGTTCCATAATACGCGTCCTTAAGAAGCAATCGAAAATTCTAGAGGATACTTCATGTGGGACGAAACACGCACCGTTGGGCGAATGTACGAGCATGTTCCGTATTATGTAACACTGCCTCGCATGTTAAGTGTTACGTACGGACACAAACATAACATCTGGACTCTGAGAGGATAGTCGAGAAACATGTAGAATGTTCTGTAATGGCTTAGCTATATGTTCTAGCATAATAAGCAGCACGTTTTTTGTATTGTAATAAATACTTTAAATTCTCTTCAATACTTACTTAATTAATTCGGTCATCCCTTCAGTCATGAATTAATGAGGTTATTGTACTGCAATATTGTTGATAGTAAACGATGATTTAATACAGTAATGAGTATAGAGTCGCGTAATCCCTCGTTATCCGCGGAGGTCACGTTCTTCAAGAGTACCGCGGATAACGAAGCCGTAGATCAAACGACTTTTTGAGCTTGATCCTCCTCATGCAAGATCATAATCATCATCACCACCACCACTCCAAGGACTAGGCCTTGGACCTGTTCCGGAACCCATCTCCTCCTCGGCTTACCGACATCTCTATTCCCAGTAGGGTGATAACCCAAGGCAGCCACAGGTAGGCGGATATCAGGCATGCGATATTCCAGTGTTCAGATGAATACTTGTGAATTATGGGTCCTGGCCTGGCAGGATGGTGCACATCGGCAGCAGGGTGTGCATCTAGTGTGGAGGCGGAGGAGCCTACAGTAGGGCAACGACTGCACACATAGGCTAAGTTAGTTAGTCTAATACGATCGGGCAGAGAGAGCTCGTCAGCTGAGTTGAAAGCAACTCTCTAGGGGAAGAGCAGCCCGAAATCAAAGTTCTTGGTCTTCCAGGTTGGGGGTTTTACAGCAGGCCAGTAACCTGCTTAAGTAAAAATATATGTACTTAGAGAACTTATACGAGCCTCAAGCAAAATTATTTCAGATAATCTAGTTATTCTGCAAGAGGTGGAATGTATTTCAACTGCACCGAATGAGCCAGGCGTATGACACGAGAATTGCCCTGCTGAAACCCAAAGTGGCTGTTATCCAGTGCGGACTTGAGCAGTGGTAGACGACAACTGTTTGGAGCAGGTACTGTATATCCTGTATTTGGGGTCTAGTCAAGTTTTGAGAACAAGTTTAGACCCGCCTGTGGCACGATTCAAAGAACATTAAAAAATAAAGTTAGACCGGATGGAGGGAGTCCAGGGTAGGAGAGAGAAAAACGCAGGTTCAAAGTGGACTGAAGACAGGAAGAAGAGACACAGTGAGAAGATGAAGGAATATTGGAAAAAAGGAAAGAACAAAGAGTAAAGAATTGAAATTGCCATGTAGTCCTTAGATGGCCGATACGAAAAAAAAGTTAGACCGAATAAAATTAGAGTAGAAAAAAACATTGGATAGCCATTTCGGTGAATATCAAGGTGGCTTTAGGAAGGGCAGATCCTGTCCAGAACAAATATTCACTCTGAACTCAATAATCTGTCACAGGCTACTGAATTCAAAGGAGATTGTAGTAACATTTGTTAATTTCAAAAAGGCCTTTGGTTCTGTTGATAGAGAAACTATAGATACAATAATCCGAGAATTTGGTGTTAAATCTAAATTGGCAAATCTAATCCATGAAACCCTCACGGACACAGTCTCAAAAATAAAATTCGAGGGAGAAATATCTCACCCGTTCAAAATAAATACAGTTGTAAAACAGAGAGATGGTTTATCCCCAATTCTTTTCAATTGTGTCCTGGAGAAAGTAGTGAGAATTTGGAATTAAAAATTAAAGGAATTAAAAATTAAAGGAATGAAAAATATCACCAATCATGTTGGGAAGAAGGAACAAACATATTGAAATAAACTGTCTGGCATTCGCAGATGACTTTGCTATACTTTCTGAACATCTGACATCTGCAGTAACACAAGTTAATTTGTTAGAGGACATAGGCAGCAGAACAAGCTTAAGAATTTCTGCAGAAAAAATAACAAATTTCTCACGAACATTAAAAATGCACCAAAATTCCTGCTAACAGATATTGGTCGAATAGAGAGAGGGTTAGAAAATCTAAGTATCTAGGAGCAATAATTCAAGAGAATGGTTTAGAAAAATCTGCTATAGAAGAAAGGATTCATAAAATAGAAGGAGGATATGGTATAACTAAAGATATTTACGATAAAATGTGCATATCTAAAAATGCGAAAATAAGGCATTACAGTACAGTAGTGAGGCCAGAATGCGTATAAGCAAGTGAATGTCTAGCATTCAATTATAATTTAGACAAACTAGAAAAATTAGAGAAAGACGAAATATTAGGAAAATATTAGGCCCACGAGCAAAAATTCAGGACGTTGGAAATTAAGAAGTAATGATGAAATGTATAAAAGTATAGAAAATATAACAGAAACAGTGAGAAAAAGAAGACTAGTATTTTTTGGATATTTATATAGAATGGACGACAATAGGTTAACAAAACAGATCTTCAAATATCTGTGGGGAAAGAAGTCAACATCAAGTTGGATTAAAGAAGTCAAAAAGGATTTATAAAAAAATAATATAAACAATTGAAAGAAGCAATTGAAAGAGACGTTTTTCGGGCAAAAGTTTTAAAAATGGAAGGAGTCCAGGGTAGGAGAGACAAAAACGCAGGTTCAAAGTGGTCTGAAGACAGGAAGCAGAGACATAGTGAAAAGATGAAAGAATATTGGAGAAAAAGAAAAGAACAAGAAATAAAGAATTGAAATTGGCATGTGGTCCTCAGATGGCCGATACAAATAGAAAAAAAGTTAGACCAGAAACCAAAAAAATTAAATTTTATGAGGTTATGGCGGGACCTACTCGGACAATAAAACGGACGTCTTTGCTGAAACAAAGACAACTGTTAAAGAACGCTATTTTAAGTGGTTTCTATTTCCAAGCGACCAGTGGCTCCTAGATTCTGTATTTTAACAACCAACCCTAAATTTAAAAAAAAACATGTATGCTCTGTATGACGATGGTTGGCGTGTGGACCCTTAGCCTACCTGTTGCCTCTCCCCCATTGTAACACTTCCGCCCGGGCTCGACAGCAGCTAAGGAATATTAAAAATTTGGCGTTATAAAGCACTATGCACTGAAGATGTGTATTAAAGTAGTTGTTGAGTTTTTACCTTGAAACACCTTAAAATTTAATATTTTTTAGTCGTGTTTGGTGACATTTTCATCGTATTATTTTGCTGATTTCACATATAAAAAAATGTTACCAGTATTGGGCAAGGCAAACAAAAATTGTTTCATACTGGACGCACAGTGAGGTGACTCACGCGGCAATTAGCAGCTGTCGAGGCCGGGCGGAAGTATTACAATGGGGGAGAGGCAGCAGGTAGGCTAAGGGGCCACACGCCAACCATCGTCATACATAGCATAGGAAGATTTTTGTAATACTTCCTGTTAATCAGGAGTCTCGATAATCCGGACTGACTTCGGCCCCAATAAGTCCGGTTAATAGGGAATCTACTGTATTATTATTACGATTAGAGTACTGTACTTACATTAGTTTAACGGGTTCTCAGTATTATAATTCTATTATTCCGAATGTACGTATATTGGAGACATGTATAGTTCAGAAATAAAAAAAATATTACACAGAATAGAAAAAAAGAAATAGGCACAGAATATTAGTAAATATCGGTATGGAGAACCATACATGACTTCCATGTTCTAAGATTTATATTTAAAATCATATTCGAAATGAAATATTTCCATAGAAACTACGTCTTTCTACTTATTGCTTCAGCATTAACCACAGTACTGTGGTCACTAACGTATACCACCTCACGTTTTCGCACTCGATTTTCACCGATGATGGCAGTCGATAACACTGCCGAAAAGTCTGGTTTTGCAGAAAACATTGAACTATGGCTAAAGAGCACGGGAAGCAATTTTAACCAAAAAGTACTTCTTTGTTGCCGATAACGTAGTACACATATAAAAAATTCTCCCCTCCACCTTCAACTATAATTATTAATAATAGAAAATTACCCCCACCCCGTTCACCTTACCTCTTCATTTATAGATATTTCATCTACGTTTCTACAGTGGATTACTATGAGCTTCTTATCAGGATACTTTATTTATAAAAATGAAGTACTTTACTCTTGTTAAATCATAAAATGTTCCAGGTAAACTACCCCTTTCGCTTAACCGATCTTTTCCAAAATCAACAGACCTTCCGTCCTCTACAATTCAGGGAAGCATGCAAAAAAATATTTGATTCTGTTTGAATCTGCGGCAGTTATCGTTCGTCATGGAAACATTTCTCTTGTTACAACATAAAATGTTGCTGGTAAACTACCCCTTTCCCTTAACCGATCTTCACCAAAATCAATAGACCTTGAGCTCTCTGCAACTGAGGAAAGTGTGCAAAAAATTATTTGATTCTCATTGAATTTTCGGCAGTTAACGTTCGTCATAATAAAAATTACCCTTTTTAAAACATAAAACGTTGCTGATAAACTACCCCTTCCCTTAACTGATCTTCAACAAAATCAACAGACCTTGAGTTCTCTTTAGTTCAAAAAGGTATGCAAAAACCTAGTTGATTCTGTTTGAATTTACGGCAGTTATCGTTCGTCATATAAAAAATACCCTTGTTAAAACATAAAATGTTGCTGGTGAACTACCCCTTTCCCTTAACCGATCTTCACCAGCACCAATAGGTATTGAGAACTCTATAATACAGGGCTGTATGCAAAACATCATTTGATTCTGTTTGAATTTGCGGCTGTTATCGTTTACTATAGAAAAAAATTACCCTTGATAAAAAATCGTTGCTAGTAAACTACCCCTTCCCCTTAACCGATCTTCACCAAAAACGTCAGGTCTTGGGTACTCTACAATTTAGGCCTGTATGCAAACAATTAGTTGATTCTGTTTGAAATTGCGGCTGTTATAGTTTGCCATAGAAAACACGCTTGATAAAACATAAAACGTTGCTGGTAAACTACCCTATTCCATTAACCGATCTTCACCAATAACAATAGGTCTTGAGAACTCTACAATTCAGGGCTGTATGCAAGACATTAGTTGATTCTCTTTTAATTTACGGCAGTTATCGTTCGTCACAGAAAAAAATATCGGTATGGAGAACCATACATGACTTCCATATTCTAAGATTTATATTTAAAATCATTTTCAGCCAAACAGCCAGGCTGTGTCTTACCTGCCTTTTTATTGCTGTATTAAATGAAAAATATTATATTACATTAAAATGAAAAAATTATAATTTTATTGCCTGGCAACAAAATTATTTTATTTTTAACAATTACCATTGTTTCAAAAAGTTTAAATAAATTTTCAAGTACTTTACTCTTGTTAAAACGTATAAGGTTGCAGGTAAACTACCCCTTCCCCTTAACCGATCTTCACCAAAATCGAAAGTCATTGAGACCTCTACAATTCAGGGACGTATGCAAAAAATTATTTGATTCTGTTTGAATTTGCGGCTGTTATCGTTTGCCATAGAAAATACGCTTGATAAAAAAACGTTGCAGGTAAACTACCCCTTCCCCTTAACCGATCTTCACCAAAAACAATAGGTCTTGAGTACTCTACAAATCAGGACTGCATGCAAAACATTATTTGATTCTGTTTGAATTTGCGGCTGTTATCGTTTGCCATATAAAATACCCTTGTTAAAAAAACGTTGCAGGTAAACTACCCCTTTCCCTCAACCGATCTTCACCAAAAACAATAGGTCTTGAGAAATCTACAATTCAGGGCTGTATGCGAAACATTATTTGATTCTGTTTGAATTTGCGGCTGTTATCGTTTGCCAAAAAAAAAAAAAATTTCCCTTGATAAAAAAAACCGTTGCAGGTAAACTACCCCTTCCCCTCAACCGATCTTCACCAAAAACAATAGGTCGCGAGTACTCTACAAATCAGGGCTGTATGCAAAAAATTATTTGATTCTGTTTGAATTTGCGGCAGTTGTCGTTTGCCATAGAAAATACGCATGATAAAAAACGTTGCTGGTAAACTACCCCTTCCCCTCAACCGATCTTCACCAAAAACAATAGGTCTTGAGTACTCTACAAATCAGGGCTGTATGCAGAAAATTATTTGATTCTGTTTGAATTTGCGGCTGTTATCGTTTGCCATAGAAAATACCGTTGTTAAAAAAACGTTGTAGGTAAACTACCCCTTTCCCTTAACCGATCTTCACCAAAAACAAAAGGTATTGAGAACTCTACAATTTAGGGCTGTATGCAAATAATCTTTTCATTCTGTTTGAATTTGCGGCTGTTATCGTTTCCCATAGGAAATACCCTTGTTAAAACATAAAACGTTACAGGTAAACTACCCCTTTCCCTTAACCGATCTTCACCAAAAACAATAGGTCTTGAGAACTCTACAATTCAGGGCTGTATGCGAAACATTATTTGATTCTGTTTGAATTTGCGGCTGTTATCGTTTGCCAAACAAACAAAATTTCCCTTGCTAAAAAAAAACCGTTGCAGGTAAACTACCCCTTTCCCTCAACCGATCTTCACCAAAAACAATAGGTCGCGAGAACTCTGCAAAACCGGGCTGCATGCAAAAAATTATTTGATTCTGTTTGAATTTGCGGCAGTTATCGTTTGCCATAGAAAAAAAATCTACAGACAGACAGACAGACAGACAGACAGACAGACAGACACACAGACACACAGACACACAGACACTTTTCGGAAAACGACTTTTTTTCATGTTTTGAGTGTAGTAGAATCAGAATCTGCAATAATCTCGAACACGATTTTTTTTGCCATCACCATACTTCCATTCCTTAAGGAATATGGAAGTAATACCCTTGTTAAAACATAAAACGTTGCAGGTAAACTACCCCTTTTCCTTAACCGATCTTCACCAAGACCAATAGGTATTGAGAACTCTACAATACAGGGCTGTATGCAAATCATCATTTGATTCTGTTTGATTTTGCGGCTGTTATCTTTTACCATAGAAAAAAATTACCCTTGATAAAAAACCGTTGCAGGTAAACTACCCATTTCCCTTAACCGATCTTCACCAAAAACAATAGGTCTTGAAAACTCTATAATTCAGGGCTATATGCAAAATTTTATGTGATTTTGTTTGAATTTGCGGCTGTTATCGTTTGCCATACAAAATACCCTTGATAAAACAAAAAATGTGGCTGGTAAACTACCCCTTTCCCTTAAACGATCTTCACCAAAAACAATAGGTCTTTAGTACTCAAAAAGTCAGGGCTGTATGCAAAAACGTATTTGATTCTGTTTGAATTTGCAGCTCTTATCGTTTGCCATAGAAAATACCCTTTTAAAACCTAAAACGTTGCAGGTAAACTACCCCTTTCCCTTAACCGATCTTCACCAAAAACAAAAGGTCCTGAGAACTCTACAATTCAGGGCAGTATGCAAAATATTATTTGATTATGTTTTAATTTGCGGCTGTTATCGTTTGCCATAGAAAATACCCTTGTTAAAACATAAAACGTTGCAGGTAAACTACCCCTTTACCTTAACCGATCTTTACCAAAATCGACAGATCTTGAGAACTCTAAACTTTAGGGCTGTATGCGAAACATTATTTGATTCTGTTTGAATGTGCGGCTGTTATCGTTTGCCAAACAAACAAAAATATCGGTATGGAGAACCATACATGACTTCCATATTCTAAGATTTATATTTAAAATCATTTTCAGCCAAACAGCCAGGCTGTGTCTTACCTGCCTTTTTATTGCTGTATTAAATGAAAAATATTATATTACATTAAAATGAAAAAATTATAATTTTATTGCCTGGCAACAAAATTATTTTATTTTTAACAATTACCATTGTTTCAAAAAGTTTAAATAAATTTTCAAGTACTTTACTCTTGTTAAAACGTAAAAGGTTGCAGGTAAACTACCCCTTTCCCTTAACCGATCTTCACCAAAATCGAAAATCATTGAGACCTCTACAATTCAGGGACGTATGCAAAACATTATTTGATTCTGTTTGAATTTGCGGCTGTTATCGTTTGCCATAGAAAATACGCTTGATAAAAAAACGTTGCAGGTAAACTACCCCTTCCCCTTAACCGATCTTCACCAAAAACAATAGGTCTTGAGTACTCTACAAATCAGGGCTGTATGCAGAAAATTATTTGATTCTGTTTGAATTTGCGGCTGTTATCGTTTGCCATAGAAAATACCGTTGTTAAAAAAACGTTGTAGGTAAACTACCCCTTTCCCTTAACCGATCTTCACCAAAAACAAAAGGTATTGAGAACTCTACAATTTAGGGCTGTATGCAAATAATCTTTTCATTCTGTTTGAATTTGCGGCTGTTATCGTTTCCCATAGGAAATACCCTTGTTAAAACATAAAACGTTACAGGTAAACTACCCCTTTCCCTTAACCGATCTTCACCAAAAACAATAGGTCTTGAGAACTCTACAATTCAGGGCTGTATGCGAAACATTATTTGATTCTGTTTGAATTTGCGGCTGTTATCGTTTGCCAAACAAACAAAATTTCCCTTGCTAAAAAAAAACCGTTGCAGGTAAACTACCCCTTTCCCTCAACCGATCTTCACCAAAAACAATAGGTCGCGAGAACTCTGCAAAACCGGGCTGCATGCAAAAAATTATTTGATTCTGTTTGAATTTGCGGCAGTTATCGTTTGCCATAGAAAAAAAATCTACAGACAGACAGACAGACAGACAGACAGACAGACAGACAGACAGACACACAGACACACAGACACACAGACACTTTTCGGAAAACGACTTTTTTTCATGTTTTGAGTGTAGTAGAATCAGAATCTGCAATAATCTCGAACACGATTTTTTTTGCCATCACCATACTTCCATTCCTTAAGGAATATGGAAGTAATACCCTTGTTAAAACATAAAACGTTGCAGGTAAACTACCCCTTTTCCTTAACCGATCTTCACCAAGACCAATAGGTATTGAGAACTCTACAATACAGGGCTGTATGCAAATCATCATTTGATTCTGTTTGATTTTGCGGCTGTTATCTTTTACCATAGAAAAAAATTACCCTTGATAAAAAACCGTTGCAGGTAAACTACCCCTTTCCCTTAACCGATCTTCACCAAAAACAATAGGTCTTGAGAACTCTATAATTCAGGGCTATATGCAAAATTTTATGTGATTTTGTTTGAATTTGCGGCTGTTATCGTTTGCCATACAAAATACCCTTGATAAAACAAAAAATGTGGCTGGTAAACTACCCCTTTCCCTTAAACGATCTTCACCAAAAACAATAGGTCTTTAGTACTCAAAAAGTCAGGGCTGTATGCAAAAACGTATTTGATTCTGTTTGAATTTGCAGCTCTTATCGTTTGCCATAGAAAATACCCTTTTAAAACCTAAAACGTTGCAGGTAAACTACCCCTTTCCCTTAACCGATCTTCACCAAAAACAAAAGGTCCTGAGAACTCTACAATTCAGGGCAGTATGCAAAATATTATTTGATTATGTTTTAATTTGCGGCTGTTATCGTTTGCCATAGAAAATACCCTTGTTAAAACATAAAACGTTGCAGGTAAACTACCCCTTTACCTTAACCGATCTTTACCAAAATCGACAGATCTTGAGAACTCTAAACTTTAGGGCTGTATGCGAAACATTATTTGATTCTGTTTGAATGTGCGGCTGTTATCGTTTGCCAAACAAACAAAAATATCGGTATGGAGAACCATACATGACTTCCATATTCTAAGATTTATATTTAAAATCATTTTCAGCCAAACAGCCAGGCTGTGTCTTACCTGCCTTTTTATTGCTGTATTAAATGAAAAATATTATATTACATTAAAATGAAAAAATTATAATTTTATTGCCTGGCAACAAAATTATTTTATTTTTAACAATTACCATTGTTTCAAAAAGTTTAAATAAATTTTCAAGTACTTTACTCTTGTTAAAACGTAAAAGGTTGCAGGTAAACTACCCCTTTCCCTTAACCGATCTTCACCAAAATCGAAAATCATTGAGACCTCTACAATTCAGGGACGTATGCAAAACATTATTTGATTCTGTTTGAATTTGCGGCTGTTATCGTTTGCCATAGAAAATACGCTTGATAAAAAAACGTTGCAGGTAAACTACCCCTTCCCCTTAACCGATCTTCACCAAAAACAATAGGTCTTGAGTACTCTACAAATCAGGGCTGTATGCAAAACATTATTTGATTCTGTTTGAATTTGCGGCTGTTATCGTTTGCCATAGAAAATACCCTTGTTAAAAAAACGTTGCAGGTAAACTACCCCTTTCCCTCAACCGATCTTCACCAAAAACAATAGGTCTTGAGAGCTCTACAATTTAGGGCTGTATGCAAATAATCTTTTGATTCTGTTTGAATTTGCGGCTGTTATCGTTTGCCATAGGAAATACCCTTGTTAAAACATAAAACGTTACAGGTAAACTACCCCTTTCCCTTAACCGATGTTCACCAAAATCAACAGATCTTGAGACCTCTACAATTCAGGGCTGTATGCGAAACATTATTTGATTCTGTTTGAATTTGCGGCTGTTATCGTTTGCCAAACAAACAAAATTACCGTTGCTAAAAAAAAACCGTTGCCGGTAAACTACCCCTTTCCCTCAACCGATCTTCACCAAAAACAATAGGTCGCGAGTACTCTGCAAATCAGGGCTGCATGCAAAAAATTATTTGATTCTGTTTGAATTTGCGGCAGTTATCGTTTGCCATAGAAAAAAAATCTACAGACAGACAGACACACAGACACACAGACAGACAGACACACAGACACTTTTCGGAAAACGACTTTTTTTCATGTTTTGAGTGTAGTAGAATCAGAATCTGCAATAATCTCGAACACGATTTTTTTTGCCATCACCATACTTCCATTCCTTAAGGAATATGGAAGTAATACCCTTGATAAAAAAAAACCGTTGCTGGTAAACTACCCCTTTCCCTTAACCGATCTTCACCAAAAACAATAGGTCGCGAGTACTCTATAAATCAGGGCTGTATGCAAATCATCATTTGATTCTGTTTGATTTTGCGGCTGTTATCTTTTACCATAGAAAAAAATTACCCTTGATAAAAAACCGTTGCAGGTAAACTACCCCTTTCCCTTAACCGATCTTCACCAAAAACAATAGGTCTTGAGAACTCTATAATTCAGGGCTATATGCAAAATTTTATGTGATTTTGTTTGAATTTGCGGCTGTTATCGTTTGCCATACAAAATACCCTTGATAAAACAAAAAATGTGGCTGGTAAACTACCCCTTTCCCTTAAACGATCTTCACCAAAAACAATAGGTCTTTAGTACTCAAAAAGTCAGGGCTGTATGCAAAAACGTATTTGATTCTGTTTGAATTTGCAGCTCTTATCGTTTGCCATAGAAAATACCCTTTTAAAACCTAAAACGTTGCAGGTAAACTACCCCTTTCCCTTAACCGATCTTCACCAAAAACAAAAGGTCCTGAGAACTCTACAATTCAGGGCAGTATGCAAAATATTATTTGATTATGTTTTAATTTGCGGCTGTTATCGTTTGCCATAGAAAATACCCTTGTTAAAACATAAAACGTTGCAGGTAAACTACCCCTTTACCTTAACCGATCTTTACCAAAATCGACAGATCTTGAGAACTCTAAACTTTAGGGCTGTATGCGAAACATTATTTGATTCTGTTTGAATGTGCGGCTGTTATCGTTTGCCAAACAAACAAAAATATCGGTATGGAGAACCATACATGACTTCCATATTCTAAGATTTATATTTAAAATCATTTTCAGCCAAACAGCCAGGCTGTGTCTTACCTGCCTTTTTATTGCTGTATTAAATGAAAAATATTATATTACATTAAAATGAAAAAATTATAATTTTATTGCCTGGCAACAAAATTATTTTATTTTTAACAATTACCATTGTTTCAAAAAGTTTAAATAAATTTTCAAGTACTTTACTCTTGTTAAAACGTAAAAGGTTGCAGGTAAACTACCCCTTTCCCTTAACCGATCTTCACCAAAATCGAAAATCATTGAGACCTCTACAATTCAGGGACGTATGCAAAACATTATTTGATTCTGTTTGAATTTGCGGCTGTTATCGTTTGCCATAGAAAATACGCTTGATAAAAAAACGTTGCAGGTAAACTACCCCTTCCCCTTAACCGATCTTCACCAAAAACAATAGGTCTTGAGTACTCTACAAATCAGGGCTGTATGCAAAACATTATTTGATTCTGTTTGAATTTGCGGCTGTTATCGTTTGCCATAGAAAATACCCTTGTTAAAAAAACGTTGCAGGTAAACTACCCCTTTCCCTCAACCGATCTTCACCAAAAACAATAGGTCTTGAGAGCTCTACAATTTAGGGCTGTATGCAAATAATCTTTTGATTCTGTTTGAATTTGCGGCTGTTATCGTTTGCCATAGGAAATACCCTTGTTAAAACATAAAACGTTACAGGTAAACTACCCCTTTCCCTTAACCGATGTTCACCAAAATCAACAGATCTTGAGAACTCTACAATTCAGGGCTGTATGCGAAACATTATTTGATTCTGTTTGAATTTGCGGCTGTTATCGTTTGCCAAACAAACAAAATTACCGTTGCTAAAAAAAAACCGTTGCCGGTAAACTACCCCTTTCCCTCAACCGATCTTCACCAAAAACAATAGGTCGCGAGTACTCTGCAAATCAGGGCTGCATGCAAAAAATTATTTGATTCTGTTTGAATTTGCGGCAGTTATCGTTTGCCATAGAAAAAAAATCTACAGACAGACAGACACACAGACACACAGACAGACAGACACACAGACACTTTTCGGAAAACGACTTTTTTTCATGTTTTGAGTGTAGTAGAATCAGAATCTGCAATAATCTCGAACACGATTTTTTTTGCCATCACCATACTTCCATTCCTTAAGGAATATGGAAGTAATACCCTTGATAAAAAAAAACCGTTGCTGGTAAACTACCCCTTTCCCTTAACCGATCTTCACCAAAAACAATAGGTCGCGAGTACTCTATAAATCAGGGCTGTATGCAAAAAATTATTTGATTCTGTTCGAATTTGCGGCTGTTATCGTTTGCCATAGAAAAAAATCTACAGACACACACACACAGACAGACACACACACAGACACACACACAGACACTTTTGGAAAAATGACTTTTTTTCATGTTTTGAGTGTAGTACAATCATATTCTGCAATAATCTCGAACACGATTTTTTTTGCCATCACCATACTTCCATTTCCTTAAAAAACATGGAAGTAAAATCAGTCTACTTGCAATAATCTGCTTTTGTAAGGTACAAAATTAAACTGTCATGTTAACACAAACCGACATTGCAAGTTTCACAATAGTCAATATCGGTATGGAGAACCATACATGACTTCCATATTCTAAGATTTATATTTAAATCTTAATATCGCCTGCCAAGCGCGATATATTTTCTCTTATACATGATTTAAATTAAAATGAAAAAATTTTAATTTTATTGCCTGGCAACAAAATTATTTTATTTTTAACAATTACCATTGTTTGAAAAAGTTTAAATAAATTTTCAAGTACTTTACTCTTGTTAAAACTTGGATTTCGTTGTCCATGACGTGTCCGTTACTTAACTAAATATCACTATAATATTGACGACTCGGAACACAATTGTGTTCCGAGTCGTCAATATTATAGTGATATTTACTTGTTAAAACGTAAAAGGTTGCAGGTAAACTACCCCTTCCCCTTAACCGATCTTCACCATAATCGAAAGTCCTTGAGACCTCTACAATTCAGGGACGTATGCAAAAAATTATTTGATTCTGTTTGAATTTGCGGCAGTTATCGTTTGCCATAGAAAATACGCTTGATAAAAAAACGTTGCCGGTAAACTACCCCTTCCCCTTAACCGATCTTCACCAAAAACAATAGGTCTTGAGTACTCTACAAATCAGGGCTGTATGCAAAACATTATTTGATTCTGTTTGAATTTGCGGCTGTTATCGTTTGCCATAGAAAATACCCTTGTTAAAAAAACGTTGCAGGTAAACTACCCCTTTCCCTCAACCGATCTTCACCAAAAACAATAGGTCTTGAGAACTCTACAATTTAGGGCTGTATGCAAATAATCTTTTGATTCTGTTTGAATTTGCGGCTGTTATCGTTTGCCATAGGAAATACCCTTGTTAAAACATAAAACGTTACAGGTAAACTACCCCTTTCCCTTAACCGATCTTCACCAAAAACAATAGGTCTTGAAAACTCTACAATTCAGGGCTGTATACGAAACATTATTTGATTCTGTTTGAATTTGCGGCAGTTATCGTTTGCCAAACAAAAAAATTTCCCTTGATAAAAAAAAACCGTTGCTGGTAAACTACCCCTTTCCCTCAACCGATCTTCACCAAAAACAATAGGTCGCGAGTACTCTACAAATTAGGGCTGTATGCAAAAAATTATTTGATTCTGTTTGAAATTGCGGCAGTTATCGTTTGCCATAGAAAAAAAATCTACAGACACACAGACACACACACACACAGACACTTTTCGGAAAACGACTTTTTTTCATGTTTTGAGCGTAGTAGAATCAGAATCTGCAATAATCTCGAACACGATTTTTTTTGCCATCACCATACTTCCATTCCTTAAGGAATATAGAAGTAAAATATCGGTATGGAGAACCATACATGACTTCCATATTCTAAGATTTATATTTAAAATCATTTTCGAAATGAAATATTACCATAGAAACTACTTCTTTCTACTTACTGCTTCAGCCTTAACCACAGTACTGTGGTCACTAACGTATACCACCTCACGTTATCGCACTCGATTTTCACTGATGATGGAAGTCGATGGCATTGCCGAAACGTCTGGTTTTGTAGAAAACATTGGACTACGGCCAAATATCCCGGGAAGGAATTTTAACAAAAACTACTTCTTTGTTGCCGATAACGTTGTACACATATATATCAGTGGCGAAGTTACATGGAGGCAATTGAGGCAATGCCTACCCTAACAAATTCTGTAGAATAAAAATTATAAATACGTATGAACTACATAACGTAAAGATTATACATTGTTACTGGGACTGTCAAATTTATTAAACCGAAACGTGCTTTATTGAGCGACCGCTAGATGGTGACAGGTGAGATTCGGCATAGTTCGTTTAAAGCGAATGAGGCAACCTGAACTTGCCTCAGCGTTTTTTGTATACATCGTATGTAAGCAATGTAGTGGTGTGATAGGGAAGTGTTGGGAGGGGGGATTGTCCCGCGCTGTACACATAGAGCGTTGAGGCATGCCTCACTTCTGTGGTCCAAACAGTTAAGTTAAAGCGCCTGTGTTGTTTCTAAGTGTTTATTTTATGCGGTTATTAAAAGTGTCACTGTTATTCCGCTGAACTAACAGATGATCAAGATTGTTATTTGAATTATTTGTAACATTAAACATATATATAGAAACTAATCAAGTTTAAAAATTTGAAGTTCAATCAGTTGTATTATTGTGTATGACTAATACAAGGATTGTTCAATAGACACACGTATAGAGCTGTAAAGCATTTTTTATTCAACGATTTTAAAAGAAGTCTCCAATAACATTAAGACATGAGTTCCACTGTTGCGCTAACCTGTAGATTCCCTGCTAGTAAAATTCTTACGGCTGTTTGTGGAACCATTCGGTTACAGCAACTCTACCTCAGCGTCCGATTTGACCCACCGTCCTTTTAGTGATTCCTTAAAAAAAATTTAAGATAAGATTTTTGCCTATCCATTCATTAACTACTAGCTTCGCCAGTAAGCAAATTGATGTCCATTTTTTCGGCTTGCACGCGTTATGTTGGTGTGGGTTTCGGCACTTTCCATTTAAAAAGCGTGCAAACGTAAGAAAATAAACATGAGTGAGGCCAGAAATAACGTGAATTGTGTGTTTGTGTCTTACCTGCCTTTTTATTGCCGGATTAAATGAAAAATATTATATTACATTAAAATTAAAAAATTTTAATTTTATTGCCTGGCAACAAAATTATTTTATTTTTAACAATTACCATTGTTTCAAAAAGTTTAAATAAATTTGCAAGTACTTTACTCTTGTTAAAACGTAAAAGGTTGCAGGTAAACTACCCCTTCCCCTTAACCGATCTTCACCAAAATCGAAAGTCCTTGAGACCTCTACAATTCAGGGATGTATGCAAAAAATTATTTGATTCTGTTTGAATTTGCGGCTGTTATCTTTTGCCATAGAAAATACGCTTGATAAAAAAACGGTGCAGGTAAACTACCCCTTCCCCTTAACAGATCTTCACCAAAAACAAAAGGTCTTGAGTACTCCACAAATCAGGGCTGTATGCAAAACATTATTTGATTCTGTTTGAATTTGCGGCTGTTATCGTTTGCCATAGAAAATACCCTTGTTAAAAAAATGTTGCAAGTAAACTACCCCTTTCCCTCAACCGATCTTCACCAAAAACAAAAGGTCTTGAGAACTCTACAATTTAGGGCTGTATGCGAAACATTATTTGATTCTGTTTGAATTTGCGGCTGTTATCGTTTGCCATAGGAAATACCCTTGTTAAAACATAAAACGTTACAGGTAAACTACCCCTTTCCCTTAACCGATCTTCACCAAAAACAATAGGTCGTGAAAACTCTACAATTCAGGGCTGTATACGAAACATTATTTAAGTCTGTTTGAATTTGCGGCTGTTATCGTTTGCCAAAAAAAAAATTTCCCTTGATAACAAAAACCGTTGCAGGTAAACTACCCCTTCCCCTCAACCGATCTTCACAAAAAGCAATAGGGCGCGAGTACTCTACAAATCAGGGCTGTATGCAAAAAATTATTTGATTCTGTTTGAATTTGCGGCAGTTATCGTTTGCCATAGAAAATACGCTTGATAAAAAACGTTGCAGGTAAACTACCCCTTCCCCTCAACCGATCTTCACCAAAAACAATAGGTCTTGAGTACTCTACAAACCAGGGCTGCATGCAGAAAATTATTTGATTCTGTTTGAATTTGCGGCTGTTATCGTTTGCCATAGAAAATACCCTTGTTAAAAAAACGTTGTAGGTAAACTACCCCTTTCCCTTAACCGATCTTCACCAAAAACAATAGGTCTTGAGAACTCTACAATTTAGGGCTGTATGCAAATAATCTTTTGATTCTGTTTGAATTTGCGGCTGTTATCGTTTGCCATAAGAAATACCCTTGTTAAAACATAAAACGTTACAAGTAAACTACCCCTTTCCCTGAACCGATCTTCACCAAAAACAAAAGGTCTTGAGAACTCTACAATTCAGGGCTGTATACGAAACATTATTTGATTCTGTTTGAATTTGCGGCTGTTATCGTTTGCCAAAAAAAAAAAATTTCCCTTGATAAAAAAAAACCGTTGCAGGTAAACTACCCCTTTCCATCAACCGATCTTCACCAAAAACAACAGGTCGCGATTCCTCTACAAATCAGGGCTGTATGCAAAAAATTATTTGATTCTGTTTGAATTTGCGGCAGTTATCGTTTGCCATAGAAAAAAAATCTACAGACACACATACACACAGACACACAGACACACACACACACAGAGACACTTTTCGGAAAACGACTTTTTTTCATGTTTTGAGTGTAGTAGAATCAGAATCTGCAATAATCTCGATCATGATTTTTTTTGCCATCACCATACTTCCATTCCTTAAGGAAATATGGAAGTAAAATCACAGAGCAGAAAACTGATTGTGCTGCTATCTTTGTATTCAATCGGCAACTACAAAGTCCAGTCTACAATACAAACAACAGAAGCCCGTAAATGTTTCGTAGAAACGCCGTTAAACACGCGTGAAGTGACAACGTAAAATTTACGGGCGTCGGGTTTTTGAGGAAAATCATGCGCCGTAACTTTTACGGGCATCGGGTCGAAAGTGTTAATTTTATTACTAGTATTATAAAGCGTAAGTATAGAGTGTTTATGATAAAATACATAGGCCTACTAGAAGTAATCTTCCTCTACTTGTATTTAGAACTAGAACTTCTATTTAGTTATCTATAGGGTTACCATACGTCCTCTTTTTCCCGAACACGTCCTCTTTTTTAATGTTAAAAACCTGTCTGGGAGGATTAAAAAAAAAAAAGTCCTTTTTTTCGTGAAACTGAATCCCAGAGGCGCCGCTCAGAAATGTACCATTGGCGTCATAATGTTGCTTACCTACAGCTCTTTCCCGCGTATTCTGCAATTCTAATAGGCGCCTACATTCGTGAGTTTTTAAGGTTATTGATAGTTCTGAATTGAGTTGCTATTTTCGTGGACATTCTGAGTGTAGTTAGCGGTAGTTATAAGTTGTAGGCAAGTAGAATTTATATGCCAAAACGAAAGTGTGTGTTAACCGAAAATTTATTAAAAGAGCTTTAAGAAAGGCCGGAACGATAATGAAGCAGAATGCTTAGTCTGTCCACCTGGAACGTATATTGTCAGTTGCAAATAAAGGTAAGACAAATTTCTGCACTTCATAATCATAATGTTAATTTTAATATTATAATTCTGAATAAATTCGCTTGAAAATGACGATTTCATATTTGATAAGTTACTTCCTTAGTGTGACCTGTAATTAACTACGATGGTACTGCAACAAAGAGTTATTCGGTTTATTTCTTTTATTTGATAGGTGCTTTAAATCTAGATGCTCGTGAGCAAAGTGAAAAATAAATATCGGTATGGAGAACCATACATGACTTCCATGTTCTAAGATTTATATTTAAAATCATATTCGAAATGAAATATTTCCATAGAAACTACGTCTTTCTACTTATTGCTTCAGCATTAACCACAGTACTGTGGTCACTAACGTATACCACCTCACGTTTTCGCACTCGATTTTCACCGATGATGGCAGTCGATAACACTGCCGAAAAGTCTGGTTTTGCAGAAAACACTGAACTATGGCTAAAGAGCACGGGAAGCAATTTTAACCAAAAAGTACTTCTTTGTTGCCGATAACGTAGTACACATATAAAAAATTCTCCCCTCCACCTTCAACTATAATTATTAATAATAGAAAATTACCCCCACCCCGTTCACCTTACCTCTTCATTTATAGATATTTCATCTACGTTTCTACAGTGGATTACTATGAGCTTCTTATCAGGATACTTTATTTATAAAAATGAAGTACTTTACTCTTGTTAAATCATAAAATGTTCCAGGTAAACTACCCCTTTCGCTTAACCGATCTTTTCCAAAATCAACAGACCTTCCGTCCTCTACAATTCAGGGAAGCATGCAAAAAAATATTTGATTCTGTTTGAATCTGCGGCAGTTATCGTTCGTCATGGAAACATTTCTCTTGTTACAACATAAAATGTTGCAGGTAAACTACCCCTTTCTCTTAACTGATCTTCACCAAAATCAATAGACCTTGAGCTCTCTGCAACTCAGGAAAGGGTGCAAAAAATTATTTGATTCTCATTGAATTTTCGGCAGTTATCGTTCGTCATAAAAAAATTACCCTTTTTAAAACATAAAACGTTGCTGACAAACTACCCCTTCCCTTAACCGATCTTCAACAAAATCAACAGACCTTGAGTTCTCTTTAGTTCAAAAAGGTATGCAAAAACCTAGTTGATTCTGTTTGAATTTACGGCAGTTATCGTTCGTCATATAAAAAATACCCTTGTTAAAACATAAAATGTTGCTGGGAAACTACCCCTTTACCTTAACCGATCTTCACCAACACCAATAGGTAATGAGAACTCTACAATACAGGGCTGTATACAAAACATCATTTGATTCTGTTTGAATTTGCGGCTGTTATCGTTTACTATAGAAAAAAATTACCCTTGATAAAAAACCGTTGCAGGTAAACTACCCCTTTCCCTTAACCGATCTTCACCAAAACGACAGGTCTTGGGTACTCTACAATTCAGGCCTGTATGCAAACAATTATTTGATTCTGTTTGAATTTGCGGCTGTTATCGTTTGCCATAGAAAACACCCTTGATAAAACATAAAACGTTGCTGGTAAACTACCCTATTCCATTAACCGATCTTCACCAATAACAATAGGTCTTGAGAACTCTACAATTCAGGGCTGTATGCAAGACATTAGTTGATTCTCTTTTAATTTACGGCAGTTATCGTTCGTCACAGAAAAAATACCCTTGTTAAAACATAAAACGTTGCAGGTAAACTACCCCTTTTCCTTAACCGATCTTCACCAAGACCAATAGGTATTGAGAACTCTACAATACAGGGCTGTATGCAAATCATCATTTGATTCTGTTTGATTTTGCGGCTGTTATCTTTTACCATAGAAAAAATATCGGTATGGAGAACCATACATGACTTCCATATTCTAAGATTTATATTTAAAATCATTTTCAGCCAAACAGCCAGGCTGTGCCTTACCTGCCTTTTTATTGCTGTATTAAATGAAAAATATTATATTACATTAAAATGAAAAAATTATAATTTTATTGCCTGGCAACAAAATTATTTTATTTTTAACAATTACCATTGTTTCAAAAAGTTTAAATAAATTTTCAAGTACTTTACTCTTGTTAAAACGTATAAGGTTGCAGGTAAACTACCCCTTCCCCTTAACCGATCTTCACCAAAATCGAAAGTCATTGAGACCTCTACAATTCAGGGACGTATGCAAAAAATTATTTGATTCTGTTTGAATTTGCGGCTGTTATCGTTTGCCATAGAAAATACGCTTGATAAAAAAACGTTGCAGGTAAACTACCTCTTCCCCTTAACCGATCTTCACCAAAAACAATAGGTCTTGAGTACTCTACAAATCAGGACTGTATGCAAAACATTATTTGATTCTGTTTGAATTTGCGGCTGTTATCGTTTGCCATAGAAAATACCCTTGTTAAAAAAACGTTGCAGGTAAACTACCCCTTTCCCTCAACCGATCTTCACCAAAAACAATAGGTCTTGAGAAATCTACAATTCAGGGCTGTATGCGAAACATTATTTGATTCTGTTTGAATTTGCGGCTGTTATCGTTTGCCAAAAAAAAAAAAATTTCCCTTGATAAAAAAAAGCGTTGCAGGTAAACTACCCCTTCCCCTCAACCGATCTTCACCAAAAACAATAGGTCGCGAGTACTCTACAAATCAGGGCTGTATGCAAAAAATTATTTGATTTTGTTTGAATTTGCGGCAGTTGTCGTTTGCCATAGAAAATACGCATGATAAAAAACGTTGCTGGTAAACTACCCCTTCCCCTCAACCGATCTTCACCAAAAACAATAGGTCTTGAGTACTCTACAAATCAGGGCTGTATGCAGAAAATTATTTGATTCTGTTTGAATTTGCGGCTGTTATCGTTTGCCATAGAAAATACCCTTGCTAAAAAAACGTTGTAGGTAAACTACCCCTTTCCCTTAACCGATCTTCACCAAAAACAAAAGGTATTGAGAACTCTACAATTTAGGGCTGTATGCAAATAATCTTTTCATTCTGTTTGAATTTGCGGCTGTTATCGTTTGCCATAGGAAATACCCTTGTTAAAACATAAAACGTTACAGGTAAACTACCCCTTTCCCTTAACCGATCTTCACCAAAAACAATAGGTCTTGAGAACTCTACAATTCAGGGCTGTATGCGAAACATTATTTGATTCTGTTTGAATTTGCGGCTGTTATCGTTTGCCAAACAAACAAAATTACCCTTGCTAAAAAAAAACCGTTGCAGGTAAACTACCCCTTTCCCTCAACCGATCTTCACCAAAAACAATAGGTCGCGAGTACTCTACAAATCAGGGCTGTATGCAAAAAATTATTTGATTCTGTTTGAATTTGCGGCAGTTGTCGTTTGCCATAGAAAATACGCATGATAAAAAACGTTGCTGGTAAACTACCCCTTCCCCTCAACCGATCTTCACCAAAAACAATAGGTCTTGAGTACTCTACAAATCAGGGCTGTATGCAGAAAATTATTTGATTCTGTTTGAATTTGCGGCTGTTATCGTTTGCCATAGAAAATACCCTTGCTAAAAAAACGTTGTAGGTAAACTACCCCTTTCCCTTAACCGATCTTCACCAAAAACAAAAGGTATTGAGAACTCTACAATTTAGGGCTGTATGCAAATAATCTTTTCATTCTGTTTGAATTTGCGGCTGTTATCGTTTGCCATAGGAAATACCCTTGTTAAAACATAAAACGTTACAGGTAAACTACCCCTTTCCCTTAACCGATCTTCACCAAAAACAATAGGTCTTGAGAACTCTACAATTCAGGGCTGTATGCGAAACATTATTTGATTCTGTTTGAATTTGCGGCTGTTATCGTTTGCCAAACAAACAAAATTACCCTTGCTAAAAAAAAACCGTTGCAGGTAAACTACCCCTTTCCCTCAACCGATCTTCACCAAAAACAATAGGTCGCGAGAACTCTGCAAAACCGGGCTGTATGCAAAAAATTATTTGATTCTGTTTGAATTTGCGGCAGTTATCGTTTGCCATAGAAAAAAAATCTACAGACAGACAGACAGACACACAGACAGACAGACACACAGACAGACAGACACACAGACAGACACACAGACACTTTTCGGAAAACGACTTTTTTTCATGTTTTGAGTGTAGTAGAATCAGAATCTGCAATAATCTCGAACACGATTTTTTTTGCCATCACCATACTTCCATTCCTTAAGGAATATGGAAGTAAAATTACCCTTGATAAAAAACCGTTGCTGGTAAACTACCCCTTTCCCTTAACTAATCTTCACCAAAAACGATAGGTCTTGAGACCTCTGCAATTCAGGGCTGTATGCAAAATATTATATGATTTTGTTTGAATTTGCGGCTGTTATCGTTTGCCATACAAAATACCCTTGATAAAACAAAAAACGTGGCTGGTAAACTACCCCTTTCTCTTAAACAAACGATCTTCACCAAAAACAATAGGGCTTTAGTACTCAAGAAATTAGGGCTGTATGCAAAAACTTATTTGATTATGTTTGAATTTGCGGCTGTTATCGTTTGCCATAGAAAATACCCTTGTTAAAACATAAAACGTTGCAGGTAAACTACCCCTTTCCCTTAACTGATCTTTACCAAAATCAACAGATCTTGAGAACTCTACAATTCAGGGCTGTATGCGAAACATTATTTGATTCTGTTTGAATTTGCGGCTGTTATCGTTTGCCAAACAAACAAAGTTACCCTTGATAAAAAAAACCGTTGCAGGTAAACTACCCCTTTCCTTCAACCGATCTTCACCAAAAACAATAGGTCGCGAGTACCCTACAAATCAGGGCTGTATGCCAAAAATTATTTGATTCTGTTTGAATTTGCGGCTGTTATCGTTTGCCATAGAAAAAAAATCTACAGACAGACACACACACAGACACTTTTCGAAAATATCGGTATGGAGAACCATACATGACTTCCATATTCTAAGATTTATATTTAAAATCATTTTCAGCCAAACAGCCAGGCTGTGCCTTACCTGCCTTTTTATTGCTGTATTAAATGAAAAATATTATATTACATTAAAATGAAAAAATTATAATTTTATTGCCTGGCAACAAAATTATTTTATTTTTAACAATTACCATTGTTTCAAAAAGTTTAAATAAATTTTCAAGTACTTTACTCTTGTTAAAACGTATAAGGTTGCAGGTAAACTACCCCTTCCCCTTAACCGATCTTCACCAAAATCGAAAGTCATTGAGACCTCTACAATTCAGGGACGTATGCAAAAAATTATTTGATTCTGTTTGAATTTGCGGCTGTTATCGTTTGCCATAGAAAATACGCTTGATAAAAAAACGTTGCAGGTAAACTACCTCTTCCCCTTAACCGATCTTCACCAAAAACAATAGGTCTTGAGTACTCTACAAATCAGGACTGTATGCAAAACATTATTTGATTCTGTTTGAATTTGCGGCTGTTATCGTTTGCCATAGAAAATACCCTTGTTAAAAAAACGTTGCAGGTAAACTACCCCTTTCCCTCAACCGATCTTCACCAAAAACAATAGGTCTTGAGAAATCTACAATTCAGGGCTGTATGCGAAACATTATTTGATTCTGTTTGAATTTGCGGCTGTTATCGTTTGCCAAAAAAAAAAAAATTTCCCTTGATAAAAAAAAGCGTTGCAGGTAAACTACCCCTTCCCCTCAACCGATCTTCACCAAAAACAATAGGTCGCGAGTACTCTACAAATCAGGGCTGTATGCAAAAAATTATTTGATTCTGTTTGAATTTGCGGCAGTTGTCGTTTGCCATAGAAAATACGCATGATAAAAAACGTTGCTGGTAAACTACCCCTTCCCCTCAACCGATCTTCACCAAAAACAATAGGTCTTGAGTACTCTACAAATCAGGGCTGTATGCAGAAAATTATTTGATTCTGTTTGAATTTGCGGCTGTTATCGTTTGCCATAGAAAATACCCTTGCTAAAAAAACGTTGTAGGTAAACTACCCCTTTCCCTTAACCGATCTTCACCAAAAACAAAAGGTATTGAGAACTCTACAATTTAGGGCTGTATGCAAATAATCTTTTCATTCTGTTTGAATTTGCGGCTGTTATCGTTTGCCATAGGAAATACCCTTGTTAAAACATAAAACGTTACAGGTAAACTACCCCTTTCCCTTAACCGATCTTCACCAAAAACAATAGGTCTTGAGAACTCTACAATTCAGGGCTGTATGCGAAACATTATTTGATTCTGTTTGAATTTGCGGCTGTTATCGTTTGCCAAACAAACAAAATTACCCTTGCTAAAAAAAAACCGTTGCTGGTAAACTACCCCTTTCCCTCAACCGATCTTCACCAAAAACAATAGGTCGCGAGAACTCTGCAAAACCGGGCTGTATGCAAAAAATTATTTGATTCTGTTTGAATTTGCGGCAGTTATCGTTTGCCATAGAAAAAAAATCTACAGACAGACAGACAGACAGACACACAGACAGACAGACACACAGACAGACAGACACACAGACAGACACACAGACACTTTTCGGAAAACGACTTTTTTTCATGTTTTGAGTGTAGTAGAATCAGAATCTGCAATAATCTCGAACACGATTTTTTTTGCCATCACCATACTTCCATTCCTTAAGGAATATGGAAGTAAAATGATTTTTTTTCATGTTTTGAGTGTAGTACAATCATATTCTGCAATAATCTCGAACACGATTTTTTTTGCCATCACCATACTTCCATTTCCTTAAGGAACATGGAAGTAAAAAATATTTACAAAGCAGTAGGAAAAATTAAATTGTACATTGTATTAAAAAAATACATTGTACATTGTAAACTATGTAGAAATGCTTAACTTAATCATGAATACCTTCTTATCCATAATGTATAATGTTTTTACTGTCAAATTTTTTTTGGGATCCGTAAAGTAACGATCATGCTGTTAAATTTTCAGATGATCCTCTTTTTTCACCTAGGTCATACGGTAACCTTAGTTATTTATCTCTGTCTTGTTTCTCTTGTAGGATCTGAGATTGGACAGAGGACACTGTAGGCTGTGAATGGAGAAAAGTGTCCAAATGTGGATAGACAAATATTTGGTTAGCCGTTTACCTCTGTGGTGGCCACGGACTCGGGCCGTGAAGACAGTTTACACGAAGAGTGCGGCACCCACGAGACGGAGTAGCGAGGACTGTTGATGTTCACCGCTCTCCAGGATATCTGCGCGTGCAGCTGGTCGTCCGACCAACGGAAGCGCAGCACACGCACGCCGGATATCTGCGTCGCTGTTTTGGCTCTCGCGTGCGAAGACCAGTCTGCGGTCGCTGCAAAACAAAACGTTGGCTCCAGTCAATCACAAAATTGTATTTGGTGCTAACTATTTGCTCTAGCTAATATGTTTCTGGTTCATTTAAGTGATTTTGAATAAATTTAGACACTAAACTGAATTTTTTTTAGCCTTAGTCAAATCTCAATTGCCCGTCCGGTCCTTCCTATTGAGTCTGTAAATAAGATAATCTCCCCCGGTCGCGTTACGAGCGCTGTGCAGGGAAAGGCCGTTGATGAGGCTGTCACCTCGCACGGTTTTCTCCCCTAGATGAGTTGGTTTAAGCTGACCTCCGGGAGTCTCACCCATCCCGACAAAGACGATGAAAGGATAGCTAGGATAGGTAGGGAAAAGAAGAGACTTGGGTAAACAGGTGGGACGTACTTCGTCCGGCTTTTGATTGAGACCTGTCTTGGGAGGCCCTACCAGTAGCTACACTGCCGCCGGCATAGCCCTCAATCTCATGAAGGGCTACGCAACGGAATACAGCGGATTCAAGTGAGTCAGCAACGGACCGTAAGGTCCAAGCCCTGAAGTAAAAGAAGATGATGATGACTTGAAAAGTATGCAGATCTCTAGGTTACAGTCCCAAATTACATAATTTTAAAAACGTATTCTAGACCAACGAGTTTTACCAAAAGAAACCAGAGAAAATTATCAACATGGAACTCGTTAAAGATAAAGTCTTTGAGACGTATAGTTACAAGAAATTATAATACAGTTTTACTCAGATTAAACAAGTACTTTAATTGATGAGTTTTACGTCTCTCAAAATAAAATTTACTTTAATTTACTGAATGTATGCCATGTACATATATTTTTAGTAAATTTTTACATTTATATTGTTTGAAACGTTTTATTGATTGACAAGAAACATTATTATTCAACAATATTATTATTAATAATAAAAAGCTTTTAACAAGAATACATTTTTTGTAAATTACAAATGTTTCGATAGTAATAAAACTATCATCATTAGATATAATTAATACATTCAAAATTTTAAAATCAATTGTTCAAAAGAATTGCTTGGAATGGTAGTATGGTAAGCTACTCAAAATCTGAAAGTCTAACTATAAGTAAAATTGGCATTTCAAGTGTGATAATTTAACAGTCTATTTCTGTCTGTCTCTCTTCTCTCCCTCCCCCCCTCCCACACCATACTTTCCCTTTATACGAAAGGCTTGGAAAATACATCGGCAAAGCGATAATTTGTATTTGTATAAACACTTCAAATTACCATTCTTGTGATCTGCAGTGTTCAAGAACGTGGCAGCTTTTGCTGATTTGATCCTCTCCCTGCCAAACTGCGACAGCGCCTGAACCTGAAGAAAATACAGGGATTCTGGTTCTAGCCACTTCAGCACAAAGCTTGTTTTATCCTGTAATCAAAAAGTGTATATATATTAACAAATTATTTACCGTATATAACGACGATTGGTAAAAATAATAAAACAGAATATATGCGACATTTGCTGATATAATTCATAAACTACAGGAATACATTGATTAACGATTACGAACATAGTTTCAGAGACAAATATGTTCTATATTCTACATACTGTCTTTTTATTGTGAGAAACTTGTACTTAAAACTTTATGAAGTCGCGTTTGTATAAATTATCAGGATTTATTGAGGTGGGGGTTAAATTCTCATAAATAATATTATTATCTAATTATAAATATATCACTACTGACTTGGAACACTAATTTTTTATTGGTAAAAATGTAAAAACTTTTTCCTTGTAGCCTGAACTAGTTTTCGTTTATTATAAGCTTTGTCAGAGGCTGTCGCTACGAAATATACAAACACACAAAAACACATAAAAACAGCATCCTAAACGAACAGACACAATACATATACTATTCAAACATATCACACCACACACATACAACATCGATTTTTCGAACGACGGCGCCGTCACCAAGAACAAGTGAGACAGCGCTCCCAGCAGCAGCCTCTCACGAAGCTTGAAATAAGCGAAAACTAGTTCAGGCTACAAGGTCAAAGTTTTACATTTTTACTAAAAAAATTAGTGTTCCGAGTCAGTAGTGATATATTTATAATTAGTTAATCAACGGACACAACTTGGACAACAAAATCCAGGAATATTAATCGATCTTCATCGATTTTTACACTACTATTATACTTTATATTTTGAAAATTAATATATATTATTTATACTATTTACAGTAGTATAATAATATTTTCAAAAGCTGATATTAGTCTCTCTCTCTCTCTCTCTCTCTCTCTCTCTCTCTCTCTCTCTCTCTCTCTCTCTCTCTCTCTCTCTCTCTCTCTCTCTCTCTCGTTATTTATTTGTCTGTCTATCTATCTTTCCATCTATCTATGTACCCATCTCTTTTCTCTCTTTGACTGCAGATTCTAAACGCTGTCTCTATGTCGGCGTAGGACTGAAGCTTTTGAAATGACCAGCTTCAGAAAAACGTTAATAATATGTGGACTTCATGATTCAGTTCTGTGTTCATTCAGTTCGTCCACACCTTAAGAAGGGACGAATTGAAAGACTACAGGACATCTTAAGTCGTTTAAGGCAAAGCAGAAGAAAAGTGGAATTGAAGTTGATAACCGATTAAACTATTTAGTCGATAACTGAAGATGATTTTACAATAGCTATGAACAGAATGGACTGTGTTCATAATTATTTGTATTCTAGTTAAAACGTTATCATAGACTAGTTTGTTGTAGTAATTTCGAATATTTTCTATACTTACTTAGCACTAATCAGTATTTTCTTAGCCACTTCAGGCATAAATCAGAGTGGATAAGTCAGAGTCTTCTTCTATGGCGTCACAGTTCGGAGTCAAACCTTAGCCTCCATAATCATCCGCCTCCATTTTTCCCTGTCCTTAGCGATCGATGTCCACCGTTTTATTTTAAGTGAAGTATAAGTATCCCTCGCCACTGCGTCAATCCAGGGTGTCTTGGGCCTCCGACAGGCCTTCTACCCTCGATTTGACTAAACTATACCTTCCTAGGTATTCGGTTGCCTTCCATCCTAGTGATGTGTCCTGCCCATTGCAATCTATGCAGTCGGATGGTGGTGGCCAGATCATTGTCTTCATATAGCTTGTATAGTTCCTCATATAGCTTGACATATCCTAACAAGGTATTGACAATGTTAGCGGCTTGTTTGTTCAGAGTTCAAGTCTTGCTGCCATATGTTATCATCGGTCTAATCATAACTTTACATTATGTGACTTTAGACTGACGGTGGATATTCCTTGTCCTGAATATAGCTGTCAACGAAGCATATGCTCTATTTGCGGCCTGTATCCTTTTCCTTATTTCGTTTATTTCTTCATTATGTTCTGCCATCCAACATCTCAAATATTTAAACTTATTAACTATTTTCATGTTTAGTGGTTTGATTTCAAACTGTCCAGGTTTTCTGCTTTTCCTTCGAGTGGTGGATAAGTGAGAGTACCTGATGGCAAATTCATACGCGCAGTTCACAGATGTAAATAACGATCAAGAACAAGTTTGAAGCAGATCATGTAATCCAACTATATTGACGCAATCATAGTAAGGGTAGCAGTGGCGTGGCATGGGTACGTAACAGCTGTTGCCGGTTATGATAGGCCTAAAACAGCCTAAAAATTAATTCGAATTTTTTCTAGTACCAAGTGTTCTTTTTAGAGCCAAAATATTCTTTTTAGAGCTAAACTATCTTTTAATGTATTTTCTCTCTTTTGCTGGCAGAAGAAGACGGTCCCGGTTCAACGGGATCTGACTCCATTATACTTACACAGAATAAATGAAGATACAAATAATCGAATAAATAATAATAAATAAATACAAACAGAGAAATACATGACTAAACTAACAAAACACAAATAGGTAGGTAGTAACTGCTGCACGTTGGTTCCGAAACGAACATAGCTGCTAACTGAGCGTTTTGTCGGTTTATACAGCGGCAACACATTGGGTGAACGAATGTGTTCCCCCCTCCGCTGATAGTACAGTGACAACTACTACGAGGTTAATGACCGTACGCAGTAAAATATTGCCGATGTCTGAGCCGGCAACTCAAGACGGTGCAAGTGCCCAGCAGTTCGAAAGCAACTTTCCCTACTAATATTGTTCGGATTTCAAATTATCAATAACTAAACTATTTATTCTGTGATATAACTAATATCATTTTCTTTCATTTCCAGGACTGTTGCCGCTGGTTACATGGACGCTACGCTACTGCTTCCGACATTTTCAGTTTTTGGGGGCCTGGAACCTCTCCCCTGGTTTGTGTGGAAGATAGCATGGAAACGCGTGGACGACGCCCTGGGACGCTGTATGAAACCAGTTATGAAGAAGAGACAACCGAATTAATTTATCGACCAACATTAAGTTGGCACAAAGGAGGATGGAATTAGAAATGAAATTGCACGTGAAGAGTTCTTTATTTGACAAATGGTCGAAATTGCAAGTGGATACAAGGCATTATGGAAAACCCATATCGAAAGAATGGCTTCGGGAAGAATCCCAAACCTGGCTACAAACTATCGGCCACGAAGGAAAAGAAGCGACGTTAGGGCGGAGATGAGATGGTGAAGCCGGAACAGGCCATTATACCTAAGCCTGGAAGCAAAAAAAAAGAAGAGGAAAGGAGGTGAAGAAAAAAGGAAAAGGAGAACTTAAAACATTCGGTGTGTACCAATCGAGAATGATACAAGAACGAATAGCGTTAAAAAGATTAAATACTCTGTAAATGCAATGGGTCATTTAATCTCCTTCGACTTTAGTTAACGAACAACGAAGGAGAAGAACCTGATTCGAATCTTCACATGAAGTCCCCAGCAGCATCGGCCAGTAGTGCCTTGTGCCCTGGGGCTGCGGTAGACTTTTTGGTAATAAATTGTCATAACACATAAGTATGATAAACATGTTTAGTAGGAAATGAGACATATATATACTTGAATACAATGCTGTCTGCAGATGGCCAAGTAATAATCCAAAACAAAAAGTGCGAGCTCCAGAGATCAACAGGACAACAAGACAAGGACAATTATAACAACAACAGGACAAGTTTCCAATTACAACAAGTCTGTTCGATTTACAACATAAAAATTTCTGTGATGAAGACAAAAACTATGGCTTCTGAGGTCAAACACTCCTCGCGGACATATCCGCTGTCTTGGTTGTGACGTCACTTACGGTGTGGATCACGATGTTGATCATAAGTTGGCTGAGTTTCAGTCGATATGTGACACAATACGTTAAGCGTTATCCAGAAATACAAGGACAGATACTCGACTAAACTTTTATGAGGTAATGGCTGTGCCAGTATTGTACGGTTCTGAAACTTGGATTGTGTTGAAGAAACATCTGAGTAGGATACAGACATCGGAAATGAGATTCTTCGGATCTGTTAAAGGTTGCAAACGAAGAGATAGGCTGTACACGAAGTGATAGGCTGTACACGATGTGATAGGCTGCACACGAAGTGATAGGCTGCACACGAAGTGATAGGCTGTACACGATGTGATAGGCTGTACACGATGTGATAGGCTGTACACGAAGTGATAGGCTGTACACGATGTGATAGGCTGTACACGAAGTGATAGGCTGTACACGATGTGATAGGCTGTACACGAAGTGATAGGCTGTACACGAAGTGATAGGCTGTACACGAAGTGATAGGCTGTACACGATGTGATAGGCTGTACACGATGTGATAGGCTGTACACGAAGTGATAGGCTGTACACGAAGTGATAGGCTGTACACGATGTGATAGGCTGTACACGAAGTGATAGGCTGTACACGATGTGATAGGCTGTACACGATGTGATAGGCTGTACACGAAGTGATAGGCTGTACACGATGTGATAGGCTGTACACGAAGTGATAGGCTGTACACGAAGTGATAGGCTGCACACGAAGTGATAGGCTGTACACGAGGCTGTACACGAAGTGATAGGCTGCACACGAAGTGATAGGCTGTACACGATGTGATAGGCTGTACACGATGTGATAGGCTGTACACGATGTGATAGGCTGTACACGAAGTGATAGGCTGTACACGATGTGATAGGCTGTACACGAAGTGATAGGCTGTACACGAAGTGATAGGCTGTACACGATGTGATAGGCTGTACACGAAGTGATAGGCTGTACACGATGTGATAGGCTGTACACGATGTGATAGGCTGTACACGAAGTGATAGGCTGTACACGATGTGATAGGCTGTACACGAAGTGATAGGCTGTACACGATGTGATAGGCTGTACACGAAGTGATAGGCTGTACTCGATGTGATAGGCTGTACACGAAGTGATAGGCTGTACACGATGTGATAGGCTGTACACGAAGTAATAGCTGTACACGATGTGATAGGCTGCACACGAAGTGATAGGCTGTACACGAGGCTGTACACGAAGTGATAGGCTGTACACGAAGTGATAGGCTGTACACGATGTGATAGGCTGCACACGAAGTGATAGGCTATACACGAAGTGATAGGCTGTATACGATGTGATAGGCTGTACACGAAGTGATAGGCTGTATACGATGTGATAGGCTGTACACGAAGTGATAGGCTGCACACGAAGTGATAGGCTGCACACGAAGTGATAGGCTGCGCACGAAGTGATAGGCTGTACACGAGGCTGTACACGAAGTGATAGGCTGTACAATGAAGAAATATATAAACAGTCAAAGATTTTCAATATCCAATGTACTGCTGAAGACAAAGAGAGGTCCCCAAAGTACTGGAGAGGATGAGTAATGCCTTATGGTCTCATTCCTTGATGAAGTGACATATCCAGACGCATCTCCAAGTGGTGGGGAATCGGAAACACCTACAAGTGGCTAACGCGGCTCTGGAGACCGAATGACAGCCCGTATAAGCTGTCCCTCCTCTACTTGTCATTGTCAAGGAGAGGTTAGGGCACTCTCTTGCCCTTGGGGTGAGAAATTGCCCCTAAAGACGCATGACCTTCCATTGGTCAAGGACGTAGGATGTGGGAGGCAAGGAGAAACCACCACATTAAAGATCCTTATGGATATCTCAACAGGGAAAACTGGTCTCTTTAGTCTGGTAAGAAAGCCCAGTATATGGGAGAACACGCAGACAGAAAATCGGGCTGGACGTTAAGCCTGAACGTGGAAACCCCACCACCATATGTCTACAACATATCCAGGGGACATATTCACTACTAAATTGTCTCTAATAAGGTCTAGCCGGACAGATAAGACGAGGGGACGGAGAAGTGTGGGACGTCCGAGGAAGCGCTGGAGTGACCAGGTGTTCTTATCATCACCTGTTTGAGACCGGGACAAACCATCTTTTATTTAATCCTTGAAGAAGATGATGATGATGATGAAAACAAAGAGAGATGGATTGCTTTTTTGAATAGTATGCCGGATGGTAGATTGCCTAAGGAAGTTTGGCAATACAAGTCTATTGTACAAAGAAGTACAGGAAGACCTGGGAAGCGTTAGTGAAGTGGATGTATTTCCTTTGGAACCGGAGCAGGTGACTTGTCTATTCCCTAGGAGAAGAAGAAGAAGAAAGAAATGACACAAAAGAAAGTAAAGAAACAATAAAACGTATATGGAGTGCATGGTCTGAGAGAGACAGAAGAGGGTTTCTTGTTTAACGAGATAAGTGGAGAGAAAAAACGCTTACTACAGTTAAAGGTTTTGTTTTGTATTACTGAGTTTGTCTCAACGGTTTCCTGATAGATAAAATTCCTGAAAACAACAACAACACAAGAAATAAACATTTATATTCTCTCTCGTTAACATGCTAATTAGACAACGCTAGACAATGAAAGAAGAAGGCAAACATAACAGATAGCGTCTTGTCTTGTTAACAATACACTATTGTCGTCTACACAGTGTATTTTAAGTCTATTGATTTCGTATTAACGTTTTCCCCGAATAGCGAGAGGATACAAGAAGAGAGTTATTCTAAGTTTAGTTATTGGTTATTAGTTAATACATTGATAACCATTGTCTGCAGAAGACACACGTATCGAATGACAGAGTCCATTAAGGTATTGGTGACAGCCGCACACACACATATGCGCGCACACACGTCTCCTTCTCGCCTCTTTCAAACCGCATCCTACTACTACACTGATGAATATCCACTCCCCCCCCCCCGGGTTCTGTCGCTTTCCTTTTTCATCGCCTGTTCCCTCGTTCGCTTTGACACCATACAATGTCACACACACATGGCGTCCGGGAGAGCGAAAACATTCTACACTAAAAACTCTTCTAACGGTTTAAATTGGACTCGTTGGACTGTTTCGTTTCCAAATTCGTTATATGTATTTCAGGATGAAGCGGCACTGAACTGCGTGCTAGCCCATGACAGTCCTAACCTTCGAGCGCATACCGAATTGGCGCCATCTATATACAAAAATCTACTGGTGACTAAATTTTTTTCCACTTTTTTAAACTAGTCTGAAAGCTCAACAATTATAGCTTGTTCCAAACCGGATGGAACCTGAAGGATTAGAAGACTCTTACTCTCGCACGCGCACTCACAACCGCCCCGGCCCGGCCAGACACGATCCGGATGGTTCAGGTATAAATATGCGGTCCAATTCAAAACTATAAAATTTTTAATTTAGCTTATAATCCAAATTAAATCATATTTTTGTAATCTCCGTGAAATTGTGAGAAAAATGAGTCCAAACAAGACATAATTGCGATATACGTTTCTTAAGCAAACGCAGATATGGAGTGCTTATTAAAGATTTTATTGTTAAGTAATAAATATGCTGGTGATATCTTGATGATTGTAAACAAAAATGTATTTACAGTTTACATTCCTGGTGCAAAATTACGTCGGTAAAATACAAATTTTTCCTACAATAACAAATGCTGCCTTGTATGTAATATTCATAAAAAAATATTTTATTTAAAAATGTATCCCAACGAAAATGAAAAAAATATTAGTTATTTGATATATGCAATATGCACACATAATACACTTTATTACAATAAAGATCAGTCGATTTGTGCATGATTATCAACGAAAATTTAATAACATTACACATTACTAATTTCTAAAGCTAAAATGAATATTAAATTAAACTCAGTTGTACATCTATAAGATATCACAACCACGTCATGGTTGGTGTCATTTTTTTAAAAGATTTTATGGAGATTACATATATGCTAAGCTCGTTTGCTAAAAAAGTCCTATGATAAAAGTTGCCGTTACGTAGTGGACGCCCCAGTAGATGATTTATACCCCAGCTGCGTTTGTGTGTGTGTATTAGTAAGGGTCTCCTAATCCCTCAGATGCCATGCGACTTGGAACGCCGTACAATTTGTTTCTAATGCCTAAATACGTATAATCTAAAGTTCATCGTTTGATGCCGCAGGGGCGCAGCCAGTATTTCCTTCTTGGTACGAGTGTTCTGCCGCGTTCTGATAGGGTTTTAGATTTGTTACGAACAAAACTAATAAAATTTAGAGAAAGAAAACCCTCGTTATTTCCTATTTGATTTGTTATAATCAAGAAGGCAGGTGTGTACATTAAGAAGGTAAGGGGGGTACATTAACAGACAGAAATATCTAAAAGTCTTAAAAACAATAATTGTTTTTACATTACATTACATTATACATGAAAATATAAACAACGTAAACAATTTCACAAACCAAGAACAACAGAAACAACAAAACAAACTTAAGACATGTCTCATACGGTATTATAAATGTAATTGTAGATTAACAAAATTACTTGAATGAATAAATAAACACTTGGTATACGATTGTTTCACCAGTTACGGCAGCTTCGGTAAAACTATACCAAGTGTCTGTTTATTCAATTCAAGTATCAATAAAATGTTCTACCAAGTGCCGAGCGACCTTTCGATCAGTGTAACAGAATCACATAAATTGCCCGTGGACAACGACCTACAACCAGAAACGTGGTATACTTTCTACAGAAGTGTAATACTCTAAACGGGTAAGTAAGAATAAAATGCCAGTCAGAAATTAATGAATAAGAAGACGTGATTCGAAGAGGCAGCCGATACTGGAGTACAGAGGGAGAGGCAGCTATGTTGTTGGTGAGTCATCTCCGCAGAATGAACAACAGACAGGCGTACAGAATACGGAAGTCGAATGCAAGAATAAAGAGGAAGAGAGGGGGAAAGATTTGGAGAGGCAAAGTTACTGGCGAGAAGTAAGGAGCAGTGGGCAGATAGGTAATGTCGAATCCCTGCAGGTATTGATGGCGAATAATTAGATGTTAATCACCCTTACAAGTTACAAGTCTCTGATCAAGTTAAGGCTGCCACAAGAAAAACTGAAAATTATTGATTCTCTCGTATTTTTATTAAACAATTATTTATTTGAGAAAATTTATTTGTATGTAATTGAGAATTTTATTACTTCCATGTTCCATAAGGAATGGAAGTATGGTCGTGGCGAAAAAAATCTTGTTCGAGATAACGGCAGATTCTGATTGTACTATCATCAAAACATGAAAAACGTCATTTTTCGAAAAGTGTGTGTGTGTCTGTGTAGAATGTTTTCTATGGCAAACGATAACAGCCGCAAATTCAAACAGAATCAAATAATGTTTTGCATATAAGCCTGAATTATAGAGGACTCAAGGCCTATTGTTTTTGGTGAAGATCGGTTAAGGGAAAGGGGTAGTTTACCTGCAACGTTTTACGTTTTAACAAGAGTAAAGTGCTTAATTTTGATAAATAAAGTATCCTGAAAAAAGGTCATAATAATCCACTGTAGAAAGGTAGATGAAATATCTATAAATGAAAAGGGTAGTTGAAGGGGGGGGGTAATTTTTTTAATAAATTAAAATGGTAGTTGATGATGGAGGAGGTAAATTTTTATAAGTTTTATATGTGTACTACGTTATTGACAACAAAAAAGTAGTTTCCATAGAAACATTTCATTTAATTTTAACAAAATTCTATATTTTTCATTTTAATTTAAATCACGTATGAGTGAAAATATATCGTTCCTGGCAGGCAAGCATATCTCAATTATGTAATGTTTACTTTTCCAAAGTTTTATTATTGCGATTACCGCAATAAAAAGGCCGGCAACACACACACACACACACACACACACACACACACACACACAAAATTCGCGTTATTTCTGGCTTCATTCATGTTTATTTTCTTATGTTTGCACGCTTTTTAAATGGAAAGTGCCGAAACCCACACCAACACAACGCGTGCAAGCCGAAAAGGTGGACATCGATTTGCTTCCTGTGGATCGCTGGACAGTGTTTGTTGTATTAAAGCAATTAATACAATCTGTGTACTTATTTCTATTATGATATGAGAATTATAAACTAATATGTGCATGTGTGTACGTATGGTTCCTAATGACAATTATTGTGGCAACGATTTGTATTTTATTAGTGACTTTTTCCTTTCGGCCAGTCGTACTCAAGCGGCCGAAATGAGATTTCTCAGCCACGTGGCAGGATATACTCTTTAAGATTGCAAAATAAATGCCGATGTACAGCAGGAGCTGAATATTATGAGTACGCTCGGTTAAAATGACTAGAAGATCTGAACCGAATGGATGACTGCCGCACCCCCAAACAACAATGGAATTATAAGCCGAGGCGTCGGCGTGACCTGTCCGGGGCTCTAGTCTGTCCGCTTGGGACCGGAACAAACCATTTTGGTTTAAACCTGGCTGAAGATGATGGTGATTTTTTCCTTTCCTATTTATCATTTTAAAAGCTCCGACACATTCTCGAGTTGGTTGAGCTCCAGGACTCTACTTAATTGAGTGAAATTTTATGCAAACATTTCAGGACATAAACAAGCTCAGTCTTGTCACCATATACGGTGAACACAAGAGTATTATACTTACAAATACAATGTTAAATTCACCCTACTTAACTGAAGTCAGGTACAGGAAAAGAAGGAAAACATTTAAAGCTGAAATTGATAATTTTTATTTTTCACAATTGTTAACCTAATTAAGGAAAATAAAAACAAAGATCTGTAGCTGAGCGGAAGAACTAAATTTTGTTGTTGTTAAAGATTCGTATTTTATGTAAATAATGTCAATTTAAAAATCTATCTGGCTTGTAAGTGGCCACTCGAGTTTAAATGTAGTCGTACTAGCTCTGAAGCTGACCTCCGCACGGACGTCCAAAAAGTGCACAGACCCAGCTTTGCACAGACTTTTATTACACCAAATTCTTGAATTGAAATATAATTCACACGCTCATGTGAGATACCAGTGATTTCATCAATATCATCCAGTCAGAATCGGTAGTCTTCCAACACCGTGTATGAATTTTGTTAATGACCTATGAAGTTGTTGCACTTTTGGGCGTCAACTGCAGGGATCATATTCAGTGCTCGTACGACCACGTTTCTGCTCAAGTTTCACGTACAGACCATTGTTCTCCTGTCATACTTACCATTTCTTTGTACATTTTCATTGGTAGAGCTTTTTTAACACACAGTTGAATCACAGCACGTTGTTTGATTTTGTCCGTTTTTCAAAACACGTGTACCATGTAAATTTCAAACAGCTGGTAAACAATGAATAAACAGGCAAAATATATGAAAATTAACAGCTATTTATAAGACATATAAACCACCTTACAACGCACGAATAATTTTAGTTCTATCGCTAAGCTATAGATCAACCGCTTTCGCGCACTTATCAACTGATCTTGCAAACTGGCCAGAGGCACTGTCACGTTTTAATTTTAAAAATTGGACTAAAACCATTGAATGTGCTTTGTTGATTGATGTTTGATAGATTTATGTTCATCTGTTTCTTCTCCACGTCATAGGTACAGGTTTACAATCCTGTTCCGACTTCACTGAAGCCATCTCTTCCTTGGTCTATACCTATATCACGTCTTCCGTGAGGTCTGTATCGTATTACTGGTTTAGGTAGCCTCATATCTTCCATTCTCTCGATATGCTGCCACCATTTTATTTGTCCTTCCCTTATTCTGCTGGCAATAGAATATACATTTAGCTCAGTTGTTATATCTTGATTTCGTATTTGATCTCTAAGGGTGTAACATTTGGTTTTCCTCAAGAACTTCATTTCATTGTTTTAATTCTTCGTTTTTGTTCATAAGTTTATGAACAGACAGTGTGGTTTTTTTTTATAATGTAAACTAGGATTTTTAAACCCCGAGCCAATTTGGAAAAATGGTTTTCATGGAATAAAAGCTTTTGCCAGATTGTCTGTAGACCGTCCGGCATTCGGAAGACGATTAGGAAGGGTTTGTTGTATAGTAGTAACTGTAACAAGGAAGGAAAAGAAGAAAGACAAAATCAGTAACTGGCGTATTTCTTGTGTATAGTGCGACTGACGAATGACGTCACAGGTTGTTGTACGTTAACAAACAAAATATTGTGAAGCGATTACCAAGTGCTGTTTGTGTGTTAATTTTACTTCCATCTTCCGTAAGGAAATGGAAGTATGGTGATCGCAAAAAAAATCGTGTTCGAGATGAGGACTGATTCTGCTTCTACTTCCCTCAATACATAAAGAAAAGTCATTTTCCAAACAGTGTGTGTGTGTGTGTGTGTGTGTCTGTCTGTCTGAAAAGAGTGTGTGTGTGTGTCTGTCCATATGTAGTATTTTTTCTATGGCGAACTATAACTGCCGCAAATTCAAACAGAATCAAATAATTTGTTTGCATATGTGGCCGAGTTGCAGAGGACTCAAGGCCTATTGATTTTATTTACGTTTGGTATTGATTTAATGAGTTTGACGAAATTAAATTAAAATGCATTTAAACTTTGTTAAACAATAGTAATTGTTAAAAATAAAATAATTTTGTTGCCAGGCAACTAGTTTATATGTGTACTACATTATCGGCAACAAACAAGTAGTTTCTATGGAAATATTTCATTTCAATTTGTCAATCTTGTCAAATTTTTCAATTTATATTTAAATGATTTTAAATATAAATCTTAGAACATGGAAGTCATGTATAGTTCTCTACACCGATTTTTTTGTATACAGAATAGTTTGTTTTAATTGTAAACGGTAAAGGTTTTTAACAGATAAAAGGTGTATTATATATAATTTGCAAAACAATTTGCCATTGAGGTCTATAAGTCTAACAAGCGAGACGCAGTACAAACATATTTCCGTAACAAAAACAATGTAATTTTGTATTTGAACAAACGATGCAAGTTCTCAGTTTTAACTCGCCTGCTTGGCACTTATCTGTCTGTCTATTTGGGGTCTGATGATGGTGATGGGGATAATGATGATGATTTGATGCCGAAACCAGTGTAAAGGAAATTATGTTAACCCAAATCTTAATGCAGTGTAATGCAGTGTTTGCTTAAACATTTTTTTTGTTTTTGAGTATCACGAGCTACAATTGAAAGTTCAGTGTGAGCAAATTCTTCAGCTCAGGGAGCTTACTAGTTCATAGTTCGTGTGATACGATACAGTCATAAAACAAACTGTTATTCTGGAAATAAAGAAAACGCATATCTAGAGAATGAATTGAAACGAACTTAGAAAACGAATATCCGAAGAAAAAAATAAAATTAAATAGAGAAAAAGGTGTATGGAAAGAAAAACTTTTCCAGAAGTACAAAAGTCCGCCATTATACCACTGAGATCAGGCCGGTGATCATGTATGGAGTGGAAACAATGTGCTATCCAGAAGTACAAAAGTCCGTCATTATACCACTGTGATCAGGCCGGTGATCATGTATGGAGTGGAAACAATGTGCTTTCCAGAAGTATTAAAGTCCGCCATTATATCACTGTGATCAGGCTGGTGATCATGTATGGAGTGGAAACAATGTGCTTTCAAAATTTGGAACCTCTTCCTAAAATTGATTGAAGAATTCTTTGGAAAATTTATGGCCCAAGAAAACCGAAGTTGGGTACAGGCACAGACTCAAAGAAGAGCTGTACAGGGATCTGGAAGATCTGGAAACGGCTTTCCGACGGAAAACACTGAGATTCCTTGGACATATGGCTCGGATGGATAAGTCCAGATTAAATAAGCAAATTTTCAACTATATTTGGCAACTTTCCAGTCTGAACGGATACACCAAACAACTCAAGGAGGAAATGATGAAACTGGGTATCTCTTTAAACGACTGTGTGGATCGAAATACATACAGAAAAAAATTCAAAATCTTGAGGTTGTCTGCGGTGAGAAGGAGACGAGAAAGGGGTGAACAGTGGAAAGGAAGGCGGCGCACAGTATGCGAATGAGGGCCTTCTGGCAGGAGAAGAAAAGGAAATGATATCCGCGTGGTCCACGACTAGCCTGTTCATGTAAAAAAAAAACAGAGAAGAAGGAGAAAAAGAATAACAAAAAGATGTTGATGATGACGAAGAAGATAAAAAATACTTCTTCACTGTCAATATAATTTAGCGTACTGCGTTCAAAATACGTAACGTCTGCGCACGAGGGAAAGTAAAAGTTTAATATATTGAACGAAAATTGAATCATTTGTTTGGCGCTGAAAGGTGGTAAGTTATGATTAACCGAAGTTGGGTGTGCAAACAGACTTTGATAAAGTTGACGGACGAGTTGGAAAGTGTTACGGAGAACGGTGAAATTAAAACAGCCCAGCTCCAGACTACGTGTATACTTCGTACTGAAATACGTTCGAATTTGGTTATATTTGAGGCCAATTACAGAATATATTAATTTTTTTGAAATTAACCCTTGTGTTTACACAATCACAGGTTTTTTTAAATTTATTTATTTATAAGGTCGCTGCAACAGCAACGGTCATTAGCGACCATAAAAATGAATTTGTACAGATTCTTAAACAGATGTGTTAACATATAGTAAATATTTGTTTAAATACCAAATAATGCAAACAAATGAGATAGATAAAAATATTTAACAAATGAAAACATTTGTTTAACTGATGCAAAATAAAATGTGAAATATTAACCCCCCCCATAACACAAACATTATAAATACACATCATGCAGATATATAGCATAAATATAATTATAATAAATATAAGACTCAGTAGCAAAACATAACTATATAACAATAAGTCATAATAACATATCAATCCATTAACTTAATTACACAATTTTTACTGTTCATATAATTTTCTTAATTCGCACCTATATTGGTGTTAACAACTGAATCTCCTTTAAGAGGAGAAGTATGTTGGCAGCTGCAGTCTTGTCATTTGAACTTTTTCGCACATCCGCAGGGATACTAAATTTGCTTCGTAGATGTTGAAGAGCAGGGCACTCTGAAACGAGATGGAAAGCTGACAAAACCGTGGTACAGCGATTACATCTCGCAGGAGGCTCACTTGTGAAGATGTAGTTGTGAGTCAGTAGCGTGTGGCCGATGCGGAGTCTTGTTATGACCACTTGATTTCTCCTGGAGTCTGTAGCAAGTGAGTGCTGTTCGTAAATATTTTTCCTCACTCGGAATAGGTTGGCGAGTGGTGACTTTCATAAGCCATTCATCATTCCAGTGCTCCAAAAGTTTTAAATGCAGATATTTCTTAAGGTCATTGTGGGATAGTTTATGAGGATGATATTGACTCGACGTAGCCGTTTTGCAGCCCTATCAGCCATCTCGTTACTCTTAATTCCGATATGCGATGGTATCCAACTGAAAATAATTTCCTTGCACTGTCTAGTGGAGATATCAAGGATTATATTACTTATGTCTTGAATAATGGGTTCTTTGCTGTCCTCCTGCTGCAGACTATCTAAAACACTTCGAGAATATGAGAAGATAATATACTTGGAACCCATGGAATCTTTTATTATTTCCAATGCTGAACGAATTGCGTATGCTTCGCAGAAAAAACCGAGCAGACCCTGTCCAACCTGAATAAGTATTCATGTCCAGATAATATTACTCCACATCCATTATTTTCGTCTGTGCGAGAACCATGTGTGAACACATGAGTGTAGTCTGTGTATTTATCAAGTTTTTCGTAGAACTTAGACAAGAAAATGTACGGAGTTGTAGTAGCTTTTGTAGTAGCTACTGCTAGTTGAAAACAATCACAGGTATATTACGTTTTAACATTAACTGTTAACTAAGCAGCAACAGAAAATATTGATAAAATTTTACAAACATTTAAACATGTTCTCCTTCAGTATTGTGATGCCAACGATTTGCGGCTGTTTTGTATCAGTATTTTACCCGAATAACTAAAATTCCCTTATGTTTAAACAAGCAAATCCAGATACACGTAATTATTGTTAACGACGCCACATTATACGTTTGGCCGGTTCTTGTTCTGACGATCAGTGATCGTGATTCTTAACGCTGAGCCAGTTTGTTCCTACAGGCATCGGAGATGAGATTCTTGCGATCTCTGAAAGGTTGCAGACGGAGAGGTAGACTCTACAACGAAGACATTCGTAAAGAGTTGAACATTTTTAATATCCACGATCGTATTGCAGAAAACAAAGACAGACGGACCGCTCATCTGAGTAGGATACCAGATGGCAGGTTGCCTAAGGAAGTTTGGAAATACAAGCTTGTAACACTAAAACTAACACCGTTATAATGGCGCAGCCACCCTATTCGTGAGATATATGGCTCCATATGCGACTTTTTGTTGTTCCCAGAATTGAAGACCACAATGAAAGGACCATAACGTTTTGCGACCACAATGACACCGTTTTGCCATAGAGGAGATAAAGGGAAGATCACTGAGTTAACTGAGTATACCAAAATACAATTTCACAAATGTTTTACGGTTTGGAAAGAACGTTGACATCAGTCATGGCCGGCTCTAGTAGAAGGCCGGAATATTAAACGTGGCAACAATGGAACCAGATGATATTTAAGGCCGACTAGACGATCTCTTAATTTATGTATTTCAATAATCACATCGCGTCATTTTTAATTGCCGGTTAACAGCAGTTTTATAATTCTTCATTTCTTGCAAATTAAAAGTTTATTACGTAAAATACTGTTATATTATTTAAGAAATATAATAATTGACGCATTTATATGATACAAATAATTTGAACAAAATTAATTCATTAGGCCTAACACTAATTCACTAATCTCTTCAAGTTAAATGTACAGTACTAAGTGCGCACAGACCTATAATGTAGATTTAGCTATAAATAGGCCTACTCATGATTTTAGTAATGCTATGAGATTAAATCAAAATATAACATGTTCTCTTTGGCTAATTTATTACACTATGCTTATAGGCCTCAGACGCAGCGTTGCCACTTTAATATTCCGGCCTTGCATAAGTGCATTGCATCCGATGAGGACTATTTGAAGGAGACAATATTTATTTTGAAGAATAAGTAAATAATTTTATAAAAAAAGAAATATTCTCGTCATTTTTTAGCATTATTGGTCTCGTAATACCTATAGCGTTTATCAAGCTTTTTCCTATTTAAGTCTTTCAACATACATTACCCAGTTTGTTCCAGTGAGTCTCCTCAAAAACCAAATTTCCGCAGATTCTTCAGTTTTTGTCCTCTCTTGCTTCCCCGAAAGTCGAGACCCACACCCATAAATCATCGCGTTCCAAACAAATGATTTTATACATTTTGTTATTGTTACTAAAATAAAAAAATAACAGTTATATTTATTATTGTAAACAAATATTTTCGATCAAATGACAGCAGAGATGGACTTTTGGAGACGTTCTGCAAGAGTATCCAGACGTGAGAAAATTAGAAGTGAAGTCATTAAGGATAGAATGAATGTGAAAAATTCAATTGTTCATTTTATCCAAACAAAAAAATTAGAATAGTATGGACACACGAAAAGAATGACACAGGAAAGATTGCCAAGGAAAGTTATGGAATGGACCCCACCAGAAAGAAGGAAAAGAGGAAGACCACCCATTACTTGGATAGAAGAAATTCAGACTATATTGAGGGAACGAGAAATTGAAAAAGATCTTTGGATGGTCAAGCAGTGGAAGATGAGAATCCAATCACTTCTGTAATCTTTGGTTCCGGAAAATGTGTAAAAATTGTACAGCCGGAATAATAAAATAATAATACTTTCGATCATAATAATAAAAATATTCGCATTCTTCAAGTCCGTTTATTATATGTTTACGTGTACGAGGGTAAGCGTGTGTTAATCTCATACGGATGTACGCATAAACATGTATATTAAGAAAGATCCGAGGATGCGCTCGAAAAGAGCTCATGGTGGTGGCGGAGGGGAGGGGGATGAATATTGAATGAGAAAGTAGCCTATTAATACAAGGCTTCCATCTTGAAAATCGTGTTTTTAAAGAAAAACACCATCTTTTAAAACACAAATTTAATGGATAATTTATGAATTTGAAGAAAGGAGGAAAGAAGGGTTGAACAGGAAGTTTATGTGTTGTACAGGTTTTTAATATAACAATATAATTATTAAATATCAAAGCATAAAAAGTTTAGCCGAGAAGCGGCGGATGGATGAAGGTTCGACTCCCACACAACCCGACCACCTTTGTTCCACTTTTCCTTTTTATTCTTTCTTTCGTTGTGCTGTCTTGTCTTATATAACGCCCTTACGCAGCGAACGCATAGTCCTTCCACAGCGCCCTCACCGACGCCAGCTTCAACTAAACCATTATCACTGTCGTAAGTACTTTGTATCATCTACTGTACTTAAAACTTTTTATTCCGCTAAAAACATTTAATAGACATTATTAATATTAAAAAATGATTAACAAATATTTTGCAAAACCCATAATAAATTAAAATTGAAAACTATGACATTGCAGTCTAAATTACAATACACTAATTGCTGTTTATTTTTTAACATCCACAGTAGTAGAGTTATATTTAATATAAATTCATAGCTAATTACAGTTTAGATTTTTTAGATTTATTAAATTAGTGTTAAATTTAATGAAAAATTAAAATATTTGGTGTTTATTTTACAAATGCAATTAAAATTTAAACTGGTTGTTCTTCCCTACTGATAGCTGTATGTATATTTTTTGAACAGATTTTATTCAACCTACCGTTATGTATTGGGAACTAGAAAGGTTGAATTATAAAAAAAACACATTTAAGCAATTTTGGTTATGCTCACACCCAAACGAATTGTATCTTTAATTAACTGTTAACATATTATTACATCAACTAAATATTATTAATGTTATAATATTGTTGTTTATAATACATAACACATTATATTTTTAAAACAAGAACATATTTTTATTGTTTTTTACAGCGTTCCGACTGTTTTAAATTACTAGCGATTAATCACTTATTTGATGATTTATAATTTCATTGTTAATAAAGTATTTAATTTTAATTTTAATTAAAAATCAAATAATTTTAAATTACCTTATTTAAAATTTTCAAAACATTATTATTTAAAATTAACAATAAATATTATTTATTATCAATTGGTATAACAAGAATTATATGAGTGAATATGAATATTATTCTTGATAAATATAAATTATTAACAGGCAATTGATTAAGAACATATCAATAATATTAAAAAAACGTATATATCAATGAATATATTAGAATATATTTAACTTTATGTTATTAAATAACGATGTATTTAAGTCCATGTATTAGGAGGAAAATAAATGCGGATATAGTGAAATAAAATAATGAAAATAATATTTGTTAATATTCTTGAATTTTTTAATGTTAAGAAGTTAAGTAAATATTATAAATAAACAATTTCTATCTAAACTTATTAAAGTTCTTGCTAAATATAGTTATAAATTACTTACAATGATCGAATGGTTGCTCAGCACTTGGTAGAACATTTTACTAATACTTAAATTTTATAAACAAACACTTGGATTTCAACCTCTGATGCTGCTGTAACTGGTGAAACAGTTGTCAGGAAAATGTAGAACTTACCAAGTGATTGTTTATTAAATTCAAGAATTATAAATTACTTTTTTTATGTGGGGTCAAATGTTAGTAATTAAGTATCTGAATAAAATTACTACATTTTGTGTTGCAAATTGTAACCGCCGGCAAAAATACAAAATCAAAAATTGTAAACACATGTTGGAGAGTTATCTAATTTTGCAAAAAGTGACAATTAAATTTTTATTTAAACAAGAAATAGGTGTTGACAATTTGGAAAACAAATTATGTGCAAATTATTTTGATAAAAATATACCCATTTAAATTTTAAGACAAGCTTGAGTTATCAAAATTTACTATAATCAGCTGCTATAATCAGTTGCATGAAAAACGAAATTATTATCTGATTCCGAACATTCAACACTGAAACCTCTTTAGGGCAGGAAACAATACTTTTTATTTTCTCATGGTTAACGTCTGTTAAGAAGTTAACAGTTGCTTATTACGGTGGTTTTGTTATAAGGGGCGTAGACGAATTGCATACACACGGTTTTGTAGGCGCAAAGTAAAGTCATTGTTCCAAACACTACTTTCTTAATTGAAAATTTGATTTTCAGATCAATTAGTGTGATTTAATGTCTTATAATTAACCAGACAGACGCACTCTGGCTGATAATTTTGTTAAAATTTTTTTTTGTATCGGCTATCGGAGGACCACATACCAATTTCAATTCTTTATTCTTTGTTTTTTCCTTTTTCTCCAATATTCTTTCATCTTTTCACTATTGTCTCTTCTTCTGTATTCAGTCCACTTTGTACCTGCGTTTTTCTCTCTCCTACCTAAAAGGACTCCTTCCATTTTTAACATTTTGCCTGAAAAACGTTTCTTTAAATTGCTTCTTCTGTGTTTATATTATTTTTTTCTAATTCCTTTTCGATTTCTTTAATCCAACTTGATGTTGACTTCTTCCCCCACAGATATTTGAAGATCTGTTTTGTTAACCCATTGTCGTCCATTCTATATAAATGTTCAAAAAATAATAGTCTTCTTTTTCTCATTGTTTCTGTTATATTTTCTATACTTTTATATATTTCATCATTACTTAATTTTCAATCTTCTGAATTTTTTCGTGTACCTAATATTTTCCTAATAATTCGTCCTTCCAATATTTCTAATTTGTCTAAATTATAATTCAATGGTAGACATTCACTTGCATATAGGCATTTTGGTTTCACTACTGTACTGTAATGCCTTATTTTTGAATTTTTAGATATGCACTTTTTATTGTAAATATTTGTTTTAAATTGATATTTCTTGAAATTTTAAATCAGATTTTTGGTATAAATGTGAAAAGAAAGAACGCCGTTGTGGGAAACAAATAATAAAAAAAAAAAATTAAAATGAACATCAAATTAGTTATGTAAAGTGTTACATAACTAAATACATATTAGGTACAAAGCAAACACACAGGGGGCGTTAAGTGACAATTTTAAAATATTTGTGTTGAGACCTTCTTTGCTGCTATGAATTGCACACATTTGAATTTGAATTTAACTGACCCGACTTTAGCCATCATATAAAACAATATAAATGCGACGTTTCGACCAACCAGAAAATCGACAGCCATCTTCAGGCTAGTTATATACACGTAAACGATAGAGTTATATTCATAATAAAAGTGGAGTTTACAAAATAGAATGTCTAGATTGCAATAAATGTTACGTAGGCCAAACGAAGGAAAAACTGTCCTAGAGATGTACTCAACATCGCAATGTGTTTCAAAAACATAATATTTACAAATCTAATTTAGCCACACACTGTTTAAACAATAAAAATAAATTTCCAGGTATTCACCATGTCAAATTAATTAAAAACGTACAAGAAGGTAACAAAACGAATATCTGGGAAAATCTTACTATTTACAAACACAATAATAATAATAATAATCTTCTAATTAAAGAACAAATACAAATAAAAACAAAACAAGACGATTTATCTAAAATCATACATTTATTAGAATGACAAAATAAACATTAAATATATATTAAATAGGTTACATAAACATTAAAACAATTGATAATAGAATCGAAGTAAATTCGATTATCCGTTAGCTGTATTGTAAGCGAAACATTCAATTACAATTCAAACAAACCTCTGAAGATGCAGAATAACTTCTGTAAAACGTACAACAGGTGAAAATAATTTTCATGTATTTATTTGGAGACATTACATGTACAGGAATGAATGATTCCCTATCAACTAGTTATAGAGAGTCAATAAAATAATAATAATTGAGAAAGTGAGACGATTAAATAAACTTCGCAGTGTTTTGTTGACCTCAGTGGTGTGGAACTGTTCGTGCTCAGTGTGCTTGTGCTTTCTGAGTGTTGTGTGTGTGTGTTTTTTTTGCAAATATTTATTTGGATTATTTATTCTTTGATTTTTACAAAAAAGTCAATACGCATCATATTAAAATTTGGATAAAAAAGTATTAATGGAAAATTATATATTTTATGTTGTTTTAGTTAATATCTATTTCAATTAATATACAAAAGGTATTACCAATAATAATTGTACACTAATTGCATTCATATGCATTAGATGTGTGCCAAATGTATGTAAAAAGTAATTAAAATTTTATAAATTTTCCCTTAAGGCGCCTTCTGTGTAAACCACCGTACGTCAGAAATAAGAAACAAACGTTTAATATATTTAGCTACACATTACTTGTATGATTTTCATCGTCATCAACATCATCTGCAATAATTAAACCAAGGATGGTTTGTTGCGGTCTCAAAGAGACAAAGATTAGAGCTGGTCACTGCTGCGTTTCCTCGGACGTCCCACACCTCGGCTTATAGTTCCAGAGTTGTTTGGGCATGCGGCAGTCATCCATTCGGCAAAGCTGTTCCCACCAATGTGAAGTTTCGTCATTACTATTTTGTTGACTTTCTATCACTCTCATGTATTACTACATAATTAGCCTGAAGACGGCTGCCTATTGTTTGCGTACACGACACGTCGTATTTATATTTTTCCTTCGACGACAACAGACCGTCAGTTAAATTCAAATCCAAATTTGTGTCTACGTTTCTTCAATATTTGTTGTCATAATCAGGACTTACAAGTTAACAGGCTTATAATATACGGAACGTTATGTTATGAGTATAATGTGTGATGTACAAAAAATTACAGTACAATGTATAATGGAAATGGCTTAGTACAGCATTATAATGTATAATGTATGGAAAATTACGGTAAAGTCTATATTAATATAATATAATATTAACACTTTTTGCTACAGTCTGTTTCTTGATGTATATAATATATTTAATATTTATAATGAATTTACCTCAAGATATTTTCTCCTTATTTGGAACATGTTTCGGGAAGCATTGTATTCCCATCTTCAGCCTTCCTGATTTTGAGTCTAGTGAAGTACTTGTGTGTTGGTTGGTTGTTATTGTGGTTTCCTGTTGCTCTCTGGTACTTTAATTGGTATTATTGTGTGTGATTGTAGCGTGTATGTATTAATATTTTGTATATTTTCGATGTTGAGTGCTTTGAAAATTGTGTCATGTTTTGTATTGATTTGTATTTGTTCAGGTATTAGTTTGTTTTGTGTTTTATGTACTGTATGTATATTTGACAATTTTTTCAAATGCACCACACAAAGGCACCATAATGAACATTTGGGAAAATTTACATGTTCCTGAAACATGTTCCAAATAAGGAGAAAATATCTTGAGGTAAATTCATTATAAATATTTAATATTATATATATATATACATTAATATAATATATTTTTACAGTAATATAATATTAATATATCTTTGCCCCAGAGGCATAAGATACCATTTCCATTTTTTATTAAATAGTGCTTTTTATATAGTGTTAATGTACAGACTGCCCTCTTTCTAGTAATTATTTATCTCCTAGTTATTTTTATGCAGCCAATACGCGTGTTTAAAATAACACTATCTCACATTGAAGCAACAAAATGTTTTTTAGCTGTCCTGTAAAGTATTGTGTATGTGACATGATATCTTATGCTTCCGGTGCACATATATGTATACTAGTTATTATTATTCTTTATTAAAAAAAACAGGCGCGCGCAAATACACATACAAAAATACACTTATTCAAAAACATTCATTATGTGTTGAGGCCTTGTAATTATTTTTATATTACCCGTAAACAGCACGTGATGATGGTGTTCAAATTTTGTCGAAACGTCGTGACAAACATTTTAAAATTATCCCTATTTAATGACCGTATGTAAAAAAAAAACCTATCATCATTATTTATTATTAACTCAGGGCCACTACTAAACTGAGGGTGTCAAGCGACGTTTGGCTTACTCGATATTTGTGACAAAATATAGGAATGTGAATATGAAAACTGTCATATAAAAACTAACAAGTAAAATACGAGGGCCAGTTGAAAAGTTCGCCAAGCGATATCTATAGTTTAGAGGTAGAACTAAAATGTTTCGTGTGTTGCAAGATTCATATTTCTTATAGACATGCATTAATTTCTAAATATTTCTACCAATTTCAAAATAGTCTATTAAATGTTCGAAATTTATACGCCACGCATGTTTCAAAAATAGACAAAATCGTGTCATCGTGTCGTGATTGAATTCTTTGTCAAAAACGATGTAGCATCAATTGAAATTCACAATCGAAATGGCAAGGAGATGCTACGTCTTCAAAAACAATAGTTTGTAGGTGTGTTCTCGGGTTAGACATGATCTTACGAGCGTTGAAGATGATTCTCACAGTGGACAACCAAAAAGTGAAACAACCCCAGATATCATTTAAAAAAATGTCATAAACAGTGTTGGGAAACCGGGGATTGAGACAGGATGACATGCTGATATCATAGGTATTTCACATTAGCTTGTGTATCATATTTTAAGTCAAGAACTCAGTGTGAACAATCTTTGTGAAACCTGGGTGACGCATTTGTAGTTGCACTTTTGGGCCAACACCACGCGGGAACCATCTTGAGAGCTTGTATGACCACGTTTAAACTCGAATGCCCACATACGAACTACTATTGTTTTGAAGGTATAGCGTTTCCTAACACAACTGCTATTTCGTTGTGAATTTCTTTTGGCGCTAGACCATTTTACACAAAGAATTCGTGAATTTGTCCGTTTTTCAAAACACGCGAGACATGTGAATTTCAAACAGCCAGTAAACAATGAATAAATTGACATATGAATTTGGAAATTATATAATATAAATTATATAAAACAAGTGTTTACCCGAAATACGAATCTTACGATACACTAAAAATTTTAGTTCTACCGCTAACCTAAAGACTTTTCAACTAAAAAAAGCTCCGCGAACTTTTCAGCTGACCCTCCCATGTACGACGACGTGTGAAAGAATTTTTACATGGCACAACCTGACGCGTTGTCGATCAATGAGCGGTTTTGAACTTATAACTCATCTTCAGTTGAGTAACTAAATATATATTTATAGCTGGTCGAAATAAATGTTTACCATAAATGTCGGAAACCGCTACTGCCACAATATGTAGGGTTTCAGAAAGTTCGATGATATCAGCAACGTGTAAACGCATAAAATATATTTAAAAACAAACTTTTCGAAAAAAACTTCGTACAGAAATAATAATATTAATAATAACATTTTTTTAAAAAGTAGGGGGTACATGCTTTATGCGCCGTCAGAGGAAACCGTTTGTCCCGCGGTGTGGGACTCTCACTCACTAAAAACCCACCTCTGATTATTATTAATTTCTCATCCTCCACTGCTGCTTGTCCATTCAAAGATCTTCAGCTTCTGGTTCCGTCAATATAGTCCAAATTTTTTCCATCCAGGTGATAGGTGGTCTTCCTCTTTTTCTTCTTCCTGGCGGGGTCCATTCTATAATTCTCCTTGGCAATCTTTCCTGTGGCATTCTTTTCGTGTGTCCATACCATTGTAATTTTTTTTTATTTGGATAAGATCAACAATTTAATTTTTCACATTAATTCTGTCCTTAATTACTTCATTTCTAATTTTCTCACGTCTGGATACTCTTGCCGAACGTCTCCAAAAGTCCATCTGTGCTGTCATTAATTTTGTTTTTGTGTGTTTCTTAGTAGTCCAAACTTCTGAGCCGTAAGTCATGGTACTTCTAACAGTGGTTTTAAATATTTTGGTTTTAGTGTCTGCTGTAATTTGCTTATCCCACAGGATTCCATTTAATGTAGACATAGCCGTCTTTCCCAAATTAATTCTGGATTGTATTTAACGATATCCATCTGGGAACCAATTAACGTATTACTTCAGTATGCAGCTATTGTGCCCTTACCGGGCTTCTTCTAGTTGGTCCTTAAGTGCTACTGCCCGTTGCGTGCAAGATGGGGCTGTCTTTCCTTTTCTTGTAGAATGAATGTAGAAATGCGGTCCCATTCCTTCTTGCCACGAAGCGTAATCTCAACGAAACCCTCGGGGTTGAACTCCAGCTCTAACCCAACTCTCTCTCTTGTAACTCTGCTGCACTTAGAAAAATTGTGGAAGTGTGGAAGGCGTCTTAATAGGCGTCTTAATATAAAATTATCATAACCACCGAGGAAGTGTGTCAGATGGTAGTTGTCCTCACCGTTTCGGCGGTCAGCCCATTCCCTCAAGCCTTGCGCTCCATCTTCCCTACCTATTCCCAGTGCCGGAGAGTGGAATCGTTGACTTCATTCTTTACCGCATCTATTCCAGTTTTTCTTCCAAGAGATGGTTTTGCTTTTTTAAGCCAAAAAGTCTAAGGAAAACAATCTCTGTATCACCAGGACTACTGGCTGTGATACAGTACAACAAGAGGATGCTACTCTCTCTAAGTGTTCCTCTTCACTGCCATTCGTTTCCTGTATTTCTCCGTCTTTAATGCATCGGCCCACATTTCGCAACGATACAGCAGGATGGATTCAGTGACCGCCATCAACAATCGCCTCTTGCTTGCAGTGGGATGTCCTACAAACCTGTTGAACTGTGTGGTGACGTGTGCCGCCCTACCAACTGCATACTTGATTTGGTCCCAGAAGGAGAGCTTCGAATCTAGCGTCACCCCTACGTGCCCTTGTTTCAGTATGGTCTCAGCTCCCACTTGCACGTGTATGACTGTGTGGCTCCGTCGCCGGGTGAGCAATTACTATTATTGTCTTTTCCCGGTGGCTAGATTCAGGCCGTGTTCTTCGAGCCAAGGGCTTGGTCGCCACATAATTCAGGCTTCTTTGTACATTCTCAGTGTTGTAGGAAAGTGGACGGCGTTTCCATCTGTAAGATTCCATCGTAGGATACATTTCAGAGGTTATGTTCTTCTTCCATCAGGGACTAGGCGCATCACCTGTTCCGGTCCCAAAGGAATATATATATATATTCAATCACTTTCTGCTACAGTTCGTTTCTTGATGTATATAAAGTATTTAAAATTTATATTTATATTACCCCAAGATGTTATTTTTCCTTATTTGGAACATGTTTCGGGTACCATCTTGTACTCATCCTCAGCCTTCCGGTTTTTGTGTCTGGTGAAGTACATATGTGTTGGTTGACTATTATTATTATGGCTTCCTGTTGGCTTCTGGTACTTCAAATTGGTTTTATTGTGTGTGATTGTGGTGTATGTGTTAGTTTTTTGTGTATTTTCGATGTTGAGTGCTTTGAATATTGTGTCATGTTTTGTATTGATTTGTATTTGTTCAGGTATTAGTTTTTTGTGTTTTATGTTTGTATATTTGTAAATTTTCCCAAATGTTCATTATGGTGCCTTTGTGTGGTATATGTTTTATTAGTGTCACATTGGTTATGTCTGGGAATTCATGTCCTGTGTTTATTGCATGTGCATCCAATTTAGCCCCCCCACACAAACACACACACACACACACACACACTTCATCAACGTCTTCCTATACTTCGCTCTCCAATAGGCCTGTATTGCTAAACTTCCTCAGGCAACCTGCCATCTGGCATTGTTTTCAGCAACACGATCTTGTTTATTAAAATTGTACAACTCTTTACGAATGTCTTCATTGTAGAGCCTCTCTCTTCTTGTGCAGCCTTTAACAGGTAGCAAGAATCTCATCTCCGATGTTTGTATACTACTATGAGTATGGTGGTACACGTTTAGACCACGTTGTAACAGTAACTGTACCACCCTACGTTAGTAAAGCTCGAATTTTACACTGATGATGGCAGTCGATGGTACTTCCGAAACGTCTGTTTTAGTTAAAAACATGGACCACGGCCAAACAGCCAGGGAATGAATTTTAATAACATTCACTCCGGCCTTGCAAGCCTACGAAGAATGGAAGCAACCGTGTTTTTAAAGTCTTCAAAAATTTCTCTATATTGTTTCCAACATCGATATGTGGTATTACCGGAATAAGATTGCGTGAAGCGTAAGACTGACGGTGTTCAGGTAATTGTGATCGCGGAACAGGATCTTCCGGAAGATCATATAGTTTTTAACTTTAAACTTATATCCATTATCACTTGTAGTACAAACGAGCGTGACCAACCTCAAAGAAATGCAGATTTCTTGCAACAAGAATGTGTGAACGTTTGAAAAAGTGCCAAGAGTGAGCTTTCGACTGCAGAAAGCGTAAGAAGTTAATTTAGATGTACTTAACGAGATTAATAGATGATCTTGTTTGAGAGACCTTTTTATGCCGTTAGAGAATCATATGATATATTTATTTGTTTATATAGTTAAAAAAATAACACGTTAGATAAAGACTTATTCATTTAAATAATAAACGTTTAGTGTGAACTGATTTTCTTAACAATATATTTTTATACAGTCTCGTAATTATCTTCTTTACTTTAGAATCAATAGAAAATGCTGTAGAACTTTCTGCAGAAAGTAAAAAGTAAACAGAAATAACTATTTTATTTTATTACTCACTAAAAATCTGTGGATTAACACTTAAAATAAAATAGTATGGATACATAGTTGAGGAAATAAGCATCTGCGAATTTATGATTAATTTGTTATTAATTAATTAATTTTGTAATTTTATTATGTTGTCCTTAATTTGTTTTAAACGATCATGCATAAAGTTTTACAAAAGTATTTTAAATCAGTCATTGTCTAATTTAGTTTTACTGAAGCAAAAGATGAACACAAAGTCTCAAGGAGACGAGTGGTACAGAAATGTTGAAAATGTGTTAAAATGGGGTAAAATGTTTTCTTGTCTAAAAGGGGAGCCTCTGGGAATAAACTGCCTACAGCCGCTAAATGACCAAATCCGCCACTGGTTCAACTAGAAGGCGGAAACGGGGGAAGACCCACCAGATTGTGGAAGATGGACAAAAGACGTTGGAAGAGATTGGAAGGAAAGAAAACTGTGGCATGCGGAATTCGAGAGACGGCAGTATCTGTGGCACATAGATAGGTGGACTTGTACCTTATCTTATATATATCTTTAATTAATCTCTGATTTCCTTATCTTCCTTACGGTCTATAAGCTTATACAGTTTTACGGTTCGCAGAAACCTCGTTTAGCAGCAGTGTACGTTGGTAGTATTTTTATTTTTCAATTTTAAAATTAGATTGTTTACAATTTTGATTCTTTTTTAATAATGAACTTAGTTTTATTGAATTTTCCTGCGGTCAATAAAGGAAAAGCAGTTGGTGGTCAGCTCTGCGTTTATATCACACGATTCGGTAGAGTTTTCTTCTTCTTCTTTACCTCACGGAGTAGTCACTTTGCCTGTTCCGTCTTCACGCAGTATCTCTCCATCTTACTCTCGGTCTTCCTACATCTCTTGTACCAATGGGTCTATATTAAAACGCATCCTTAGGTAGTCGTCCGTCCTCCATTCTGTCAAGATGCTGTAACCATTCCCTGCGATATGTCTGGATCTTATCATTTATGGAGAATACCTGTAGCTCCTATCTAATATCCTCATTCCGCAAACAATCCTGTCTTGTGCAACCCTTTATTCTTCTCAGAAACTTAATTTCCGAAAATTTCCGAAGTTTGAATCTGGTTGGTTTTTAATCTTCTTTGTGGGAACCCATGTTTCAGATCCATATCGTAAAAGAGGCACTGCCATTGTTTTATAAAGTTTATAAAACAATTGTTCGCTAGAGTAATAAACAAATTGTCATAGGCTTGCAATAAATATGACAGGTGGCTGACTCAACTCAATTAACTGTATTTACCGTAAATTAAATGTCTGTGAAACTCAGACAGATTGGTGTTGCACACGGATCCGTTTTATGTCTTAAACAGCTTCTTCATAACTTTCCGCTTCATTTTCAGCGTAGGTTATTCTGAGTATGACGAATATTCAGAGCGAGCCAATCTATCACTTTTTATATATATATTAGCAGCAAGACGCTGTGTACACACACGGAGTCTACGCAATTTACACCCTCGTACGCGATGAGTTCATCTCGAAGACCAAATATACAGTCACACAGGCTCACCCTCGCACTTGTCGCGACTCGACTGAATCTTAAAAATAAACTTTCTCTGCTCATTCTGTGGCGTGTGAGGAAAAGAATATGGCAGAATTTCGGGAGGAAGCGGTGAGATCAATATTTAAATTACAGTAATAATTCCCTTATCAATGTTGGTGTTGGTCTAATTGGTTTGACAAAGTGTAATAAACAATACGAATTTAACCATAAACTATTACGCTGATTGAAGACAAAGATATTTTAGAAGTGTAACGCCTTAAATACATTTTCCTTATATTTTGTAATTAATTTTAATGTTTTAAACAGATAGTCGTTTTTGAACATTACTTAAACTATTATGTACCGGGCTTGGTAACATAAACTATTATAAACAGGTCACCATCGTTTTTAGTTTTACGAATCGTATTGAAGTTGTTTTTTATTGGTGCACTGTATTAAGGAGAATGTTTCCTTGGTTTTCGTCTAATCAAATGACTCCATTACGAAAACCGTTTTTTGTAGAACTTCAAAAACGTATTCATTTGAAGGCTATCACGACCTGAATCAACATTACTAAAATTATTATATTCCGGGCTGTTGGACCCGGTGATGGATCGCTTACGTTTTTGTCTCTAATCGTTCTAGCTACGTCTCCGGAGACCATCTTCAATAGGAAAGGGAATGAACGAAAACGTTTGTAAGGATCACGTTTCTCACAAATGTTTCTCGAACGCACATCAGATTTGAGGAGTAAGCAATAATTCGTTTTCCGAATTTTGGTTATTGCTTACTGTGAGGCGCGTTCGGCCTTTCAGTCTCGTAAACGTTTTCTTTCCTTCTTTTTTCTACTGAAAATGGCCTCCGGAGGTGTGGGAAAACTGTTTAGAGACCAACAGGTAAGCAATTCACTACGACCCACCAGCCCGGCGTGATAGCCTTCAAATGAATACGTTTTTGAAGTTCTACAAAAAACGGTATTTGTAATGGAGACGTTTGATTAGACGGAAAACCAAGGAAACATTCTGTTTAGCACATTGCACCAACAAAATCAACTCCAATACAATTCTTAAAACTAAAAAGGATAGTGACCTGTTATTGTTATAAGAAACTAGCGGAATACCCGTGCTTCGCTACGGAGTTTCACGTTGTACGTAATGAAAATGTTAGTTTAATTAATAAAGTTCAATTAAAGTAGGTTTCTTAAAAATAAATAGCTGTTGCCCACGACTTCATTCGCGTGGTCTTCAATTTAATGCGATAATATATTTAGAACAGAATCTATTCTATTGGGTTGCCATAGTAACCAGAGCTAATAATATTTTAAGACCCCAAAGGACCCCCCAGAGGATCGTATCGAAAAAAACACCTGTCCTGTGTTGGTTCTCCCGTTGCGTAAAATATTTGTGCCAAGTTTGGTTGAAATCGGTCCAATGGTTTAGGAGGAGATGTGGAAGACCCCAAAGGACCCCCCAAAGGATCGTATAGAATAAACACTTGTCCTATGTTGGTTCTCCCTTTGCGTAAAATATTTGTGCCAAGTTTGGTTGAAATCGGTCCAGTGGTTTAGGAGGAGATATGGAAGACCGCAAAGGACCCCCAAAAGGACCCCCCGAAGGATCATATCGAAAAAACACATATCCTATGTTGGTTCTCCCGTTGCGTAAAATATTTGTCCCAAGTTTGGTTGAAATCGGTCCAGTGGTTTAGGAGAAGATGTGGAAGACCCCAAAAGAACCCCCAAAAGGACCCCATCGAGAAAACACCTATCCTATGTTGGTTCTCCCGTTGCGTAAAATATTTATACCAAGTTTGGTTGAAATCGGTCCAGTGGTTTAGGAGGAGATGTGGAAGACCCCAAAGAACCCCCCAAAGGACCCCACCGAAAAAACACCTCTAATTCAGAAACCTTCGCGGGCGTGCGCACAACAAGTCACCGAAGTTTCATCGCAATCGGATGAATGGTATAGGAACGCATACGGGACAAACAAAGAAACATTCATTTTTATATATAAGATTATAAGATTCAGGACACTAGCATCGTATATAATTAAATCACAACGTCTCGACCGCTAAACAAATCAGATGTTGTTTTCAGGTGAAACAATAAATGAATACAACAAAATATTGTTACGATGGTCTCACTGATAGTCGTACGATACAGTAGAAAACAAAATATAGACTACAACGATACATATCATATATAATTTATTTTGTGGAGCCCCTTCGTTCGTGGGGTGCAACAATTATACTACGTTACAACTTTATGTGTTTTATAACGATACCTTTTATGTATGCAGGTTGTATAGAGATACCAGGTGTAACTATAATAAGAGTAGTATATTTATGAGTAGTTAAAATTTCATGTTTATTGTTTCAACAAGCATTATAAATAATAAACATTGTTAATACTCTCCGATCAAGATATCACTCATTATTAAGTGTTTATCTCTTATGCTATACGTTGTTGCACACATTTAAAACACTCTTACATCTAGACATGTTAATAATCTTAATCTAGACATTTATTCAATGTGATTTACTGAAACAAAATAAAATTTAAATGTAATTTTAATTGAATTCATTTACTCAGATCTGACCTCGGCTTGCTCAGTCTATACCAATGTTTTTTAAAAATTAAATTCAAAATTATATTATTTACTCTTAGACTGGCATTTGTTCATATTAAAAATTTATTATCCTCTTCTACAAAATGCAAATATCAAATCATTTCAATTATTTTACTTTGATAAAAAAAATATACTATCTCAAAATTAAACTCTCTTTTTTTTCTATATTTCTCTATATGGGATCGCTCATTCTTACGACTAAAACATTTACCTAAGACTCTATTACATTATTTCTAATTATAAACCTTTTTTTGTTTTAATTCATTGTCTCTTTATATAGTCTTTATGAGCTCTTTTAAAAGAATCATTTATAAATGCATTATGCATGTCACCTCGAGTTTTGATGACCTTACGACTTATTGACGGGGTCCAGCGTTGTCCAGAGTTGGGTTTCCGTTACTCCTGGCTTGGCGTGGTCCTGGATATGTCCAGAGTCCAGCGTCGTTCTCCAGTAGTGTGTGGTCCTTCCCAGAGAATTACTATCTGCTGCGAGGTGGACCTCGTACGGCTGTTACGCGTTTAAAAAAGCATCTCCTAACGTCTAGCATCTCGTGGCGCTCTTGTAGCTTCTGTGTTGATACTCTTGCTGACTTAAACGGTCCCGGTACTCTACGTTTCCCGTAATATTGTAAACATAATTACTGAACGTCTTTATTCCTTCGTAGATGAGACTTATAATAAAATAAAACTGTTCTGCCGACGGACAGCATGTCCGACTGCAACTGTGTTTTGAAAAGAAAAGAAGGGTTTCCAGTCGAACCCTTAAATTATACCCTCTCGAGATTCCGCACCTGTTGGTTCCAAAATTATCCTGTCGAGACCTGGAGATCACATGCTAGCCCCCACTCCCGAACCTTTTCATATATTTGCAATTTTTTGCAAATGGCAATGTTTTGTACGGAATTGAAATAGCACAAATCATAGCTAATTTGATTAAGCACCCACTGTATTAATTTGAGCGTCTTAGTGTAATTTGCGTATTTTTGGCACATTTATTTCGCACTGACTTCGAGTAGTGTGTCCTGTTAACGTCATTTTCTTACTGTGGATAACTATAAAATTTACACACAATTTGGTGCCTTTTGTTTGTTTCTACACTAATTAGTTTTCACACAGTGAATTAAAATAATTATTTTAGTAATTAATTGGGGAGGGTAGCTGAGATTCCTGTCTGTACATGCATCACTAACACACACAAGATACACGCGTAACACACATACAATCGAGCAGGTGTTCTTTGCCTGTTGGAACAGGTTAATTTCTCCCCTAGTATAACAATGGAACATTTTTACAATCCCAGACCTATCCATTTACCCCAAACTTATAATAATTTTACAAATTTTATATTTATTTAAATCAATGCTTAATACAGCATATGGCTGTATCGTTGCAAGACACACCAATTAAGTCACTAATTAACAACTTTAATGAGTTCACAAATAAATATTTAAAGTCAACAAGGTGATCTCATACAATAATTCAAGTTAAATTTGTCCACACGCAATAATAATGTCAACTATTAGTATTCAGAGCCTTAACCACAGTACTGTGGTCCTAACCTATATCAATCCACGTTAGCGTTGACTGAAGATGGCAGTCAGTGGCACTGCCGAAACGTCTGGTTTTGTCACCAATTTTGGACCACGCCCAAACAGCCCGGGAGTTAATTTTAATCAAAATGACACCGGCCGTGTAAGCCATCGCACAACACTTCAACTATTAAAAGTTCCGCACTAATTATTATAACACAATAATCACTTTCCGTAAAAACCACTTGATACGCACTGAAGAAATCGCCCGCTGTAACTAACTAAGCCAGCCGCTGTTGCTTATATATAGCCTGCAAATGTTTCAGAATAATTTTCCATGCCAGCATAATTTGCGTAGTTAACAAGTACTCGAAAGTTCTAGAGGGCAATTGAATACAAGGCCTTGATAGAGACACGCATCTTCTCGGCTAGCCGAGAAACGTGTAGAACAACGCACTCGACTGTTCGAGAGTGTTCCGTAATTATCGTAACAATATCAATAAAAACAGAGGTAATTTCTTTCTGACCGGAGTTGGAAACCTCTTCCTCTGCGGTGACTAAACTGCTGATTTTTTTTTACTATTATTTAAATTACATATTTTATTTACGTTACCTCTCTGCCTTTCTGTCTCTCTGTCTATGTCTCTCTGTCTCTGTCTCTCTGCCTCACTGCCTCTCTGTCTATGTCTCTCTGTCTCTGTCTCTGTCTGTCTGTCTGTCTCTCTGCCTCTCTGTCTCTGTCTCTCTGCCTCTCTGTCTCTGTCTCTCTGCCTCTCTATCTGTGTCTCTCTGCCTCTCTGTCTCTGTCTCTCTGCCTCTCTGCCTCTCTATCTCTCTGTCTCTGTCTCTGTCTGTCTCTCTGCCTCTCTGTCTCTGTCTCTCTGTCTCTGTCTCTGTCTGTCTCTCTGCCCCTCTATCTCTCTGTCTCGGTCTGTCTCTCTGTCTCTGTCTGTCTCTCTGCCTCTCTGTCTCTGTCTCTCTGCCTCTCTGTCTCTGTCTCTCTGCCTCTCTGTCTCTGTCTCTCTGCCTCTCTGTCTCTGTCTCTGTCTCTGTCTCTCTGTCTCTCTGCCTCTCTGTCTCTGTCTCTCTGCCTCTCTATCTCTGTCTCTCTGCCTCTCTATCTCTGTCTCTCTGCCTCTGTCTGTCTCTCTGTCTCTGTCTCTGTCTGTCTCTCTGCCTCTCTGTCTCTGTCTCTCTGCCTCTCTATCTCTGTCTCTCTGCCTCTCTATCTCTCTGTCTCTGTCTGTCTCTCTGCCTCTCTGTCTCTGTCTCTGTCTCCGCCTCTCTGCCTCTCTGTCTCTGTCTCTCTGTCTCTGCCTCTCTGTCTCTGTCTCTCTGTCTCTCTGTCTCTGTCTCTCTGCATCCTCTGCCTTTCTGTCTCTCTGTCTCTCTGTCTCTCTGCATCCTCTGCCTTTCTGTCTCTCTGTCTCTCTTTCTCTCTGTCTCTCTGTCAACTGGTTTGATTGATGTTTTGTTGTCTTAATTATTTGTTTCACCTGAAATCGACTTTCGATTTGGTTAGGGGTCGAAATGTTGTGATTTTATCTGTATATGCGATGGCCAACGTCCAGAATCTTATAATTTGTAATAATAATATCGGTATGGAGAAACATACATGACTTCCATGTCCTAATTAATTATAAAATTATTTTTAATATGTACAATCAGAACGAAGCTAAGTATATCAGCATGCTTTTGAATATACAAACGCTAAGAAAGATAATCAATATATATATATGGGTTCATAACGTTATCCTACGTCTTCCGATCCCTAGTCTCCATTGGTCTCGATCTAACCAAGATTCTTCTTCCAATTCCCGGTCTCTCATTGCCCGGTTGATGCCTTCCCTCCAACTCAATCTAGGTCTTCCTCTTCGCCTACGACCGTATGGTGTCCATCTCAAAATTTGCTTGGGGAGTCGATTATCCGGCATTCTTTGTACATGCCCAAACCATCTTAGCTGTTTTGTTTTTATGTCGTCGACATTATCTCCCGGATTCTGACGTTTCTCAAAATACGAATAATCAAACTACGAATACTATACGTATAATCAAAATACTATACTAGATAATCAAAATACGAATTGTAAATAGTTGTTAATATTTTTAAAATAAAAAAATTAATTTGATTAAATTATCTTTTATTTAAACAAGAGGAGAGAAAGCGAATACCGCCCAGGGTTTGTAATCTGTGAATTTCTGAAAACGAACAATTGTTTACGTATCCGCGGTTACGATATTTTGTTTACATGGAACGATATTATTTGTTAATACTTTTTTTTTGTGTATGAGCCTCTGTGGACTACGTTTATTTCAACTGGTTCCTCCTTTCTTCTCCTCTCTCTTCCTCCTCTCCTACATCTCCTCATTCTTGATCGATGTCTCTCCCTCCATCGATGTTAATATTTTCAATATTTTGTTGAAATTGTTTAAGTTTTCGGTCGAATAAATTGATAACATCAATATAAAAAATTACCCCCTCTTCCCCTTCAACTACCCTTTCCACAGATATTTTATCTACCTTTCTACAGTGGATTATTATGACCTTCTTTTCAGGATACTTTATTTATCAAAATTAAGTATGTACTTTACTCTTGTTAAAACATAAAACGTTGCAGGTGAACTACCCCTTCCCCTTAACCGATCTTCCGATCTCCACCAAAATCAATATGCCTTGAGTCATCTACAGCTCAGGCACATATGCAAAAACTTATTTGATTCTGTTTGAATTTGCAGCAGTGATCGTTCGCCATAGAAAAAATTCTACACACATTCGGAAAGTGACTTTTCTTCATGTTTTGAGGGTAGTACAATCAGAGTCAACCCTTATCTCGAACACGATTTTTCTCGCGGTCACCGTACTTCAATTTCCTTACGGAACCTGGAAGTAAAAATAGTAGAGTAATCCGAAGTTTTCATATTGTTTATTTGTACTTTTTAAGTTGCAGCAAACCTCCATTAAGCGTGGTGACGACGTACGGTCACCCCCTCGCTTCGTTTCTAGCGGCGTTGACGCTAAGAATCGTACATACAAAGTACTCTACTCACAGGTTTACAAATATAATTTATTAATTTGATTTTATCCAATAATAAATGTATTTCGTTCAAAATAGTGAGCGAGGAGTTGTGCAGCGCAGGAGGTGCACTAACGTGTAATAACGGTTTGTTTTTTGTCACCATGGAATTACTTTACGAGCTAAGCAGAGTTAAGCTGCCCTCGTGGAGTCGTTTGGCAGGTAATGAAGATAGTGTCGCGAGTTTTTTCCTCGCGATCACCATACTTCTGTTTCCTTATGAAACATGGAAGTAAAAATTAACTTTTCTGTCTCGTTTTGATCAGTTACCTGCAGTAAATTATTAAAAGACCACGTTACCTCCTCACCCTAAATCATTTTATATGTGTACAATCTTCTAGCACGTTTGGTATTAGTTCACCCGTTGTCTTCCTGTTCCTAAATAATGCAAGTGTTTATTGCACGGTGGAATGTATTGCGTGTCTGGTATTCAGGTTCTTCTGTCTCTGTAGCCTTTATTCTTTATCCAATATCCGTTGCTGTTATTATTTCAACTTATCTTTTTCACGTATCGTGTTCGTCCTCGTTTCATATAATATACTGTATCCGGTTTGATTATATAAGTAAAAGTCATGCTACCAATTGTGTCTTACAACCAGGGCTTGGTTAAAAGGTTTTGGCGCCCTAGGCTAATACATTTTTTGCGCCCCCCCGTTTTTTACCATAGATAATATTTAATATTTAGAGATGAGTATTATGTAAAATTTACTGATATAAGGAGCTTTCGCCAAATCAGATGTCCTTTGATCGTTTTTTATTAAGATAATGTAAATAATTTCTCAAACTTTTTTCATCATTTCATAGTTTTTAATATTTTATCTTAAAACTAACAGCTATTTTAATCAAAACGAACAATTATACGTTGTTTATTTCAGTCACAATCTGAAACCAGAGGTGGCCCTATTTGGTGGAAGTGTTTTATAGCTTACTTAGTATTGAGAAACATATGGGTTGAATGAACAAAAATTTGTCTTTTATCCATGTTTATCACATAAATTTCTTTATTACAATAATATGAACACATTGAAAAAATTATAATAAGTTATAAGAATTTAAAGTGTTTTACAATGCGATGCGAAATGCCAAAATACCAAATGCGAACGCGCAGTGGCGCCTTCTTCGTGAACTAATTTATTTCGTTGGAAATAACGCACGTAAAAAATTTAAATAAAGTTCAATTCTATTCGTGATTCTTCAATAAAATTACGCTCTATTAATAAGAAGAAATTAACACATAATAAACACAATTCATTTTTTAATTATTTTGATTGACTTCTGTTAAAAAACGGTTAAATCGACAACTCACAAAAGTATGTTAAAAATATAAAAACAAAGTCGGCTGAGAAGTTTGGGCGTTTTTTATTTCTACGTACAAATAAAATAAATAAATAAAATCACAATTAGAAAATAAAGCTATATTTTTCTCTTTAAACGAAGTGGTTTTGAGGACAGCGTGATGAAAAAAAAATATATATAATGCAACATGAGTTTTGTTACTTCTTATTATCTTAAAATTTTGCGCCCCAAGCTGCAGCCTACTTAGCCTAATGGTTAATCAGGGCCTGCTTACAACATTACTCTTAAAGTCGGTTACTCTGAGAATTGTCGATTTGATTTATTGAATGAGTGATTGATTTATTGACTCGTGCGTTTGGTATTTGGCTGTCCGTCTCACGATAACTTTTGAACGCTTCAACCGTAGCTCGCGTGTCAAGATAACTCTTGTCCTACAGAACCCTATTGTTTTTGAGATTGATACACCTCAAAAATAGGGTGGAAAAATGTGAAGGGTCTAAATTTTGAAAAAGTTGCAAACGTCCGTGTGGGCTATCAGATTAAAGGGAAATTTAAAACCAACATATGAATTTAGTGATAGAAAGGAAGAAGAAGCCTGGGAAGACCCAAGAAGAGACGGTACGACCAGTTTCGAGCCGGAACAGACTAAACAGTCTAAGCCATGAAGAAGAAGAAGAAGAAGAAGAAGAAGAAGAAGAAGAAGAAGAAGAAGAAGAAGAAGAAGAAGAAGAAGAAGAAGATAGTTTACATTGCATATTTTGCATGAACAACGTTTACTTGTAATTTTATTGACATTTAATTTGTTTGCTTAGTAATGTGAGCCGAGGCGGATACAAGGAAGGTAGAGTGGAGTATTAATACGCCTGGATGTTATCCACGGTCTGAGTCGACGTGATTCTGTGGTGCTTTGTTGTCAGTGACAGTTGTTGTTTTGTTTTGCAGATGCTGCCTTTCCTGGTGTTCTGTTTGGTCAGTGTAACCCAGCTTGTGGCCGACTCCGTCTCGCTGTTGACGGCGCTGCAACAGGCGCACCCCTGCTACGACGCCGACACCACGCCCGAAGAATGCTTCCTGCTTGCCGAACAGAAACGCGCCGAGGACAGGGTGGAAGCAGCCCTAGAGACCGTCATGCCTTGCTCTTGCGAAACACTGCCGAGACTGCTAGACCTGGGCAGGGAATACTTTCCCAGGTATCTGCCGAGCGTTGAATGCGGCGCCGGGGCGTGCTGGAGAGGACCGTACCGCTGCAAGCAGAGGGTGTACGAGGTGAAGGTGCTGAAGAGGAGGGACCAAGCGGACGAAGTGTCCAGACGACACGACCTGACCTTACCCGATTCGCTGAGGGCCGCCTGGAAGTTTGTGCTGGTCAAAGTTATTGTTGCCTGCGAATGCTCCCTATAATGTACCACACGTCCATGCATATTGTTGTATTGTTTTCTACGAATTGTTTTACAATATGTAATTTATTATGTGTAAATAGAAATTAAAAAAAGAAATGTTAGTGATTTAACAAGAATGGTTAATTGAGTATAAGCTAATTTAAATAATACACAAATAACTTATAAATATAAATTTTAGTAAAATTATGTACCTATATTAATTTTTTCTGCTTTGTTTCTGTAAACAACCAACAAAAAATTGGTTAGAATATTGTTGTCAAATATTAAGTAGAAATTATTGATTTGATAAATGTTTTATAAAATTTATTCCAACAAAAGATTAGCGATTTTTTATAGATGGTTGATGAAGTGTTAGAATTCTTTAAAAATGAGCGAATTTGTAAACGTGATCTAATATTAAAACTTAAATTAAATAAAAGTAGCAAATGAAAATTATTTAAAAGAATAACAATCGATTTGCTAAATTCAATAAATCGTGCATTCACATTCAATGGTATACATTTAGTATTTGTGTCTGTAATATGAACACAAATATATTTAGCACCTTTTCTCTAAACTTTCTTTCCTGTTACTGAAGTAATTATTATATTAGTTCGCGATAACTATTTAAAGAATGTGTATTTTATTTCATATAGCATTACTACCTGTTTCCTCAGTATTTGAGAGCTCTGAGGAAGGGAATTCGACCGATTCCCGAAAGCGCTGTACAAAATAAAAATTAAATTCTTTCTAAAACACACACACACTAATGTCTACTGTGCGCGTTTTTACTACTGACAAATCCTTTACTTTCTAATTGTTACCTAACTGATTCAATTTTTCACTGATAAGATTATATTCTTCTTTTTCACCTTCTTTCAAGTTCTACAGTCAGCTGTGGACCTCGGTGTCCTTCATCGATATCACAAAACACAAATTCAAAATAATGTTTTTTAATTCAGAGACATTTCACAGGCTATCATCATGAGATGATATTCGTTCTTAACGGATATTCTGTTCTGTTATATTTTAACCTTTTTAATATTGTCAAGTTAAACTGGGCTGCGGAGTGCAAATTCGGTGTGATTCACTTAGAAATTCCTTTGATGTTTGAATAACATCCAACAGTTATTGCAAATACGCGAGGCGAGCTACTACACGAATGTGTGTGTGTGTGTGTGTGTGTGTGTGTGTGTGTGTGTGTGTGTGTGTGTGTGTGTGTGTGTGTGTGTGTGTGTGTGTGTAAGGGGATAGTATTTTACCGTACGGCGTTTCTCGCTTCCGAGTTTCTATCAATTTTGTCTTACCAGTCATTTCCTTGCAATTATTTTACGTCCATGGCTTAATCTAATACCGCTTCAGCCAAAAGTGTGGCAGTATTAATGTGCGTCACTTCCCCCTGCTGTCAACGTGAACAGATCAGATTTTACCGTAAGACGAGACTACCGTTTTGAGTCCACGTTGCCGTTGCGTTGCCACAATTAGCATTCGCCAACTGACCGCAGCATATCATCCGTCGTCGTCGTCATTCTTCTGTCGGTGTAGCCGTTGTTTGATGATGGTGCAGAAAGCTGTCACCAACATAACTATACTGGCGCGAAAAGAAAAATTAATTACGATTGATAATAATTCTTTCGATGCTGACGGAAAATGAGGGAACTTTAGGTAACCTGTCTCCCCTCCTTTGTTGACATTGCCAAGTGTATCTGTGTCCCTGACAGTTCTTGAACGTTTTGGTTTCAATAACATCTAGAATATCCATGTCCACTCATACACTACTGTGTGTCACAATATATGTCAGTTTTAAAACGCCTCCGACATTGTTCTACGCCTAACAACCACTCGATACGACGATTTCACGCCCCCCCCCCCCCGAGACTCGTGCATGCAGGATTTCTTCGGTCTTCTCCACTTTTGAGAAGTTCTTATGACGTTTAAGAATATAATGGATATTTTATCAGTCGTATGATAAAATCAAGAAGCTCATATGATTTTCCACAAACTAACAAACACGAAGACCGTACCGTACCGGTTTCCAAATCATCGACAGTGTCCAATGAAACAAACACTGACTACAGCGTTGAGAAATTTGCAGTGGCGGCTAGTACAGGGAGGGAAAAAGGGCGTAGCCCTCCCACTAAGTTTGGAAATTAAACTTGTCAATAATATAACTATAATGTGTAGTATCCTTATGTGAAAGATATTTTTGGGGAGACTTATAGCGATCAGCCGATGTTTTCGGCATGGTCCCGCAGCCGGACGCTTTCGCTGTCGTCCTCCCTGCATAGGATGGTCTTGCGGGGAGCGGGGAAAGAGGACGTGTACACATGTCTATGCTTTTAAATCAGCAGCAGCCATTATAGGAGGGGCTCTGCCCGCTGTCTGATTTCGCGGCTCTTTTCATAGAGAACCGGAGCGTTGTTCAAAACTTCTCTGTTGCTGTTTAAGGCCATATATTTTCTCTTGTGTTTTATATAGTTTTGATTGTGTTCTTGTTGTATTTTTGTGCAAACGTAATGTTCTAATAATTTATTCTTTATTAGGCAGTGTATTCTGAGTAAGATAGTGTTTTTGTCGAAGTGCCTGAGCCTGTGCGTTCTGTGCGTATATGTTAGAAACAAATAGGGTAGGGAACAAATATATTTTATTTAGCAATGCATGCATTTAATAATATAGCCTAATTTATTAAGTATTCAAGTTTAGGAACTTGAACTGCTTAGGGTTATAAATAATTTGAGTTTCAAACACTGTTTAAATATTGGTAGTTTGCGAGGTAGGTTTTTGATATTAACAATACTTTTAGTAGTAAAGCAAAAGGTTAAATTTTACAATTATTTCATGATAATAGCAATAATTTAGTTTCTACTGGTGACTTTTGTTACATATGGGTCCAAAAAAATTTTGCCCCCCCCCCCCCCAGTCAAAAACATTACCAGCCGCCACTGGAAATTTGCATGTGGTTTCTTTCACAATACGCCCCAATTCACTTGTCTTCGCCTACGGATATTAAGTATCCGACGCTGTCCAGCCAAGTTTCCTTTGGTTTTTTCGGCCTTCTTCGCCTGGACTGTCCTGGAATATTCTTTTAGGCGTTCTTCCTTCTGTCATCCTTTCTAGATGACCTGACCAATTTGTTCTTGCCTAATAGTTCAGGTTCTCCACAAAGCTGTTGCAGCTCATTGTTTCTCTTTATCCTCCACACGCTATACGCGGTCCCTTAGAATCTTTATCCGCCATCTTTGTTTCAGGTTTTCCACAGAGGTGTTTTAGATGCAGCTCATTGTTCTTATTTATCCTCTCCATACGCCACAAGGATGTTTGTCCGCCATTTTCTCAACGTGTTTTCCTCTCTTGTCGTCAGAGTGCCACGCTTCAGACCCACAGATGACGATTGTCTTCATATTGTTTTACAAAACCCTTATTTCTGAGGCTCTGCTAACAGTTCTGGATCTAAATACGTGTTGCTGCAGTACAAAGTAGGCTCTATTTCTTGTCGCTACACGCTGCTCAGTCTCTGCGGGTGTGACCAATACAACCGTGGTAGTTAAACACTGACGAGTCGCAGAAGGAAAAAAAGTCTCTCTCTCTCTCTCTCACACACACACTCCGACGCATACTCGTTAAATTGTTTTTCCACCACTTAAGGTAAAACAAACAAATATTATATTATGGTTAATATCACTTCCCGGGCTGTTTGGCCGTGGTCCAAAGTTTACAACAAAACTAGACGTTTCGGCAGTGCCACTGACTGCCACCTTCAGTGAAAAAAAACCGGGCACTTAGCGGTGTTCACGGGACTTATCCAGCCTTAACCACAGTACTGTAGTCCTAACGTATACCACCTTGCGTTAGCGTTACTCGTTTTCACTGAAGATGCAGTCGGTGATGGCGCTGCCGAAACGTCTCGTTTTGTTATAAACTTTGGACCACGGCCAAACAGTCCGGGAAGTAAATTTAACCAAAATGACTACGGCCGTGCAATACAAAATTTCGCAATACAATATTATATTATGTTTTCGTGGGACACAAACTATGCCGACACTGTTTGCGTATGCGATCATATTTACAGTATAATCACTGAAACCTTAGATTTTGAGTTATCAGTTTACCCCGTACCGATCTGTTGTTATATAATTGTTTCGTTTGAGTTTACATTGCTGCTGCTTGTATACAGAGCCCCGTACTAGCAGTCAAGGTTTTGTGCTTATTTATAAACACACAATAAATGTGGCGATCACATTAACATAAATATTTTATAACAGAGACAAGGATAGGTTTGTTTTGTTGCATGACGAAAGTTTATTAATTAGTTATTTAATCAAAATCTCTTTTTACTATAACGGTGTCGGTATTTTTAGAAATCCTAGTTTACAGTTAAAAGGGAACGCTCAGTAATCCATAAATTTATGAATATAAACCAAATACACTGAATAAATTGTAAAATACATTCAGTCTTAAAACAATAATGTCTTCTTCTTCTTCTTCTTCTTTTCAAGGACAGGTTATATAAACCTGTTCCGGCACCCGTCTCATCCTCGGACGACTTGTGTCTCTTCTACCAATGGCTTTATAGTTCAGTGCCGCTTCCGGCAATCGATCCTCTGTCATCCTTTGCAGACGATCCCACCATTGTCTCCTGTAAATTTCAATAATTTCATTTATGTCTTTTACCTCGAGTTCTGTTCTGATATCCTCATTCCTTTAACAATAGTTATATTCCTTTAATAATAAATCCTTTAACACTTAATTATTTGCCATTGCAGTGAAACCCCATTGGGCGTTATCCGCTACACACTACTTATGCCTCTTCGATAGCTTTGCCTCACTCCGATTGTCTCTTGCTCTCTCGAATCTTTCCACTGCGTTTTTCTACGCTTTACTCTCTTTCCATCTTTTCCTGGCTGTTCCTATTTCGGCCTCTCGCGTTCTCTTCGTCTGTCTGGTATCGTTCGTCCTACGTTGACGACTCCACCAACTTAACTGCCTCTGTTCCGTATTATACTCCAATATCGCTGCGATTACAAATCGTTTGCTGCGGATCTTTTCCGTTATCTGACAGCAAACATTATATTTTATTGTTAAAATATGAATTCTCGATCATCAAATAATCAGTATGTTACAATATTAACCATTTATTGACGAAATGAAGTACTAAACAATACAATATACACAACGTACATAATAAATGTATATAAACGAAAACGTCTATATATACAGTATGTTACTGTGGCGTCACGAACAAGACAATATCTGGTCTTGTTGCTCAAACAAGTTTGCACCGTGATGTTCCTTACTCCACATCAGACTTATAATTCGACCATAATCCGGTGTGTTCTCTTCTTCTTCTTCTTCTTCTTCTTCTTCTTCTTCTTCTTCTTCTTCTTCTTCTTCTTCTTCTTCTTCTTCTTCTTCTTCTTCTTCTTCTTCTTCTTCTTCTTCTTCTTCTTCTTCTTTAGCTTCTCCCAGAGAGTGAGAAAGAGTGAAAGGAGGAGGAGAGAGGGTGTATGTGCTGACAAGAAACACAGACGGCATAAGTTTGTAAGGGTACTTTTGGCAACACATCGATACGAAATCACGCCCGTTGGAGAGCTGTCAGAACCAATTTTAAATAATACTCTACAAGTGTGCTTATCCTTGTGTGTTTTATATTTGCTTGAACTGCCATGATGACCAAACTCATACTTTCATTCTTGTGTAATTACAATTAGAATTATTCTTCCTGGTGTCAATGGTGATGATTACACTCGTAATTAACTATGGTTTATCAATTATTGTGTCATCCATTATTATTAAAATGATTGTGCAACTATGAACTTGTTAAAATTTATTTTTAAAGCTACTTTACAATAAATGTATGTAATACCAATAGTCTACCGTATTTCATCGATTTCTGAGACTCAAACATTTTCCAGTATATTAGATTATAGTGCGTCTTGCCTATGTGTAACATACGCGTCGGTACCAATGTCGCCCATCGTTCATTTAACGTTAGGTCTGCACAACTATCGCGCTATATAGTTCTGAAGATGATAATTTCCCGAAGAGTCTCGGTTCGTACCATCTTCTACTTATTCAGTTCAAGGACTAGGTTATGTAAACCTGTTCCGGGATCCAGTTCATCCTCGACGACCCAAGTCTCTTCTACCAATAGCTTTATATTTCAGCGTTGCTTTTGGCAATGGATCCTCCGTCATCCTTTACAAATTATCACACCATTATCTTCTATAATGTAAAATGATTGTATTTACATGTTTTACTTCTAGTTCTGCTCTTATATCATCGTTTCTTCTTCTATCTTATAATGTATAATTTAAAGTATTTTCACGAAACAAGAAGTGTTTCTACGATTCAGAACTCCGAATCTTGCCGGATTCAGTTTTCGTCATAATCAACACCTCAGTCGCAAACGTTAATGTGGGTATTGAAATTGTTTTACAAAATTCAATTCTTATGGTATGTTTTGTTTTATTTCTAATATTTCTATGAATCTGTCTTCAGATATTTCAAATAAACGGATTAACAGATTCAGACTTACAGCTTACTTCACATCGGTAATTCAAATAGTCACGAATACGATTACAACTGTGAAAACGATGATTCAACTGACAAAACTTTGGCGTCTGTTTGCAGTTAATAAAAATACTATACTAAATTAAAACAACTATTGTAGTTTATTTTTTATGTACTGGTATGTTCAAAGTGTTTCATTTTCAAGTGAGTAATAATCCATTCTATTTTAATTTCTTTAAGCTAACTAATTTTTTAAAAGTCTAAATGAAAAAAAGTATATGCAGGGTTTAGAATCGATGGCATATTCCACTCGATGAAGTACGGTATATCTTAGTTAAGCGCATAGAGCGTAATGTTTCTTAGTGTTCAATTTTGAATGCGATTTTATTTAAGAATTTTATAAGTTAAGTTTATAAGTTATAAGTTAGTTCGAACTAAAACTAAAGTCCATCACCTGAATTAATGCTCAATCGAAAGTCATTATTACAGCATATATGCTATATGCCTATTATGAATGTTCTAAGTTAATATTATTATTTGTAAACGAAATTGATTAAACAGAAATGTTTTCATCAGACAATGTTGTAGTGGTATTCATTTACTCTTTCTCTAAACGCGTGCGCGCGCCCGTACAGGTAGACAGACAGATACACACACACACACAGACACACACACAATCTTTTATCTGTTATCTAATTAGTATAAAATGATTGTACGGGAAGACTGCACTGAAGATGTTAAGTCTTCACTTTGTTACTTCTCAGACAAGGGACTTAACAGACGTGAGACTAGCGTGTTTGGGCGTACAGTTGTAAATTTTTTTTAAAAACAGCTGCAGGGAAAACTTTAATTACTCGTGACAACTTTGAAACAACAAATAAACTAAGATAAACGAAATAAAGTAAGAACAAATATTCTACACACGTAAAATGCGGTAACGCATACAAAAGCAGAACAACCACTGCACTCGCAGACTGCTTTAATATTTTGTTTCATCAGCAGAAAGAAAACAGAACGAGAATAAAAAAAAAGAAAACATTAGTCTACGCGTTATTCTTAATAATTGAATGAGCGAAGAGAGTTTTTAGTTTTAACTAGACCGTTTGGTATTTGTCTATCTGTCTGTTTGGGGTGTGCCTCACGATAACGTTTGGGAGCAAGATCGATTTCCATAAAACCTTGCATGCGTTACCCTACAGAACTCAATTGTTTTTGAGACTGATACCCTGCAAAAATCTGAGGAGTTTAAATTTTGTAAAATCTCAAACGTCCCTGTGGAGTATCAGATTAAAAGGAAGTTTAACCAAAATCTGAATTTAATGTATTAAAAAAAATTAACAATTTTGGGACGCTGGCGACTAAAAACTGGGTGAAAATTTTGGTAAAATCATAAGAATTAGTATGGCGTTTCAGATTAAAAGGAATTTAAACTAAAATATGAATTTAGTGTTAACGTTTATTTTTAAAAAATTAACAATTTTGGGACGCTGGCGACTAAAAACTGGGCGAAAATTTTGGTAAAATCATAATAATTAGTATGGCGATTCAGATTAAAAGGAACTTAAACTAAAATCTGAATTTAGTGTTAATGTATATTTTTAAAAATTAACAATTTTGGGACGCTGGCGACTAAAAACTGGGTGAAAATTTTGGTAAAATCATAATAATTAGTATGGCGATTCAGATTAAAAGGAACTTAAACTAAAATCTGAATTTAGTGTTAATGTATATTTTTAAATATTAACAATTTTGGGACGCTGGCGACTAAAAACTGGGTGAAAATTTTGGTAAAATCATAATAATTAGTATGGCGATTCAGATTAAAAGGAACTTAAACTAAAATCTGAATTTAGTGTTAATGTATATTTTTAAAAATTAACAATTTTGGGACGCTGGCGACTAAAAACTGGGTGAAAATTTTGGTAAAATCATAATAATTAGTATGGCGATTCAGATTAAAAGGAACTTAAACTAAAATCTGAATTTAGTGTTAATGTATATTTTTAAAAATTAACAATTTTGGGACGCTGGCGACTAAAAACTGGGTGAAAATTTTGGTAAAATCATAATAATTAGTATGGCGATTCAGATTAAAAGGAACTTAAACTAAAATCTGAATTTAGTGTTAATGTATATTTTTAAAAAAATAACAATTTTGGGACGCTGGCGACTAAAAACTGGGTGAAAATTTTGGTAAAATCATCATAATTAGTATGGCGATTCAGATTAAAAGGAACTTAAACTAAAATCTGAATTTAGTGTTAATGTATATTTTTAAAAAAATAATTTTGGGACGCTGGCGACTAAAAGCTGGGTGAAAATTTTGGTAAAATCATCATAATTAGTATGGCGATTCAGATAAAAAGGAACTTAAACTAAAATCTGAATTTACTGTTAATGTATATTTTTAAAAAATTAACAATTTTGGGAAGCTGGCGACTAAAAACTGGGTGAAAATTTTGGTAAAATCATCATAATTAGTATGGCGATTCAGATTAAAAGGAACTTAAACTAAAATCTGAATTTAGTGTTAATGTATATTTTTAAAAAATTAACAATTTTGGGACGCTGGCGACTAAAAACTGGGTGAAAATTTTGGTAAATTCATAATAATTAGTATGGCGATTCAGATTAAAAGGAACTTAAACTAAAATCTGAATTTAGTGTTAATGTATATTTTTAAAAATTAACAATTTTGGGACGCTGGCGACTAAAAACTGGGTGAAAATTTTGGTAAAATCATAATAATTAGTATGGCGTTTCAGATTAAAAGGAACTTAAACTAAAATCTGAATTTAGTGTTAATGTATATTTTTAAAAAAATAACAATTTTGGGACGATGGCGACTAAAAATTTGGTGAAAATTTTGGTAAAATCATCATAATTAGTATGGCGATTCAGATTAAAAGGAACTTAAACTAAAATCTGAATTTAGTGTTAATGTATATTTTTAAAAAATTAACAATTTTGGGACGCTGGCGACTAAAAACTGGGTGAAAATTTTGGTAAAATCATCATAATTAGTATGGCGATTCAGATTAAAAGGAACTTAAACTAAAATCTGAATTTAGTGTTAATGTATATTTTTAAAAAATTAACAATTTTGGGACGCTGGCGACTAAAAACTGGGTGAAAATTTTGGTAAAATCATAATAATTAGTATGGCGTTTCAGATTAAAAGGAACTTAAACTAAAATCTGAATTTAGTGTTAATGTATATTTTTAAAAAATTAACAATTTTGGGACGCTGGCGACTAAAAACTGGGTGAAAATTTGGGTAAAATCATAATAATTAGTATGGCGATTCAGATTAAAAGGAACTTAAACTAAAATCTGAATTTAGTGTTAATGTATATTTTTAAAAAATTAACAATTTTGGGACGCTGGTGACTAAAAACTGGGTGAAAATTTTGGTAAAATCATAATAATTAGTATGGCGTTTCAGATTAAAAGGAACTTAAACTAAAATCTGAATTTAGTGTTAATGTATATTTTTAAAAAAATAACAATTTTGGGACGATGGCGACTAAAAACTGGGTGAAAATTTTGGTAAAATCATCATAATTAGTATGGCGATTCAGATTAAAAGGAACTTAAACTAAAATCTGAATTTAGTGTTAATGTATATTTTTAAAAAATTAACAATTTTGGGGCGCTGGCGACTAAAAACTGGATGAAAATTTTGGTAAAATCATAACAATTAGTATGGCGTTTCAGATTAAAAGGAACTTAAACTAAAATCTGAATTTAGTGTTAATGTATATTTTTAAAAAATTAACAATTTTGGGACGCTGGTGACTAAAAACTGGTTGAAAATTTTGGTAAAATCATAATAATTAGTATGGCGATTCAGATTAAAAGGAACTTAAACTAAAATCTGAATTTAGTGTTAATGTATATTTTTAAAAAATTAACAATTTTGGGACGCTGGCGACTAAAAACTGGGTGAAAATTTTGGTAAAATCATAATAATTAGTATGGCGTTTCAGATTATAAGGAACTTAAACTAAAATCTGAATTTAGTGTTAATGTATATTTTTAAAAAATTAACAATTTTGGGACTCTGGCGACTAAAAACTGGGTGAAAATTTTGGTAAAATCATAATAATTAGTATGGCGATTCAGATTAAAAGGAACTTAAACTAAAATCTGAATTTAGTGTTAATGTATATTTTTAAAAAATTAACAATTTTGGTACGCTGGGGACTAAAAACTGGGTGAAAATTTTGGTAAAATCATCATAATTAGTATGGCGATTCAGATTAAAAGGAACTTAAACTAAAATCTGAATTTAGTGTTAATGTATATTTTTAAAAAATTAACAATTTTGGGACGCTGGCGACTAAAAACTGGGTGAAAATTTTGGTAAAATCATAATAATTAGTATGGCGTTTCAGATTAAAAGGAACTTAAACTAAAATCTGAATTTAGTGTTAATGTATATTTTTAAAAAATTAACAATTTTGGGACGCTGGCGACTAAAAACTGGGTGAAAATTTTGGTAAAATCATAATAATTAGTATGGCGATTCAGATTAAAAGGAACTTAAACTAAAATCTGAATTTAGTGTTAATGTATATTTTTAAAAAATTAACAATTTTGGGACGCTGGCGACTAAAAACTGGGTGAAAATTTTGGTAAAATCATAATAATTAGTATGGCGATTCAGATTAAAAGGAACTTAAACTAAAATCTGAATTTAGTGTTAATGTATATTTTTAAAAAATTAACAATTTTGGGACGCTGGCGACTAAAAACTGGGTGAAAATTTTGGTAAAATCATAATAATTAGTATGGCGATTCAGATTAAAAGGAACTTAAACTAAAATCTGAATTTAGTGTTAATGTATATTTTTAAAAAAATAACAATTTTGGGACGATGGCGACTAAAAACTGGGTGAAAATTTTGGTAAAATCATCATAATTAGTATGGCGATTCAGATTAAAAGGAACTTTAACTAAAATCTGAATTTAGTGTTAATGTATATTTTAAAAAAAATAACAATTTTGGGACGATGGCGACTAAAAACTGGGTGAAAATTTTGGTAAAATCATCATAATTAGTATGGCGATTCAGATTAAAAGGAACTTAAACTAAAATCTGAATTTAGTGTTAATGTATATTTTTAAAAAAATAATTTTTGGACGCTGGCGACTAAAAACTGGGTGAAAATTTTGGTAAAATCATCATAATTAGTATGGCGATTCAGATAAAAAGGAACTTAAACTAAAATCTGAATTTAGTGTTAATGTATATTTTTAAAAAATTAACAATTTTGGGAAGCTGGCGACTAAAAACTGGGTGAAAATTTTGGTAAAATCATCATAATTAGTATGGCGATTCAGATTAAAAGGAACTTAAACTAAAATCTGAATTTAGTGTTAATGTATATTTTTAAAAAATTAACAATTTTGGGACGCTGGCGACTAAAAACTGGGTGAAAATTTTGGTAAAATCATAATAATTAGTATGGCGATTCAGATTAAAAGGAACTTAAACTAAAATCTGAATTTAGTGTTAATGTATATTTTTAAAAAAATAACAATTTTGGGACGCTGGCGACTAAAAACTGGGTGAAAATTTTGGTAAAATCATCATAATTAGTATGGCGATTCAGATTAAAAGGAACTTAAACTAAAATCTGAATTTAGTGTTAATGTATATTTTTAAAAAAATAATTTTGGGACGCTGGCGACTAAAAGCTGGGTGAAAATTTTGGTAAAATCATCATAATTAGTATGGCGATTCAGATAAAAAGGAACTTAAACTAAAATCTGAATTTAGTGTTAATGTATATTTTTAAAAAATTAACAATTTTGGGAAGCTGGCGACTAAAAACTGGGTGAAAATTTTGGTAAAATCATCATAATTAGTATGGCGATTCAGATTAAAAGGAACTTAAACTAAAATCTGAATTTAGTGTTAATGTATATTTTTAAAAAATTAACAATTTTGGGACGCTGGCGACTAAAAACTGGGTGAAAATTTTGGTAAATTCATAATAATTAGTATGGCGATTCAGATTAAAAGGAACTTAAACTAAAATCTGAATTTAGTGTTAATGTATATTTTTAAAAATTAACAATTTTGGGACGCTGGCGACTAAAAACTGGGTGAAAATTTTGGTAAAATCATAATAATTAGTATGGCGTTTCAGATTAAAAGGAACTTAAACTAAAATCTGAATTTAGTGTTAATGTATATTTTTAAAAAAATAACAATTTTGGGACGATGGCGACTAAAAATTGGGTGAAAATTTTGGTAAAATCATCATAATTAGTATGGCGATTCAGATTAAAAGGAACTTAAACTAAAATCTGAATTTAGTGTTAATGTATATTTTAAAAAATTAACAATTTTGGGACGCTGGCGACTAAAAACTGGGTGAAAATTTTGGTAAAATCATCATAATTAGTATGGCGATTCAGATTAAAAGGAACTTAAACTAAAATCTGAATTTAGTGTTAATGTATATTTTTAAAAAATTAACAATTTTGGGACGCTGGCGACTAAAAACTGGGTGAAAATTTTGGTAAAATCATAATAATTAGTATGGCGTTTCAGATTAAAAGGAACTTAAACTAAAATCTGAATTTAGTGTTAATGTATATTTTTAAAAAATTAACAATTTTGGGACGCTGGCGACTAAAAACTGGGTGAAAATTTTGGTAAAATCATAATAATTAGTATGGCGATTCAGATTAAAAGGAACTTAAACTAAAATCTGAATTTAGTGTTAATGTATATTTTTAAAAAATTAACAATTTTGGGACGCTGGCGACTAAAAACTGGGTGAAAATTTTGGTAAAATCATAATAATTAGTATGGCGTTTGAGATTAAAAGGAACTTAAACTAAAATCTGAATTTAGTGTTAATGTATATTTTTAAAAAAATAACAATTTTGGGACGATGGCGACTAAAAATTGGGTGAAAATTTTGGTAAAATCATCATAATTAGTATGGCGATTCAGATTAAAAGGAACTTAAACTAAAATCTGAATTTAGTGTTAATGTATATTTTTAAAAAATTAACAATTTTGGGGCGCTGGCGACTAAAAACTGGGTGAAAATTTTGGTAAAATCATAATAATTAGTATGGCGTTTCAGATTAAAAGGAACTTAAACTAAAATCTGAATTTAGTGTTAATGTATATTTTAAAAAAAATAACAATTTTGGGACGATGGCGACTAAAAACTGGGTGAAAATTTTGGTAAAATCATCATAATTAGTATGGCGATTCAGATTAAAAGGAACTTAAACTAAAATCTGAATTTAGTGTTAATGTATATTTTTAAAAAAATAATTTTTGGACGCTGGCGACTAAAAACTGGGTGAAAATTTTGGTAAAATCATCATAATTAGTATGGCGATTCAGATAAAAAGGAACTTAAACTAAAATCTGAATTTAGTGTTAATGTATATTTTTAAAAAATTAACAATTTTGGGAAGCTGGCGACTAAAAACTGGGTGAAAATTTTGGTAAAATCATCATAATTAGTATGGCGATTCAGATTAAAAGGAACTTAAACTAAAATCTGAATTTAGTGTTAATGTATATTTTTAAAAAATTAACAATTTTGGGACGCTGGCGACTAAAAACTGGGTGAAAATTTTGGTAAAATCATAATAATTAGTATGGCGATTCAGATTAAAAGGAACTTAAACTAAAATCTGAATTTAGTGTTAATGTATATTTTTAAAAAAATAACAATTTTGGGACGCTGGCGACTAAAAACTGGGTGAAAATTTTGGTAAAATCATCATAATTAGTATGGCGATTCAGATTAAAAGGAACTTAAACTAAAATCTGAATTTAGTGTTAATGTATATTTTTAAAAAAATAATTTTGGGACGCTGGCGACTAAAAGCTGGGTGAAAATTTTGGTAAAATCATCATAATTAGTATGGCGATTCAGATAAAAAGGAACTTAAACTAAAATCTGAATTTAGTGTTAATGTATATTTTTAAAAAATTAACAATTTTGGGAAGCTGGCGACTAAAAACTGGGTGAAAATTTTGGTAAAATCATCATAATTAGTATGGCGATTCAGATTAAAAGGAACTTAAACTAAAATCTGAATTTAGTGTTAATGTATATTTTTAAAAAATTAACAATTTTGGGACGCTGGCGACTAAAAACTGGGTGAAAATTTTGGTAAATTCATAATAATTAGTATGGCGATTCAGATTAAAAGGAACTTAAACTAAAATCTGAATTTAGTGTTAATGTATATTTTTAAAAATTAACAATTTTGGGACGCTGGCGACTAAAAACTGGGTGAAAATTTTGGTAAAATCATAATAATTAGTATGGCGTTTCAGATTAAAAGGAACTTAAACTAAAATCTGAATTTAGTGTTAATGTATATTTTTAAAAAAATAACAATTTTGGGACGATGGCGACTAAAAATTGGGTGAAAATTTTGGTAAAATCATCATAATTAGTATGGCGATTCAGATTAAAAGGAACTTAAACTAAAATCTGAATTTAGTGTTAATGTATATTTTAAAAAATTAACAATTTTGGGACGCTGGCGACTAAAAACTGGGTGAAAATTTTGGTAAAATCATCATAATTAGTATGGCGATTCAGATTAAAAGGAACTTAAACTAAAATCTGAATTTAGTGTTAATGTATATTTTTAAAAAATTAACAATTTTGGGACGCTGGCGACTAAAAACTGGGTGAAAATTTTGGTAAAATCATAATAATTAGTATGGCGTTTCAGATTAAAAGGAACTTAAACTAAAATCTGAATTTAGTGTTAATGTATATTTTTAAAAAATTAACAATTTTGGGACGCTGGCGACTAAAAACTGGGTGAAAATTTTGGTAAAATCATAATAATTAGTATGGCGATTCAGATTAAAAGGAACTTAAACTAAAATCTGAATTTAGTGTTAATGTATATTTTTAAAAAATTAACAATTTTGGGACGCTGGCGACTAAAAACTGGGTGAAAATTTTGGTAAAATCATAATAATTAGTATGGCGTTTGAGATTAAAAGGAACTTAAACTAAAATCTGAATTTAGTGTTAATGTATATTTTTAAAAAAATAACAATTTTGGGACGATGGCGACTAAAAATTGGGTGAAAATTTTGGTAAAATCATCATAATTAGTATGGCGATTCAGATTAAAAGGAACTTAAACTAAAATCTGAATTTAGTGTTAATGTATATTTTTAAAAAATTAACAATTTTGGGGCGCTGGCGACTAAAAACTGGGTGAAAATTTTGGTAAAATCATAATAATTAGTATGGCGTTTCAGATTAAAAGGAACTTAAACTAAAATCTGAATTTAGTGTTAATGTATATTTTTAAAAAATTAACAATTTTGGGACGCTGGTGACTAAAAACTGGGTGAAAATTTTGGTAAAATCATAATAATTAGTATGGCGATTCAGATTAAAAGGAACTTAAACTAAAATCTGAATTTAGTGTTAATGTATATTTTTAAAAAATTAACAAATTTGGGACGCTGGCGACTAAAAACTGGGTGAAAATTTTGGTAAAATCATAATAATTAGTATGGCGTTTCAGATTATAAGGAACTTAAACTAAAATCTGAATTTAGTGTTAATGTATATTTTTAAAAAATTAACAATTTTGGGACTCTGGCGACTAAAAACTGGGTGAAAATTTTGGTAAAATCATAATAATTAGTATGGCGATTCAGATTAAAAGGAACTTAAACTAAAATCTGAATTTAGTGTTAATGTATATTTTTAAAAAATTAACAATTTTGGTACGCTGGGGACTAAAAACTGGGTGAAAATTTTGGTAAAATCATCATAATTAGTATGGCGATTCAGATTAAAAGGAACTTAAACTAAAATCTGAATTTAGTGTTAATGTATATTTTTAAAAAATTAACAATTTTGGGACGCTGGCGACTAAAAACTGGGTGAAAATTTTGGTAAAATCATAATAATTAGTATGGCGTTTCAGATTACAAGGAACTTAAACTAAAATCTGAATTTAGTGTTAATGTATATTTTTAAAAAATTAACAATTTTGGGACGCTGGCGACTAAAAACTGGGTGAAAATTTTGGTAAAATCATAATAATTAGTATGGCGATTCAGATTAAAAGGAACTTAAACTAAAATCTGAATTTAGTGTTAATGTATATTTTTAAAAAATTAACAATTTTGGGACGCTGGCGACTAAAAACTGGGTGAAAATTTTGGTAAAATCATAATAATTAGTATGGCGATTCAGATTAAAAGGAACTTAAACTAAAATCTGAATTTAGTGTTAATGTATATTTTTAAAAAATTAACAATTTTGGGACGCTGGCGACTAAAAACTGGGTGAAAATTTTGGTAAAATCATAATAATTAGTATGGCGATTCAGATTAAAAGGAACTTAAACTAAAATCTGAATTTAGTGTTAATGTATATTTTTAAAAAAATAACAATTTTGGGACGATGGCGACTAAAAACTGGGTGAAAATTTTGGTAAAATCATCATAATTAGTATGGCGATTCAGATTAAAAGGAACTTTAACTAAAATCTGAATTTAGTGTTAATGTATATTTTTAAAAAAATAACAATTTTGGGACGATGGCGACTAAAAACTGGGTGAAAATTTTGGTAAAATCATCATAATTAGTATGGCGATTCAGATTAAAAGGAACTTAAACTAAAATCTGAATTTAGTGTTAATGTATATTTTTAAAAAAATAATTTTTGGACGCTGGCGACTAAAAACTGGGTGAAAATTTTGGTAAAATCATCATAATTAGTATGGCGATTCAGATAAAAAGGAACTTAAACTAAAATCTGAATTTAGTGTTAATGTATATTTTTAAAAAATTAACAATTTTGGGAAGCTGGCGACTAAAAACTGGGTGAAAATTTTGGTAAAATCATCATAATTAGTATGGCGATTCAGATTAAAAGGAACTTAAACTAAAATCTGAATTTAGTGTTAATGTATATTTTTAAAAAATTAACAATTTTGGGACGCTGGCGACTAAAAACTGGGTGAAAATTTTGGTAAAATCATAATAATTAGTATGGCGATTCAGATTAAAAGGAACTTAAACTAAAATCTGAATTTAGTGTTAATGTATATTTTTAAAAATTAACAATTTTGGGACGCTGGCGACTAAAAACTGGGTGAAAATTTTGGTAAAATCATAATAATTAGTATGGCGTTTCAGATTAAAAGGAACTTAAACTAAAATCTGAATTTAGTGTTAATGTATATTTTTAAAAAAATAACAATTTTGGGACGATGGCGACTAAAAATTGGGTGAAAATTTTGGTAAAATCATCATAATTAGTATGGCGATTCAGATTAAAAGGAACTTAAACTAAAATCTGAATTTAGTGTTAATGTATATTTTTAAAAAATTAACAATTTTGGGACGCTGGCGACTAAAAACTGGGTGAAAATTTTGGTAAAATCATCATAATTAGTATGGCGATTCAGATTAAAAGGAACTTAAACTAAAATCTGAATTTAGTGTTAATGTATATTTTTAAAAAATTAACAATTTTGGGACGCTGGGGACTAAAAACTGGGTGAAAATTTTGGTAAAATCATAATAATTAGTATGGCGATTCAGATTAAAAGGAACTTAAATTAAAATCTGAATTTAGTGTTAATGTATATTTTTAAAAAATTAACAATTTTGGTACGCTGGCGACTAAAAACTGGGTGAAAATTTTGGTAAAATCATAATAATTATTATGGCGTTTCAGATTAAAAGGAATTTAAACTAAAATATGAATTTAGTGTTAACGTTTATTTTTAAAAAATTAACAATTTTGGGACCCCGATGACCAAAAACTGGGTGAAAATTTTGGTGGGAAAGTCACACGAATTAGTATGGCGTTTAGATTAAAAGGAATTTAAACTGAAATCTGAATTTAGTGTTAATGTTTGGAAAGTCACCCGACAGGACTCAGTTGTTTTTTGATCCCCCGGAAAAATAAGAAGGCTGGAGACAAAAATGTAAGCGGGTTAAAATTTTGACAAATTCGCCAAAAGGGTAATCCACGTTAGGTATAAAATTAAAGAAAATGTTTTACCTAATGTGAACCAGCCTTAACCACAGTACTGTGGTCATTAACCACCACACGTTAGCGTACTCGATTTTCACTGAAGATGGCAGCCAAAACGTCTGGTTTTGAAAAAACTTTGGACCAATCCCAAACAGCTTGGGAAGTAATTTTAAACGAAATTAAAGATAATTTTAACCAAACTTTAAATACAGTGTATAGGTTTGGAAATATCAAAATTTTATGATAGCAGAGCCCAAGAAAGGAACAAAACTTGAAAAAAGTATATAAGCCCAGCCGCGCGTCAGATTAAAAGGAATTTTAATCCAAATGCAAAATGTAGCGTTTAGTATGAAAATGTTTAACTTTAGAGGCGTCACGGGCCAAAAATGGAACTAAACATTTTACGAAAAATGTAAAAGCCTATGTAGGTGGATTAAGTTACGACAAATTTTATTGAAAATAAAAAAAACAGTATGATGGCTATATCTACATTAAATGGAATCCTGTGGGATAAGGAAATTACAGCAGAAACTAAAACCGTTGTTTGAAGTATCATGACTTACGGCTCAGACGTTTGGACTATTAATAAACACACAAGAACAAAATTAATGGACAGTAGAGATGGACTTTTGTACAGCAAGTGTACCCAGAATTGAGAAAGTTAGAAGTGAAGTTATTAAGGACAGAATGAAGTGAAAAATTCAATTGTTGATTTTATCCAAACAAAAAAATTACAAGGTATGGACATACGAAAAGAATGACACAGGAAAGATTGCCAAGGAGAGTTATGGAATGGACCCCACCAGGAAGAAGGAAAAGAGGAAGACCACCTATCACCTGGATAGAAGAAATTCAGACTACAATATATTGAGGGAACGAGAAATTGAAGGAGATCTTTGGATAGACAAGCAGCAGTGGAAGATGAAAATTCAATCACTTCTGTAATCTTTGGTTCCGGAAAATGTGTAAACATTGTACAGCCGGATTAATAATAATAATAAACACAGTAGCGTTAATAGTGTGACAGAATAAAAATTTGACACTCCTTACAATCTTCGGATCACCTTGAAAGTTTGTAACATACCTTTACAAAACAAAACATTACATATGTAGTACCGTGTATTACAAAACATTACGTACGAAGTACAGTTTATTACAAAACATTACACTGGGCTTGCATTTGATCAGGGAAAACGTTATTCTACACAAGATTTTGACTCTAGGGGTGACTCATATGGTTTTTGGTGACGCCCATTTAGCATTTATACGGCACATATAATCAATCAATGATGCAATCAAACTTATAATCAGAAAGATCTGTCAACACACACACTCATATATAATGTGTAACTTACCCGCATGTGTTAATCGTTTTAAATTCAATTACTGTTTATTTGTGAAACGTACACTAAACACTCGTTTATCCGAATTTGATGGGACCGCGCCCGTTTCGGATAAACCGAAACTTCTATTTAAATAATAATACATATGTAAGTACAGTAACTTTATTTAATAATAATAATTTAAAAGTTACTTACAGTGAATATGACACAATAAACTATAAAACGGCACCACACTGTAAATAAAATTATAGTTTCTACAGTACTGGAACAGTCCTATTGCTTGTCCGTACAGTAATCAATCATAGTTTTTTGCCTAAGCTTTGAAGCTGTTTTGCTGGCTGCCCGATCTCGAAGTCGTTTCATTGTTAGAAGTTCTGCAGGGGAAGTTTCGTCTTGTCGCTCCAAATACTAAAGGACAGGAAAATGCTTTTGTGTATTTTTAAAATTCACTAAAAATGGTTTCGGATAAACCGGATTTTCGCATAAACACGATTCGGGTAAACGAGTTTTTAGTGTATTAGATTCAGACCTGTGACCTGTAGATGTCTACGAATAAGAATATATTTATCGACCGTGTTAATCATGGTTTCAAGTTGATATCGATTTCGGTCTAATAAAAATGCAGTTATTTATGTGACGTTTCGAGATTTATTTTTCTCATATTCATGCCTACGACATAAAATATAAAGTAATATAATTGTAATGAGAGTTATACAATAATGGCATTTACAACAATATGTGTAAGTACTATTAGTTATTCTATACAAAACAACGCCACTGTTAATACCATACAACTTATATAATATAATTAACTCTCATTACAATTATATAACTTTATATTTTATGTTGTAGGCATGAATATGAGATAAAATAAATCTTGAGATGTATATGAATATATACGTAAACTTATATAAGCTAGGACTAAATTGTTTGTCCTTTAGGAATTATGTTTATAAATTTAACTGGGAAACAATGCACTCACTAGTTTGTAGTTTGTAGTGTTTACTTTACAATTGTTACTTTGCTGATAATTTTTCTGCTTCGTAATGTTTACTGATAATATAAGATCATGTAATACTGAAATTTAGCTAATAACAAATGTATTTTATTCAAAATTATAAGCGAGATGTGCTGGCCAAGGAGTTAAGTAACACCTCACATTCATTCGATCTCTCATCAGAGTTCGATTACTGGGTACTAAGTTACATCTCAGCACTTGTAGCGGTGTGTGTGTGTTGTTTCACAAGTATGTGAGACTTGCATTTTAACCTCGGCCGACTAGAGAGTTACAGTATTACTAGGCAAATGTACCGTCGAATTTGTGATAAGAGAGTGAGAGGGGGAGAGAGAGAGAGAGAGAGAGAGAGAGAGAGAGAGAGAGAGAGAGGTCAACAACTGTTTTTCTTTTCATTGTGAAATACCAAATCGCTGTATACAACAGGCTCCTCCCTTACTGACACATGCACTATTGCGGGTTGTGAATGCTAAATTCTGATCGCTAAACACAACAATCAGTTTCAATTTTTTTGTCGTAACCAGTGGCGGATTATCCATAACGCTAGGGTATGCTGCAGCACCGGGCACCAGGACATCAGCTGTCAGAGGGGGCACCATCCAGCCCTAAATCACAAAAACTTATACATTGCTTATCGCCTGCTTTTCACGATTCCAATAGCTAACTAGGAATGTGAAAGACCATTTTCTGCATTAAAACGGCTAAAGATATGTTGAGTTCAACTATGGGAGATGAAACTATCTTCATTAGCAAGGCTGAATACTGCAAGCGAGATACTTGAACTGCTCGATCTAGAAGAAATTATACAAGACTCCGTTAAGGCACAATCAAGAAAAAAAAAATGGATCGATTACTATTTTCCACGCTTAAGTACTCTTATGCTCATTGTAATCACTATTTAGCTAAATATTTGTTGTAATTTGAGACTTTAATAAAATAATTGTTAACTTTCGAAATCGCGGCTGCCATTTATCAGTATAAATAATGCATAAAAGGTTGAATTTATGATCGGGGGGGGGGCACTAGTGTGATGGCAGCATAGGGTACCACGCGCTTCTAATCCGACCCTGGTCGTAACATGAACGCGCGTCGCAAATATTACGAAAATCGTCAATTTAATATTTAGTCAAATTACATTTTCAACTAAAACCGTATCCCAAACATCGATCCGTATAACACGGAGTTTGAATACAGCCAAGTTTACTAACAAGCAAGTGACTTACGTGGGGAACAGCGCTATGGTGGACCAGCACCGAGGCCTGTTTGGCTTCCGGCTGAACTCGACGGCTCCAGAAGATCTTGTACCTCTGTATCGGTATGTCCGACTGAGGCGCTTTCCAGTGCAGTTCGCCCCACAGCGTGTTGTTCACCCATCCGAGTTTTGTGACGGTCAGATTTTTGGGCTCGTCGGGCGGAAACGGTCCTGCAAATGCCAAACCAATACGGTCACAACTGTTCTATGGATACAACTAAATTAGTACTATAATATTTATAATGTATTACGCAGTTGTGGCTGGTGGTTCCAAATATTGGTAGTTACAGTAGTTGGTTGAGTGGATGGGAGAGGGGTTAAAAGGCATTGAACTATCATAATCATAGTTTGATAATTATTACTATAATTTTATAACCTCAAACAACGGATAACGTTTACCTAGAAACAACTTAAAAACACTAAACTTGACACAATCTATGAATCAAGAAGGCTGTGCTGATTTCATGACACAAAGTTGCTGTACAACGCTACTAGTGGAGCATTGCAAAAACTTTGCAACCACCAAGCTTACATTGGCAACATAGGGCAATTGTGAAGAGTAGCGCACGTCCTCCCATATGTTTGTGTAGTAAGCTCAGCCATTTACTATTGAAGTTGCAAGCGGCCTACAACCACCAGCCTGCGCGCCACATTTGAATTGTACGCGAACATTGCTGCGTAGAATCTGATACGCTCTTCGTTAAAATTTATGAGACTTTTAGCTGCTTAATGTTTTCGTATATTATTTTATAGTTTACTTATTTAATTAATTGGTGGTTGTGCAATGCTGCAACCATAAGAACAACCGCCACTGGTATTACGTACACATTAAATTACTTATGATTCTGCGTGTCTTAAGATACGTTAAGATTTAGGTTTGTACGTAGAAAAATTCAGATTTTATGACAAAATTATTACATCTATAGAATAGGGTAGATTCTATTTTAAGTCATGACGAAGGAGATCTGTTTTTGGGTATGAAACTCCAGATGATATAAATGCAATTGCAGATGATGTTGCTAAGACAGATACTGGGTTATCATGTGGTTATTAACATGATACTACCAGACTGGTCTTACAAAATTTTTAGACTTAAAAACTTACGATTCAGGCAACCGAAATGAAATTTCTAAGAGGAGCGCAAGGTTGTTCTCTTTTGGATCGGAGAAGGAACGAGGATATTAGACGCGATTTAAACATTGTATCATTGCACCAGAATACTGAAGACCACAGAAGGAGATAGTGTGAACACTTGAACCGAATGCCTGTTAGCCGTCTACCTGTGGCTGCCTTGGTTTATCACCCTACTGGGAAGAGAGATGTCGGTAGACCGATAAGGAGATGGGTTCCGGAACAGGTCTAAGACCTAGTCCTTGGAGTGGTACTGGTGATGATAAAAAACTTACAAACGCTTTATTGGTGCCTTTATGACAATAAAGCGTTGAAGGTAAATCCGATAGCATAAAGTAAAACCACCTTGAAGAGGTGATCACTTTCCAAGTCGAAGATACATCATACTGTGATGTAGTTGCAGGCAGGGGAGCTCTATGAAGAACTAACACGCAAAACAATGCAATGTTTAACCAAACATCCGTGTGATTCTCTTGGCTATACGAGGTGTGTTCAAAAAAGTAAAGTACCGTTTACCAAATGGTAAAAGCTTAAGAGCATGATAATGTCTTTCAGCCGCCAGCTAAACGCAACATTATTATGGTTACTGACTGACTGATTGGTTACATACCTATCTACAGCTATGCAGTGTTGTTTGCTTGTTAGGTCTTTAATCTGCGACGGACGTTAGCACGTTAGCGGTCGCGGTTTTAGTTAACGATTCCCGGCTGGTAAATGATGACGTCATGCAGCGTGATGCGTTACAGAAATTTCCAAATGATGGCCAGCCATAAGACATTATCATGTCAAAAAGACCGAACTTTTTGAATAACACATCAACCCACACAACGAAGGAACGGGAACGAAGGAATCCGCACAATTTCCTTTGAACGAAGGAACGCACCCGGATTGTACCCGCTTCGAAATACTGTATTATAAAATAGTACAAGGCATTTACCGAACCGCGTTACGTCTTCCCCCAATACGTAGAAGAAGAGGTCAAGGCTCGGCAATGAGTTGTAGCAACATGGATGACGATAACCATGATTTTTATACTTATAATATAAAATTGAACACTCTGTGCCTGACGATGATGAGGAGGTAATAGGTTGCGGAACTAGAACTACTGGAAAGAACGGAAGAGTCTTATCTGAACGACGATAATGAGTGCTGCGGAAATAAGACTCGGCGAGTGTACGAGAGACCTTTCTTTAATTAAGTTGTGCGTGGGGGTCGTAAGAGAGAGAGAGAGAGTGAGAGAGTGGGGGAGGGTTAGGTATAAAGATATTCTTGGAGTTTATAATTACATACAACCAATGTTACATAATTGTATTTGGTACACAGTAATGCCTTACTAACTTCTGTCTGGCGTAAACGGTGAAGAAGGTTCAGAAAAGCCCTTGGTACCGTTGGCATTGACAGCCGCTATGCGTATCTGATACCAATAGCCGGGCACGATGTTCTTCAGCGTGACTTTTGGTTTGGTCGTCCTCTGCCTGAAGTACCACTCGCCCAGTATGGACGGTTTAAACATCTTGCCGACGTGGTGTCGTTCCTCGATGACGTACACTACGGGCCCAGCGTCGGCGTCGGCGTCCCTCGTCGTCGCCGGCTTTATCGTCTCCCACTCCACAAGCATCGAGCGGCCTCCTCTCCTCTTCTTCAGCAGTATGTTGTCCGGCACGTCTGGCAGACCTGTGTGGGCAAACGTTACAGACCTTGTTTAGTGGTGCTGACACCTGGATACAATACTGTTTGCGGATGATCAAGTAATCATCCAAAACAACAAATGCGAGCTCCAGAGCTCGATGTTCCAGTTACAGCAAGTCTGGTCAAATTAAAACATGAAAATTTCTGTGACTATAATATAATTTATGGGGAAATACCCCTTGCAAGCTAAGATGGTTCCGAAACTTTTCAGTCCGCGGACGCCCCAAATTTCACGGACCCCGTCTGAATTATGAAATAAAACAAACAGTAAATATGATAGAAATTCTTATATTTTAATTGAAATGTATTGAAATAAAAATTTTCTTAACTTGTAAAATTATAATATTAATGATAACAAACATAGTTTAATGCGAACAATGAATTTGCTTTTGAACAATTAGCTCTGCAGTATTGGGTTTAATGTCTGATAATTTCAGTATTAAGTCACTCTCGACATCAAGTTTATTTCTTAACTTTGACTTCAAGTACGTGAGCTGGAAGAATGCGGTTTAACACAAATAAGCAGAAGAAAACACAATTAAACACTTCAAAGCTTTTTTGCGAGTTCAGGATAAAATCAGTCATTACATATAACCAGAAGTCAGCTAGCTGTAATTGCAAAACTGTAATTTTAATGAACTGTCAGTTGAAAGTTCTGCCAACGAATCTTCTTCTTGTAGTGTAAGAGACGTCTAGTCAGTTCGGCTGACAAACAGGTCTGCTACACGACATGATTTAAAGACATTATTAAAGCCATTAGTTTGAAATTACTTTTACAATTACAATTAGTTTGAACCAAAACAAATACTGGAATTTTAGTACGTAGGCTTTCACGGCCGGTGTCACTATAATTACTTAAAACTTCCGGGCTGAAAGGCCGTGGTCGAATGCTCGATATTGTGTAGCTAGACGTTTCGGCCACACCACCGGTGGCCATCTTCAGTAGCAAAAATGTTCGTAATTGGTAGTATGCCGAACAAAGTCACCCAGTGAACTGGGAAGCAAAGTTCGGTTGCTTGTTCCCAGTTCACTGGGCGACTTGTTCGGCATACCACCTATTACGAACATTTTTGCTACTGAAGATGGCCACCGGCGGTGTGGCCGAAACATCTAGCTACACAACATCAAGCATTCGACCGCGGCCTTTCAGCCCGGAGTTTTAAGTAATTATAAATACTGGAATCTTCGTCTATTCGTTTTAAGATTCTGAAATTGAAATTTAGACTTTACAGCATAAAAATAGGAGAAAATTGGGGTATATCCTATTTTTTCTTAAGTGTGTGCGGACCCCCTGAAACATTATCGCGGCCCCCACTTTGAGACCCACTGTATTAGATAATAGAACAGGTGTCACATTTCCGCTATCTTGGATGTGACGAGGCTTATGATGTTGGCTAAGTTTCCAGTCAATATGTGGGCACAATCTGTCGAGCGTTATCGAGGAAAACAAGACAAGAGATTTGATTACAATTTTTATAAGGTAAAGGCAGTGCCAGTGTTATTGTATAGTTCTGAAACTTGGGTTGCGGTGAGTAAGATACATGCATCAGAGATGAGATTCTTGCGACCTGTTAAAGGCTGCACATGAGGAGATAGACTCTACAATGAAAACATTCGTAGAGTTTAACATTTTTAATATGCAAGATCGTATTGTAGAAAACACAGAGAGAGAGAGAGAGATGGATTGCTCATCTGAATAGGAGGCCAAGTGGCAGGTTACCTAAAGAGGTTTGGCAGTACAAGCCTGTTGGACAGCGAAGTATCGGAAGTAACCGTTGGTGAAGTGGACATATTCCTTTGGAACCGGAACAGGTGATTCGGCTAGTCCCTGACAGAAGAAGAAGAAGAAGAAGAAGAAGAAGAAGAAGAAGAAGAAGAAGAAGAAGATTATGATGATGATGACGAAGTAGAAGAGGAAGAAGAAGAAGAAGAAGAAGAAGATTATGATGATGATGATGATGATGACGATGATGACGAAGAAGAAGAGGAAGAAGGAGGAGGAGGAGGAGGAGGAGGAGGAGGAGGAGGAGGAGGAGGAGGAGGAGGAGGAGAAGGAGAAGGAGAAGGAGAAGGAGAAGGAGAAGGAGAAGCAGAAGAAGAAGAAGAAGAAGAAGAAGAAGAAGAAGAAGAAGAAGAAGAAGAAGAAGATTTCATGTTATTCATTAAAATTTGAGGGCTTGCCTGGACGAGGCCAATTGCCAGAGAGAGAGAGAGAGAGAGAGAGAGAGAGAGAGAGAGAGAGAGAGAGAGAGAGAGAGAGAGAGAGAGAGAGAGATGGATTTCACAAAGTCTGGAACCGTGGAATGTTTCTATTCTCTTCATGTATTCTTGCTTTTGGTTGACGTAATGATTTAGTTAACTAAACAAGTTGACAATTACATGGCAATTTATTAACTTAAAAACTAGAGTAATATTAAATATTAACGAGTATTATTAATTATTACATTTTATATTATTATTAATAATAAAACTTTTCACAACAATACATTTTTACTTCCATATTCCTTAAGGAATGGAAGTATGGTGATGGCAAAAAAAATCGTGTTCGAGATTATTGCAGATTCTGATTCTACTACACTCAAAACATGAAAAAAAGTCGTTTTCCGAAAAGTGTCTGTGTGTGTGTCTGTCTGTCTGTCTGTCTGTGTGTCTGTCTGTCTGTCTGTGTGTCTGTCTGTCTGTCTGTAGATTTTTTTTCTATGGCAAACGATAACTGCCGCAAATTCAAACAGAATCAAATAATTTTTTGCATGCAGCCCTGATTTGCAGAGTACTCGCGACCTATTGTTTTTGGTGAAGATCGGTTGAGGGAAAGGGGTAGTTTACCTGCAACGGTTTTTTTTTAGCAAGGGTAATTTTGTTTGTTTGGCAAACGATAACAGCCGCAAATTCAAACAGAATCAAATAATGTTTCGCATACAGCCCTGAATTGTAGAGTTCTCAAAATCTGTTGATTTTGGTGAAGATCGGTTAAGGGAAAGGGGTAGTTTACCTGTAACGTTTTATGTTTTAACAAGGGTATTTCCTATGGCAAACGATAACAGCCGCAAATTCAAACAGAATCAAAAGATTATTTGCATACAGCCCTAAATTGTAGAGTTCTCAAGACCTATTGTTTTTGGTGAAGATCGGTTAAGGGGAAGGGGTAGTTTACCTGCAACGTTTTTTTCAAGCGTATTTTCTATGGCAAACGATAACAGCCGCAAATTCAAACATAATCAAATAATTTTTTGCATACGTCAGTGAATTGTAGAGGACTCTAGGAATTTTGATTTTGGTGAAGATCGGTTAAGGGGAAAGGGGTAGTTTACCTGCAACCTTTTACGTTTTAACAAGAGTAAAGTACTTGAAAATTCATTTAAACTTTTTCAAACAATGGTAATTGTTAAAAATAAAATAATTTTGTTGCCAGGCAATAAAATTATAGTTTTTTCATTTATGTATTTTTTTCTCAGTTATGTACTGTTTACGTTTCCATTTTATTATTATGACTACCGCAATGAAAAGGCAGGGAACACACACACACACACACACACGCGCGCGCGCGCGCGGCCTCATTCATGTTTATTTTCTTACATTTGCACGGTTTTTAAATGGAAAGTGCCGAACCCATACCAACATAACGCATGCAAGCCGAAAAAGTGTCCAGCGTGGATAGCGATTTCCTTCCTGTGGATCGCTGGGCAGTGTAACTGCACGTGTTTACAGAGGAACGATTCATAGACAGACTTTTCGTCTTTAGAGAATATTTAGGTAATATTTCATTTCGAAAATGATTTTAAATATAAATCTTAGAATATGGAAGTCATGTATGGTTCTCCATACCGATATTTATTATTTTGTAAGTCACAGTGTTTCAATAGCATTCAGCAGCATTTTTTTTAACTCCTAAAGGCAATGCCTTGTCGCTGTAGCCACGTCACTCTATCCCTTGCGATATTCTTCATTTCAGCAGCATTATTATATATTAATAAATTAAAATTTTTAAATCAATTGTTCAAAACAGCTGTTCATATGAAGACTAAATTTAATGTTTTATATGTGTATATAAATATGTTATACAATTAATTGTAAAATATAATATATAAATGGTTATCATTTTATTAAATTAGTAATTTTTATAATGATTAAAATTATAATTTTTATAATTTTAAAACCAGATATATATAAATCAAACTTAGCTACATGCTCAATAAAAAACAAACACACTTTTCCAAATTTATATAATATCAGTCTATTAAAAGACATTTTCAAAGGTTCGAAAATGACCTTATGGGAAATTTAGAAATATTTAAACATAAAACAAATAATAAATTAATAACAGAACAAATTCAAAATAATACAAAAAATTATATTTTTAAATTTACTAATTTAATAAAATGATAAATATTGATATATTATATTTTACAATTAATTATGTAACGTATTTATATACACATATAAAACATTAAATTTTACTCTTCATGTAAACAGCTGTTTCGAACACATGATTTAGAAATTTTACTTTATTAATTTATATGTGATGATGATAGCTGAATTATATTGCAACACTGTAATTTACAAAATAATAAAAACATGTTCTTGTAAAAAGTTTTATTATTAATTAATAAAAAATATATAAATATTATTAATATATATTTATTATTAATAAAGTATATTAACAAAACATATATAAAAGAAAAATATGAGCATTTATGAATGTATTAATTATTATTAATACAATAATGTTAAATAATATTAAAAAATGAAATTAATTCTATACTAATACTATTAATGATGTTAAGTTATACTATAAATACTAAAAAATAATAAAACCTTATTAAATAATATAATAATTTGAAAAGTTTACAAAAGCTACAAAATGGTGGTCAGTATATATTATATTCCAGGATAATAGATTGCTCGCAGTAACGAGGTGTGGTACCAGTTGCAGCCACCGAAACAGTACGGCGCTCAATTGAAATCTGGCACAGTCGCAAGGTAACGCTGCTTTGACCCAGTGTTTCGAGTATTTATACCTCGTTGTGTACTTGTGTGAAACATTTGTCACACAATTAGAATCCTTTTGAAGTTGCACTGCTAGGTTTCGTAAAAGTAATTTATGTTCCTATCGTCAAGAACACATATGTCTGCAAGAAATTTATGCTTGTGTTTAAAAGTTAACTCTACAATGTTGTCGATGTTGTAAACTTTACCGTTTGCTTGTGCTTTTAAAGGATTTTTATCCATAAAGGCTAATTCACACGAAAAAAATGATTATTAAAAAATAATTAATTTACCAGAAATATATAAATCTAATTTGACCACACATGCAATAAACACAGGACATAAATTCCCAGACAACCAACATGACACTAATAAAACACATAACACACAAAGGCACCATAATGAACATACGGAAAAATGTACAAATATAAAAAAAAAAACTAATACCTGAACAAATACAAACCAATACAAAGCATGACACAATTTTCAAAGCCATCAACATCGAAAATACTCAAAAAGCTAATATATACACCACAATCACACACAATAACACCAGTATAAAATACCAAAAACCAACAGAAAACCATAAGAACAACCAACCAGAACACAAATACTCCACAAGATATAAAATCAGGAAGGGTGAGGATGGGAAAAATTGTTTTCCCGAAACACGTACCAAATAAGGGGAGAACATCTTGAAGTAAAGAATGTATAAATACTAAATAAATTATACATCCATCAAGAAACAGACTGTAGCAAAAAGTGTTTGAAATAAAAAATAATTATACTTAAATCAGTCAAGATACGAAACTGACGATATTGACTGATGACTCATTGGGCACTTGGTGAAACATATTAATACAAAGGTTTTAAGATATCGGTATGGAGAACCATACATGACTTCCATGTTCTAAGATTTATATTTAAAATCATTTTCGATTTTCGAAATGAAATATTTCCATAGAAACGACTTCTTTCTTCAGCTTTAACCACAGTACTATGGTCACTAACGTATACCACCTCCCGTTAGCGCACTCGATTTTCACTGATGATGGCAGTCACTAGCCGAAACGTCTGGTTTTGTAGAAAACATTGGTCCACGCCAAACAGCCCGGGAAGGAATTTTAACAACAAACTACTTCTTTGTTGCCAATAAAGTAGTACACATGAGATATATAAATAAAAATTATCCCCTCCCCCTTCAACTATCATTTTCATTTGTAGAAAAATAACTCCCACCTCCTTCAACTAGCCTCTTCATTTATAGATATTTCATCTACGTTTCTACAGTGGATTATTATGATCTTCTTTTTATGTTACTTTATTTATCAAAATTAAGTACTTTACTCTTGCTAAAACATAAAACGTTGCAGGTAAACTAGCCTTTCCCCGTAACCGATATTCACCAAAATAAATAGGCCTTGAGTCCTCTAAAATTCAGGCAAATGTGCAAAAACTTATTTGACTATGTTTGAATTTACGGCAGTTATCGTTTGTCATAGAAAAAATTCTACACACAGACACTTTTCGAAAAATTACTTTTCTTCATGTTTTGAGGGTATTACAATCAGAATCAGCCCTTATCTCGAACACGATTTTTTTCGCCATCATCATACTTCAATTTCCTTATTGAACATGGAAGTAAAAACGTACAAAACCTTTGTACGAAAATGAATTTCCTCAATACGTGCATCAGAAACAGTACAACTTTAACCTTATTTGATGAATAATGTTTGTGAGGGAATTATCACATGAGTTTTAGTATAAGGAAAACACATACAAATAGTACGCGACACTTGTAATCGTATTATAATTCCCTGTACTAGTCAGTAAAGGGAGTGGATTCGTAATAATCCTGCGTTAAAATTAACTACACGTCTATTTACAAACATAGTAGATTTAGATATTTAATATCTTACTAATATCTTAATAATTATTATACCGTCACGCAGTACCTCATAAGAAAATCCATAAATCAAATTTGATCTTATTGATTAAGACCGCTTTAAGGATTTGAAATGACTGACAAATTATGTCACTTGTCCATAAGCTACTCACGGACGTTATTGTAATTCTGGCTCAAACCAACGATACTGACTTGAAACTTAATGTTTTTTCGAAAAGTAAAATTCGGGACAGTTTTGTGTACCGATTTTAGTCCAAGACAATTCGGGACAGTTTTGTGTACCGATTTTATTCCAAGACAATTCGGGACAGTAGTTAAAAAAAAGAACTGTGTCAAGTGAATCGTGATGTACGGTAACTTCATATCCATGTAGCCTACATTACTAGTACTCGCATTTAATTTTACACCAAATAATATTTTATACTGGTTTAAAGTCTTTAAATAAGAAACACTAAACGACTTCAATATATTCAAAAGAAGATTTAAAATGACGAAACATTTTTAAACTCTGAGTTTGTGTTTCTTTTGTAGACAGTGGTGAGTGTGTTGCTGCTTGTATTGTGTTGGCCAATGGAAGCCAGCAGAGTTGTTTCTGTGTACTGTCAGGTTATGTGTTATACTACACCACTGATGCTGCTATTACTGCTGCGCCGATATACCTATAACACGTATTTTGGAACGATTATTTTGTGAAACGGATAAAATAGTGACTGAAAGGTTGAAATATCTGTTCCGATTCAACGATAACTGAAAAGTCGAAGTCGAATTTCACGTTCCGATTACTCGCGGGACCCCTCCCACACCGAACTAACGAGTAAAGGAGTACAATGTCACAGTTATTGGTGCTGAATACTTGGTTCTGTGCCTGTGCCGATTGCCATACAAGTACGATACGAAGCAAAACAAAGCAAGGTTCAGAATAACTCTATGCCAATGAGACGAAGCTGTTTTTAATAAATTAAAAACATTCATACTGATGTTACATTTATTCTCGTGTGTTATGCAGATATATATAATACAGGTTATAGTAACAAATTATATATTATGCTAGTCACCAACTTGGTAATTTTTGAAAAAGCGAATTATATTGTGTTATAACCTACAGAGTGCCTGATAGGCCATATAGTACTTTTTGTTAATGTGATTTCGGAGATGATTTATGTTTGTAAAATTGTTTTTATTCCCACTTACTCTTGTGGCCTACTGTTATGTTTTTATTATATGTTTCTGATGGTATTTTTACATTATTTGTTGTGCTATTACGTGCACTGTAAATATCATTGCCTGAGTTTTGCAACCGATTTGTCTAACCAAAGTGGAATCAATAATTTAAAAATTATAGTATAGTATTAAATTCTTAGTAATAATATTAAATTATATTTAACAATAATATTTATAGAGCTAATATAAAATTATGTTAGTTTGTTTATTCCTAGTGAAAACTTAAATTAGTATTTCCAAAGGGAGATAGATCTATAAATTGTCTTGTTTCTTATTTTCTTTTAAACAGTAACAGCTTAATAAAGTCACAGTGTAAAGTAACACTGTCAATACTTTTAGTTTCAATTTATTTCTTATAACAAATTATATAATATAGGTATATGTATAATAGGTATTTGTAAGTGTTATTTTTTTTTGGAATGGTTTCGTTTGTACCTGTTATGTTGAAATACTAGTTTAGCAGTGAGTACCTGAGACGGTGTCCAGTCTGACGGGTGTCTGGCAGGTCCTGCCGCCACACGGGTTCGTACAACACTTGAGTACGCTGTGACACTGGGTGTCGTGGGAACACTCCTGCAGGCACGCCTTGTCGAACGCCGACATGTTTGTCGCCGAGTTGCACTCTCCCGGCTTGTCGTGACGTCGCAGCAGACATTCCGATTCACACTGAAACATATTCAGTACTCAAGTACGTCAATCTGAAATATTTACAACACAACACAATTTAAAGGAGTTTTCGGGAAGTTTCTACCATACTTCACCAAAATAATGAAAAAAACGTATATCTACGTATGTCGGAAAGAGTTTATTTTTTTCTTCTGTACAATCAAACACATCATCCTTATTTCTTTTTATTTTATAGAATTTAAAGCAATTTAGTTCCAAAACTGTAAATTATATGCCTTTTACAAAGTAAATCCTTTACAAATTTTGTGAACAATTTTTCAGAAATTGCATTTTTTACCATTTTGTAATAGTGTATTAATTGCTTCAAAATGAATCAGTCTTTCTCTAAATCTGGTGGAGAAATTAATTCTGAAAAATTCGATGTAAATAACGTTACTGAAACATAGTTGTTACGATAATTAACTAGTAGGTACCTTTTTTTGAAAATAATAAGAATAAAATGCAGGTATTTATTCTTGCAAGCATTTTGTAAGATATTATTTATACCAGTTTGTTCTGAATTAAACAAATTTTCCACTTGATTTAGAGGCATAATTATTCATTTTGATTCACGTAGTAGTGTTTTTTTCTAAAAAATTATTTTAAATGTAATTTTCTGACGACTAGTTTTGTACGAATTTGATAAAAGTTACAAAATTAACTGCATTTTGAGCCAATTTAGTAAATTTCAGTTGAATTCATAAATTTATGATTTTAGTAAAACATCGATTTAAATCTATGCAAGTAAACATCTGTCTATTTAAGTAAAACAATATTCAAGAAATGTAATTATTTGTTTATGTTAAACAAACTGTCTCAACCCCCCCGCACACACACAAACGCATTCACTCAATTAATTGATCTGGTTATGTGTTTGTTTTCTCTATTGTCCGTACACAGGTCCTGATGTTGTCAAAATGTCAAAGAGACAAATAATGTAAAATTTGTCTTATTCTTGTTGGCCGATTCTTGCTAAACCTTCCGTCGTTAAAAATTAAATATTAAATAACGTAGGTGACACTCTGCACCCTTGTTACCCGTTGCTTAACGAACTAACAAAGAAACTCCTCATGTCGCGGATATCGTCTCCCGCAAATTCCTATCCAGTTGTGTAGACTAATTTTCCCCATTATAGCCTATTCTCCTTGTTCTTATATCGCCACAAGGTAAAACATTATATTATCAGGACTCGACCTGCTCATCCGAAACCCGCATTTGCTCTTGGCAAATTAAATTCTCACTTATAACTTGTAACCTGGGAAGGCTGAATATTAGAAATTCGAAAGCTATAAAGAAGAAGAGGAAGAATGGACTCGACTCTTGAAACAGGCCAGGATCTATGAAGCTTTTTAAACCCACAGAAGAAGGAGGAGGAGGAGGAGGAGGAGGAGGAGGAGGAGGAGAAGAAGAAGAAGAAGAAGAAGAAGAAGAAGAAGAAGAAGAAGAAGAAGAAGAAGAAGAAGGAGAAGAAGGAGGAGGAGGAGAAGCAGAAGAAGAAGAAAAAGAAGAAGGAAGAGGGGGAGGAGGAGGAAAATTAGAAAAGAGGCTGCAGGAAAAGAAGGAGAAATTTCCTAACTGGCGTTAAGTAGGTTAGAGAGAACCTGCAGCAATAATATATGTTGTTGGCCAAAGTAATGGTGAGGCGGTTACGTAACGTGACGCGTGCAGTCGTTGCACTCAAGACTGGTTTAATTATTGCAAATCAAAATTTACCATCCTTGTATGTAGCGGCGCGAGTCACGCCCTGCGGTAAACGTTGACCCATTTCACACTGCTCAGTAGGCCTTCAGTAGCCTGCTCACTCAGCCTCCTCATGGCTTCTTCCGTGCTTGCTCTCTTGCTTCTGTTTGGAAGCGGCTAGTCGTTCGTGTCGATTGATTTCAATACCCTTACGTTAATTTCCATTCTACTCCGTATCTGTAGGCTACGTTCTTGACACTAGCGCCTTCTGCTGTGCGCCCAACAACTGAAACAGAACGAACGCGCAACTCTTTGTGAACCACACAATTCTCAGTAGTCTTTAGGTTACCAAATAACGTGCATACTACACTTCCAGGTGTTGTAACAAGAGCTTTAATAAGAACGACGTGTTAATTAAGTGGCCACGCTATGTCGAGCGCGCGCGTGCTTCCGCCGTGGACATGGCACGAAACGGTGTTAATTGCCTCCTTACGAAGCGAAATACTGTACGGCCGCTCATGTTTAGTGCGACTTTTCTCCATTTCGACGTACTGGCCTGCCTGCCCACGTGGAACTTAATGTTAGACACACACACACTCTCTCTCTCTCTCCCCTCCATCACTATCTCCTCTGTTATTTACTGGTTTTGTTTTTCTGGACTCTTCTTTTCAACCCTTCTAGTCTGCTTCCCTTTCCGTCATTTACGCTTCTCTCTGTCTTGTTTTTATTTCTGTTTATTCCTACTCTACTCTCCGTACCTCACACCGTTTAAACTTAATTTTATTTGTCTCCAACGGTTCAGTCATTAAATTTTCAAGAAGAGGAACTGAAACCTTCATTTATGTTTTAAATTTGATTTTGTCAAGCTTTACATTTCTGTGCACTTTATAAAAAATTAGTGTTATTGTGGAAAGTTCTTTAATTTATTTTAATTAAAATGTGTTTCTCTTTAACCACTTTATTAGTTTAAAGTTTTGTTAGTTTTAACGTGCGTGTGCATGATGACAGATTGTTGATGACCTGCTACTAATGTGAAAAATTCTCACAAATTTATATGAAAAATTCGGTTTTCCACGTCGCTAAATATAAGCGCAAGGGTATTATGTTAATGTTTGTCAGGCTATTGAAATGCGTACCTTTCTATTTCCCATTGATGGGGTAGGGAGGGGTGCGCTCATCGAACTGGTCCTCAGTTATATGCGCCCCCATAAATTCAGAGGTTGCCTATGACTAGTCTGGAGTTTTTGCAACAAGTTCGAGGGCTGTGCGGGACAATGGGTATACTGCGTCCCGAGCTTCAAATAGAGCTCCTGCCGCAGGGACGATAGATGGAGCTGGATTTAGGGTGTGGCCTGCTACCGACCGTGGGTGTCAATTAAGTATCAGTTAATTGAGGGTGAGAGTACGCCGAGGCCGGGTCCAAGTTCACCTGGCACTGATTGGTAGCGACCGAGGGCGCTAATAAGGTGATTGACCTGGAAGCGGGCGGTGCGGCGGTAGAATTTGCGGGACAGTATCCGTATAGTGGCGTCCAGGGAACGGACACGCAGGGAGTCACGGATGGTTTTGTTTGATGTCAGGTGGTGGGCTTTACACGCCCAGCGCAATCTTCGGTCAAGGAGAGACTGAAGCTTTCGCTTATGGGTCTTGGCCAAGTAGCCCCATACGGGAAACGCGTAGGTAACCATCGGCACCACATAGGTGGTGACGATAAGCTTCCCTAGGCGGCGGGTCATGGCGTTGCTGCATAGCAGAGGATGGAGTTGATATAGGCGATTGGCGGTCTTGCGGGCTACTTGTGCGGAGTGCGTCCGCCAGGTATGACGACGATTAGGGTGGACCCCGAGGTACTTGACCTCTCGAGACCAGGGCAACAGAGTATCGCCTACGTATAGTCCGTCTGGGAGCCTGGAGTTTCTGAGTGCTTGTTGACCGCTTTTTTAGTTGAAGACGAGTACTGCATACGAAAGTGGTCGCTGCGGCTCATCTGTAACGGTTATAGGCTCGCAAAATAATAGTAATTTTTAGATTATATTCGGTTGTACCAGCTATTTGCAAAAACAGAACAACTACTGAACCTATTTTAATTAAACGTTGGCTATCACGCATGAATTAAATTTGCACTCATTATTATTAATGTATGGCAACTTTCAACCATTCCACTATGTTAATTGTTTTTTTTTTTTTTTTTTTTTTTTTTTTTTTTTTTTTTTTTTAAGAACAATAAAGATACTCCTTGCTTAATTTTAGTCAAAACACTCAGACTGGGATGGGAAGATCTGAGACAGACATCGTTGTAGTCATCCTTTACGTCTTAGGCTAGTAACCTGTTCTAGTCTCAACGGAAGTCATCCAACCATCGTTTACGGGTCTTCCCACACTTCTCCTCCCGCCTGGATGATAGTCAAGGGCTCTTCTTGCAAATCTAGTTGGATCCATTCTCTCTACGTGTAACCGCCGCTCCGTTTTGGACCGTGAGATTTTCTCATTTAAGCTTTCAGGTATACGTAGCTCCATTCTAATATGATCGTTTCTGATAAGATCTCTCCTGGTACAACCCTTTACAGCCCTCGAGAACCTCATTTCCGCTATCCGAGTCAGCACGTTTTACAATTTTGCGAATTTTGTGCGTTACAGTAGCAAATTATAAAAAAAACAGACACGAAAGGAAAAGTGAAAATGAATACCATTGATATATTCCGTGTCCTTATTGTTTTACAATAAAGTGAAAAGTTGTTTTGCAAAACAATTTGCTTTCTGATAGCTCAGAATTTAGAAAAACCGTTTTTTTTTTAATCTTTATATAATCGCAGTATTACAAATACAATATTACAACAACACAATATGTAGAGTGATAAAACAAAATAGGGGCCCCTAGTAATGGCTGTGTTGGCGCTTCCCTAACCTACGTAGCCTAAACATAACTAGGACCGCTTGCTGCTTCACAAAATAAAATAAAATAAATTTCTTGGTTTTCAAAGTAAAGACTATTAAAATTCACAAAGCACAAATCCAGAAAGCTGCGTTAAAGAAATCTCCATGTTTATATTCCTGCCATGCTTTGTTAAAATTATACACAAGTCTTTGTAAGTCATTTTCACTTTCCGCTATTAGAATAACGTTGTCTACATAACATATAACATTAAACACACTTCTATCCATCCTATATCCTCTCATACGCTTCACCTCTCTATAATTTCATCCACAACTGCGAAGTGAATTTCCCATCCATAAAGGGTATGGGACTTGGGGAATTCTCCTGCTTGATCCCTACTGTTACAGGTCTAATATCTGATAATTCGCCATTAGCATTTACTCTTATTGAAGTGTTCGTGTTCGTGTGTCTTTTATTAGCTTTGTGATGTCAATTGGGACTCCTCGTTGTTGTAAAATCTTAACACGTCCGACACTCGGACCTTATCAAAATATTGGAATGGAGAACCATACATGAGTTCCATGTTCTAAGATTTATATTTAAAATCATTTCGAAACGAAATATTTCTATAGAAACTACTTCTTTCTTCAGCCTTAACCACAGTACTGTGGTCACTATCGTATACCATCTCACGTTAGCGCACTCGATTTTCACTGATGATGGCAGTCGATGGCACTGCCGAAACGTCTGATTTTGTAAAAAAACAAAGGACCACGGCCAAACAGCCCGGGAAGGGATTTTAACAACAAACTACTTCTTTGTTGCCGATAACGTAGTATAGGCCTACATGACATATAAATAAAAATTATCCCCTCCCCCTTCAACTATCATTTACATTTATAGAAAATTACCCCCTCCGCCTTCAACTACCCTTTTCATTTACAGATATTTCATCTACCTTTCTATAGTGGATTATTATGACCTTCTTTTCAGGATACTTTATTTATCAAAATTAAGTAGCGTACTTTACTGTTGTTAAAAAATGAAACATTGCAGGTAAACTATCCCTTCTCCTTAACCGATCTTCACTAAAATCAACAGGCCTTGAGTCCTCTATAACTCAGGCACATATGTAAAAAATTATTTGGTTCTGTTTGAATTTGCGGCAGTTACCGTTCGTCATAGACAAAATTCTACACACAGACACACACACAGACACTTTTCGGAAAATGACTTTCATGTTTCGAGGGTAGTACAATCAGAATTAGGCATTATCTCGAAAATTATTTTTTCGCCATCACCATACTTCCATTTCCTTATGGAACATGGAAGTAAAAAACCGTTTCTTATACTCATAGGCCTATACTGTTAACAAATTATTTCTTATTATTGCTATAATCCCATCGACCGGTATATTTGTAAACGTACCCTTCACCATCGGATGACATACGTTTTGTATCTTCATTTATATGTATCGTCTTAAAATTTTCTACAATCTTTCTACTGTTTTCTGTATTATAAAAGGTGTTTGTCCAAAGGGGGTGTGACGCGAACATACGCTTTCATAGAAAAGAAATGCACCAGCCTCTCCACCCCAACTCCACTCTCACCTACACGTCGGTGGACCCTGTTACGCCGAGCAGTCCACTCCAAGGTTGTGGTAACCAATCCCTTCGGCGGAGTGGATCGGTAAGCAAACGAGAGATGGGGGTTCTGTCTGGACAGTCTGGGTGTATCCTGGGTCCTGGCCTGGCAGGACGGTGCACCTAGTGTGAAGGCGGATGAGGCTACAGTAGCCCTACGGCTGCACACATGGGTTGAGTCAGTTAGTCTGCTGCAACCGGGCAGAGAGAGCTCGTCAGCAACTCTGTAGGGGAAGAACACCCCGGAAACAAAGTTCCTGGTCCTCCAGGTTGGGGGTTGGATCGGAAATTCACATATCCCGTCTTCTTTGTGCAGAAACCTATCAGTTTCTCAGCCCGTCAGTTGTCTGCACTTGACCGGGACAACTGGCGGAGGCTGTTAAAGGAGACCTTGACTCAGTAATGGGTTGTCGCGCCGCTGAAGAAGCTGTTTGTGTGGTGACACTGAAAACTCTTGTTCAGCAAGGATCAGGAGTTACTGGCTCAGCAACAAAGTATACATTATGTTTCGTTTATGTTCGTTCGTATGTTTTGTGTGTGTGTATGTGTGTGCGCGTGTGCGCGTGTGCGTGAGCGAGCGCGTGTTTGCTGGTCACCCGTGTATCTGTCCAGTCTCTTGAAAGAAACAGAACTGGGAAAAGAAAGAGAGAGAGAGAGCATATGCGCGCATGCATTTAAGACGGAGAATAATTACAGTGTAAATTTTCAGCAAAAAGGATTCTGCATTTTTTTAACAAAAATGTGAATATTTAAGTCGGAGATAATGTACGTGAATTGAGTACTTAATAAGTGGCTACACCGCCTCCCCTTCGCCCCCATGCATCGTCTCCGCATACCGCAGCGGCTACCGGTTAATTACACGCACACACACACACACACACACACACACACACACACACACACACACACACACACACAGAAACGGTCTGACAATATAAATTATATACGTTGGCTGAGAGTGCAGTGAGAGTACATGTTTCTTCTACTTTGTTTTGTTTTGTTTTTTTGTTGTTTTAAGACTCACATCTCATTAGGAGTCAGACCAGACGTGTACAAAATTGTTTTTACTTACAATTTCTAAATTACGACTGTTAATTCTTTATTTACCGCAGTACGTCTGGAACAAAATCACAGGCCAGCAGCCACCCACACGGTACGGGAGAGCGCGCGCGTGTGCAACACACTCGTGGTGAGGATTACGAGTATTCTTCTTCTTCTTGTTATTATTATTAACGTTGTGAATAAATTGCATAAGTTCAACCTTATGTGCAGGACCATTAGGCGAACCGTTAAGTCAGAAAGTAAAGGAACACGGCTAAAATTCTACAAGGTGATGGCTCTTCCCACACTTCTTTATGGGTCTGAGAATTGAACTTTAACGAAAGGCCAGGCCAGTAGCATCCAAGCGGCAGCAATGAGATTAACAGAACTGGTTATTATTCGAGGGGGAGAGTTAACTTCAATCCAGATTTGTCGGACACATTGTCTCTTGTTCATACATAAACTAACACAGATATGAATCTAACAAGTCACGCCTTGTGTTATGCCAGTCAACAGTTTGTGTATCTGCAGCTGTTTGTGGAGCAATGAAATTTTTGCTACGATTAACAGTTAGGTGTTCGAACCGCATACCGGGAACGTTGGAAAATGCTGACTTTAGTTATTGAGATTTCAGTTAAAATTTTCTACATCGACATGTTGAGAGCACGAAAATCCAGAGTGACTTCGGGAATAGGCCTACAGCTTAGTAAATCAATTTCTATGGGTTCCCTGCTATATGCGGTTGACATAGTTCTTATTCAAGAAAAGGACGGTGATTTACAAAGAGCTATGTTTAAATTACAAAAAGTGGCAAGAGAGTACTCACTGACAATTTCAGTAAGAAAGACCAAAACCATAACCTTAATGGTAAATATCCAGTGTGGACTAAGACGGTTATAAATAACAGCACTTTAGAACAAGTGAGCCGTTTCAAATATCTCGGCTGTGCAGTAAGCTATGAATCTGAGATATGGTATAAGAGAGAAGATAAATAAATTTAGGAATACTTGTGGTACGATCCATAGAAATCTTAGAAATAAATCAAGACACAGCACAAGGATTAAATTTTATAAGACAATTGCAATACCCACATTGATTTATGCGAGTGAGGCCTGGGTCGTGACAAAAAAGGAAAGCGGCAAGGTTCAGAGTGCTGAAATGCAGTTTATTCGAAATACATTAAATTATACATTGCAAGATAGAATATGGAATGAAAATATCAGAGCTGAACTCGAAGTAAAGGACATACATGAAATTATTTCAATTTACAGAAGACAATGATAAGATCAATAGCAAAGGATGACAGAGGATCGATTGCCGAATGCGGCATTGAACTATAAAGCCACTGGTAGAAGAGACGTTGGTCTTCCGAGGATGAGATGGGTGCCGGAACATGTTTATATAACCGAATCCATGAGGAGGAGGAGGAGGAGGAGGAGAAGGAGGAGAAGGAGAAGGAGAAGGAGAAGAAGGTGAAGAAGAAGAAGAAGAAGAAGAAGAAGAAGAAGAAGAAGAAGAAGAAGAAGAAGAAGAAGAAGAAGAAGAAGAAGAAGGTATTGAGATTTTAGTTAAAATTTCCTTTAATTTCATACCATGGGGTACACATGGGGTTTTGCGATTTTTTCAGTTTTTTGCATCCTCACATTTTTGCCTCCCGCCACTCTATTTGGGGGGGGGGAATCAATCTCATAAACATTAGATCTCTGTACAGTAAAAGTATGGTCACGAAAACAAATAGACAGACAGACAGACAGACGGACGGAGAGACAGTTAGACAGACAGAAAATTGTCAAATGGACGAGCTAAAACTGAGAACTTTCTTCGCTCGTTCAATAACTGGCTGACAATTTTTCTTAAGAGAAGTGTGCACAAACAGCTTATTCCAAAAGCCAATGATGATCGAAGGACCGAGTTGTAATTGATGAACTATCTTTTTCAGAGACAATATTCAATATAGGATGAGTATGTGTCCCCAGCAATGGGTTTTTTTGGGGGAGGGATTAATAATCTCCCGTGAAAATAAAGGTTGTTCCTGTACACGGTGCCTGACAGAATATCTGCAAGATTATTCTCAGTCATAAAAGATCGTATTTTGGCATTAGAGAATGTTTAAAGACTGGCGGGGCTCTTCTTGAAAAACTGGTGGGGCTCTTCTTAAAAAGACCCTGTACTTTTATATAAAAATGTTAATGTCCAGCTCTAGAGCGAGCTGCAGTAAGCGAGTATACTAAAAGATGAAACATACAAGGATGACATTTGCCAGGTCAAAATGGGTACAAAATTAGAACAAAGGTTTTCACAAAGAAACGTCTTCCGTACAGAACTTTTGCTTGTTCTTTACATTGTTTAAAATTTTCGTGGATATAAGTTGAAGGGCGTGGACTAGGCAACATGGGAAAATAGGATTGTTAACGGGAAGAAATTTATTCATGTTGATTCTCCGATAAACAATTTATAGTTAGTGTTAATTACAGTATTACATTAGGGTTAAAGACGGATAGTCCAAAGCATAGAGATATTAGACTAGAAGAGTCACGACAGAGATAAGGAGAAGTGTGTACAAAGACGAAAAAGATAAACGTAGATTAATAGAGGACTTACGCAGTGGCGGATTACCCATAACGATAGGGTATGCTAACCAGGACCTCAGCTGTCAGAGGGGGCGCCACCAGCCCTAAATCACAAAAACTTTTTGAAGATAATAAATGTGAAAAAAAAACAAAAAACAAATGTCCTCAATCCAAAATCATGAAAAGATGTGTGCACATTTTCGACAAGTCCGTTTTTGTTTTTTATTTTCAAATGAAGACGATAAATTCCATGATACTACAGTTTGTCCGCTCAAAGTATTAAACTGGATTATTAATTGTAAAATTATTGATGTATTTTCGAATGTATACATTGTTTATCGTCCGCTTTTGACGATTCCAATAGCTAACTCCGAATCTGAAGGATCATTTTCTGTATTAAAACACGTTAAAGGTATGTTGAGTTCAACTATGGGAGATAAGAGATTATCTTCGTTAGCAAGCTTGAGTACTGAAAGCGAGATACTTGAAGCTCTCGAATTAGAAGAAATTATACAAGACTTCGTTAAGGGAAAATCAAGAAAAAAATGGATCGATTAGTATTTTGTAAGCTTAAGTACTACTATGTTCATTGTAATCACTATTTAGCTAAACATTTGTTGTAATTTGAGACTTTAATAAAATAATTGTTAACTTTCGAAATTGTGTATGCCATTTATCAGTGTAAATAATGGATAAAAGGTTGAATTTTGTATCGGGGGGGGGGGAACCAATCTGATGACAACATAGGGCACCACGCGCTTCGAATCTGCCCCTGGATTTACGTCTTCCGTAATTGCCAGGAAACGTGGTGCCTCAAAATTGAAATATCATGTGTAGTTTTTGTTGTTTATGTGCTTTAAATATTATATGGTTGAGGAAAGCGCGGCTCTGGTTCCCTCAACGAAAAAAATTGTATTTCCATAGAAACGTTTTAACGTTTGCTTGGAATAACGATTACAAGTGTTGCTAAATGGACGCGGACGCTAACAGAACAGATGCAGCGCACAGACATCACCTTGCACGTACGCACATGCGCGCCGGCTTGCACTGCATCTGATTACAAAATGCGCCTACTGCAAAAACTCGAGGTCATGAAGTGATGCATGCATTATTTCAATCCGCTGGCTTTTTTTTTTGGCCATTCGTTCTGTTTTATTACTTCCAGTAAGTAGTTTGTGGTCTTGCACGGTCCATTATTCTCGTTGTTGTACTTATTTCTGCGCGTAATAAGAATATGGAACACGACCGCGAGTAGGCAATCATCGGTTAGTGTAGCTAGCAAATTTTCCCAACATAGACATGAACTTTGGTACAGTGTCTGAGAACAGCATTGTGTATTTTCCAAATTGGATGAGTAGACGTTTATAAATTATGATATTACTACACAACAACGAAAAAACCAGCACCACACTACAACTAATACCTGCACACGTATGGGTTCAGCACTATAAAACCTTACTGTCTGAACATAGACTTGAATATTGTCAGCAAACACAAACAGAAATACAAATTGAAGGAGTAGCAATAGAGATAGATATTAACAGTAGTTAAAAATACAATCAAACAACTAAAAAATGGAAGATCCCCTGGTGGAATCAATGTTGAGCTACTAAAAAATGGTACTGAAAAACTCTCATGTCTCTGTCGTATATATTTACAAAATACATCAGTAGTGAAAATGTACCGGAAGACTGGAAAACAGCTTACATTACATCAATACACAAAAAAAGGAAACAAATTAAAATGCAACAATTATCGTGGAATATCGGTAACAAAAACAGTAAGTAGGGTATATGCAAGAATAATAAGAGACATGATAGAACAGGAATATCCAAATTACGAAGAGGAAGAGCAGGATGGGTTTAGGGCTGGTAGGTCTTGTACAGACAACGTGTTTTCACTAAAAATTTATAGAGAAGAAAACAGAAAGAAACAGACCAATATACTTAATGTTTATAGACGTACAAAAAGCCTATGATAACATGCCAATATCAAAACTATGGGAAGTGCTTCAAAATACCAACATCAATCATACCCTAGTAAAGGCTGTCCAAAACTTATACAATAACGTGAAATCTGCAGTGAAATTAGGAAATAAAATATCAGAACCCTTTACAGTTAACAAAGGTCTGCGACAAGGATGCTGCATTTCCCCAACACTTTTTAAAATATATGTCGCCAAAGCTTTAACAACCTGGAAAAAGAAATGCAGTAGAATGGGCATCCAAATCGACGATGACACCTGTTTATATACACTTCAGTTTGCAGATGATCAAGTAATATGCGCAAATGCCAAAGATGACTTACAAAATACGGAAAATGGGGAGTGCAGATGAATGTGGAAAAACACAATATTTGTGTATAGGAGAGGACACGACCGACATAGTATTGGAAAGCGGTGAAATTGTAGCAAAATGTGAGAATTGCAAATATCTGGGAATAAATTTTAAGAAGGAAGGGACAGACGATACAGAAATAAAGTGTAGAGTAAACAAAGCAAGAAAAATAATTAAGTCTCTAAATGGAATACTGTGGAGAACCGAAAGAGGAAAGCAAAGGAAAATGAGAATATACAACACAATGATTAAGAGCACATTAGTATAAGGGTGTGAGACATGGAGAATGAAAGAACATCTGAGAACTCTGAAAAGAAAGATAGAAGCCACAGAAATGGACGCCTTAAGAAGAATATGTAGAACATCAAAATTAGACTGGGTCAGAAACGAAACAATTAAGCAGCAAATGAATATAGAAGAAACTGTTTTAGAAACATCGAGAAAAAAACAATTAATTTGGTATGGGCACGTGCAAAGAATGGGGGAGGACAGGTTGCCAAAGAGAGTGATGAAATGGATACCACAGGAAAACAGAAAAAAGGGGAAGGCCAAAAGTAACATGGTTACAGGGTGTAAGGAGACCAATGAGTGTAGGACGTTTTAACCCAAATATGTGTAACTACAGACGTATTGGTGCGTGTTTCTCCGACCTTGGTTAATGTATACATTGACGACATGTTGACAGCATGGAAATCCAGAGTGACTTCGGGAATACAGCTTAACAAATCAATTTGTATGGGTTCCCTGCTATACGCGGATGACATAGTTCTTATTCAAGAAAAGGAGGATGATTTACAAAGAGCTATGTTTAAATTAGAAGAAGTGGCAAGAGAGTACTGACTGATAACTTCAGTAAGAAAGACCAAAACCATGGCCTCTAAAAGGTAAATATCCAGTGAGGACTGAGATGGTTATAAATAACAGCACTTTAGAACAAGTGAGCCGTTTCAAATATCTCGGCTGTGCAGTAAGCTATGAATCTGAGATATGATATAAGAGAGAAGATAAATAAATTTAGGAATATTAGTGGTAAGATCCATAGAAATCTTAGAAATAAATCAAGACACAGCACAAGGGTTAAATTTTATAAGACAATTGCAATACCCACATTGATTTATGCGAGTGAGGCCTGGGTCGTGACAAAAAAGGAAAGCGGCAAGGTTCAGAGTGCTGAAATGCAGTTTATTCGAAATACATTAAATTATACATTGCAAGATAGAATAAGGAATGAAGATATCAGAGTAGAACTCGACGTAAAAGACAAAAATGAAATTATTTCAATTTACAGAAGACAATGGTGGGATCACCTGCAAAGGACGACAGAGGATCGATTGCCAAAAGCGGCACTGAACTATAAAGCCGTTGGGAGAAGAGACATGGGACGTCCGAGGATGAGTTGGGCGCCGGAACATGTTTATATAACCTAATACTTGAAGTGAAGAAGAAGAAGAAGAAGAAGAAGAAGAAGAAGAAGAAGAAGAAGAAGAAGAAGAAGAAGAAGAAGAAGAAGAAGAAGAAGAAGAAGAACAACAACAACAACAACAACAACAAGACGTATTGGTTATGTCTGACCTTAGGAAGTTGAGGATTGCACCGTTGCTATTTCCATAACAAATGGTACGTTATATTTTATGTAGTTCACCCCACAGTACAATTATTGCATAATTCGTTCACAATATATAGGTATATCTAAGAGCTGTCTTTCTCCTCTCATCTCAACAGTGTTGCTAGAGATCTTAACCGCAGTCTCAGCCTTAACCACAGTACTGTGGTCACTAAAGTATACCACCTCACTTTAGCGTACTCGATCTTACACTGGTGATTGCAGTCGACAGCACTGCCGAAACGTCTGTTTTGGAGAAAACAATGGGCCACGGCCAAACAGCCCGGGAAGGAAGTTCAACAACAGTGTTGCTAGACTTTCTGATTTTTGCGGGACGCCCCAGGTTTAGAGACAAAATATTATCACATAAACTAAACCCCAACTTTGGACACAATAAATGTTCAATGCAGTCTTGAGTTTTAAATGAATCTAGTAGTCAAATGAGAAATAACTGAACCCACTGACTTTGATTTTTGAACTAGCGAAGCTGCGAGCAGTTTAAAATTTTAACTCAACATTCTGGCCTTTATCTATCCATCTGTTTCTCATTTTGGGATATGTCTCACGATAACTTTTAAACGCATTTTCATAAAACTTCGCATGGATATCCTAATCTTTACTCTACATAACCCCATTGTTTTTTAGATTCTTCTTCTTCTTCTTCTTCTTCACTTCATGTTTTAGGCATTCTGTCTGTTACGGTTCCCACCTTTTCCTTGGTCTACCTAAATTTCTTCTCCCTCTGGCTTTGTATTTTCTACCTTTTACTGGAATCCTGTATTGTTGCATTCTTTCTAAATGTTCTTGCCACTTGTTTCTATTAAATTTTATCTTTTCATTTAAGTTGAATAGCTGAAGTTCTTGTCTAATCGTTTCACTTCTTATTCTGCCTATTCGACTACAGCCCTTAACGCGTCTTAAGAATCTCATTTCCTGTGCCTGAATTCGATTTTCTTGTGCCTTTGTCGTTACCCATGTTTCGCTGCCATATATAAGTGCGGGGACAGCCATTGTTGTACAAAATTTCAACATTGTCTCTTTCCTGGCTTTATTTTTCAGGCATCGACTGATAGTTCCACAAATACGGTTAAAAGTAGTCTACTAATTTTTTGGCCAATATCTTTACTGTAATCGAAGGAAATATCACAACCTACGTATTTAAAATGTTTTATTTGATCCAGTGTTTTATCGTTTAAGATGATTTTGGCTCTTATTGGCTCTTTTCCTGCGAATTCCATTATTTTTGTTTTAGGAATTGAAATTTTTAAATTGCATCCCTCGCTAATTTGTTGCAGTTTGTATAATCCCTTTTGCAATTCTTCCTCTTTTTTCCCAAATTACTGTGAGGTCATCAGCATATACAATTACATTTAATATTGTGTCTTTGTCTAAACATATTCCCTCTTTATGTTATTCTTTCCAGTTTCGGATTATATGATCTATATAAATATTAAATAACATGGGTGATAAACTGCATCGTTGTCTTACTCATATATTAGTTATTACTGAATTACTTATCTTTCCGTCTAGGCTTATAAAAATATTTTTGAGATTTATTCCCCCAAAAAGTAGGAGGACTGGAGGCAAAAATGTGAGGGAAACAAAATTATGGAAAAACCGAAAAGCCCCATGTGGGGTATCAAATTAAAGGAACGTTTAACCACAGTCTGAATGTAGTGTTCATACTTGAAAATTTTGGTATGGGCTAAAAAGTGGGGGAGAAGTTTGATAAAATTGCAAAAATCCATGTGGCGTGTCAAATTAAATAGAATTTTAACAAAATCTAAATGTAGTGTACAGATTTCTTCTCTTTCTTCTTCACTTCTTCAAGGACTAGGTTATATAAACCTGTTCCGGCACCCATCTCATCTACGGCCTGATAACAAACGGCCGCAGTTTGTTAGTGTTCGAAACGTTCGTAAATTATAAACGATGGAGAATAATATGTTAATTAACAAGACCTCATGTTTACTATACTTTATTAATGCTCTATATTGTCGTTTTGGACTTTACAATGAGGGTGCCACCGAAAGCTCACTCGTCAGGCAAAAAAATTCGCCAACAAAGAGGTTTTAATTCAGATTTTTTTTAATGTCCATACATATTTGTAAGGTCGTGTAGTCTCAATAAGTAACCAATATTAGTAACGTGATCTGACGAAAGACTGTCGCTGTAGCGTCGTGGCACTGATTCCCATAAGGAGACACAAAAAATAATTTATCGTTGAACGCGGATACATTTAGTATTAACAGACGGACACATGTTTGCCAAACAATAAACAAACAAAGCTTGGATGCGACGACGCAGCCGTTATGGAAAACATAAATAAACTGGCAGGACAGGACTCTGCTGCACATATGTGCAGTCTATCTGGAAAACAGGCAAGAACCACATTACGCAAGTGGCGCCGTGTTTCCGGGCGTAGAGTTGCGTAAAAATTTACAGAGAGGATGGTTATAAAAGCAAAGAGGTAACTCACAGGTAACAGCTGAAATTTTAGGTATGGTATATTATTTGAACAGTTTTATTATTCCTGCACATTTTTCCCCAAGTCTCTATTGCTTTCTCCGTATACATTTTTGAAAAGCGTGGGTGATAGACAACATCCCTGGCGTAAACCTTTGGTCACTTAAAACCCTGGTGACAAATTATTTCCTATTTTTATTCTCGATATTGAATTCTTATAGAAATATTTTATAGCTTTTATGATAATGGGGTTGATACTAGTTGATCTTAAAGCTGTCAACAGATTGGCTGACGGTACACTGTCACAAGCTTTTTCAATGTCAATAAAACCTAAATGAAGAGGTTGTGATCGAACTGTTTTCTTTTCAATTATTTGGTGTAAGGAGAAAATATGATCTATAGTTGATCTACCAACTCTGAAACCTGCTTATTCTACAGCCTCCATTTCCTTATACTCAGCTTCTAAAAAATGTTTAAGTACTCTTCCATAAAGCTTACTTAGTGTGCTAGTAACTGTTATGCCTCTATAATTTTTCAAATCATCTTTGCTTCCCTTCTTGTATATTGTAGAAATGTATCCCATCTTCCAATCTGATGGTACCTCTTCTCCATGCAGACATTTTTCAAAAATATTTCGTAATAATTCATAAAATTTATTTGTACCATTTCTTAATAACTCTGCGGGAACACCTAGAACTCCATCTGCTCTTCAATTCTTTAGAGATTTTACAGCTTCTTTTACAATATTTATATCCAAGCGAATATAACCATCTGATATTTCTCTTAATTCCCTTCAATGTCTTCCAAATATTTTTCTCTACTCTCTACCGATAGTTGTTTGAAATAATTTTCCCAAGACTGTAATCAGACTATAATTGCTCGCGACTATAATTTAGACTATATTGAGGGAACGAGAAATTGAAGATCTTTTGATGGAAGATGAAAATTCAATCACTTCTGTAGTCTTGGGTTTCGGAAAATGTGTAAACATTGTACAGCCGGTATAATAAATAATTAATTATTCCTACATTACAGGTCTAAAAGCGGTGATGAAAAAAAAAATTGTCGAAATGTCAACGGAAACATATTCCTCAGGCTTTCACGGCCGGTGTCAGTTGTATGATTCAAGTTATAATTTATATTCAAGTTATGAAAACAATTGTTGAGTACCTGATGGCATAGCGTGGTGCGAGCCAATCATACACCATCTTTATTGTGATTGGTTCATGGTGCAGTTTCTACCTGGGCACTATTCGGATTGGCTGATGGTTTTATTTTTACCTGTACGTGGGACTTTGTTGAATTTATAAGTACAGGTAGCTTGGCGGGACATCTTCAGCGTTCACCACAGTACTGTGGGCCTGACGTGAACACCCTACGTTCAGGATTTTTTTTTAATTCCACTGATGATGGCAGCCATTGGAGCTGTTGAAACGTTTGGTTTGGTAATAAACCATGGACCACGGCCAAACAGCCCGGATAACTTGAATCATCTGTCAACGGAAACGTTTTCAAATTGTCTGTAGTCAATAGCGGAGCCTCTCAAAATCTTTCATCCCTAGAAGCTAACAAAAAATTGCAATTTTTGGCAATCGACTTGTGGCTCTCTCCCTGTATTAATAACATAACAGGGGCGCAGCTATGATTTCCTTCTGGGGGGGGGGACGGGTTTCTTGAAGGGTTTTGATTATTGTGAATAAAACAATAAAAAGTAAAAAGAAAAAAGTAGCCATTCTTGACTTTTATTTTCAAACAGAATTAACACTGTTGCACACTACTATAGAAAAATTATTCCGATTAATGCTTTTAAGCTTCACAGCTTGTCGTCAGATCGGAAGTAACAATAATGGAACTAGACAACTTCTTTATACCCCCACTTGCCCAACAGTGTGCACACATTTTTGTAAACAAGCTTTAAGTTAAACCCACTTTCTGGCTATTAGTAACTAGCGAGTTCAGTGACCCGTGTCGGTCTTTTACATTTCTTTCTAGTACATTCTGTGTGTGTGTGTTTTGATTGTGATTATAACCACTAAAACAACTTTATTAATTAAAATAAAAGACTTTTACTTTGTTATAAACAAGAAAGTAGTTGTGGAAGCAAAAGGGTTACGTGTCTGTAAATATTTGCAAAAAAAAAAAAATGTAATTCAATCAGTCTATTCGTTTCCGCACAGACATGAATCAGTGAATGGGGTTCTACACATCGTCAAAAATAAACATTTTAAAATCGCGCTACAGGGTTGGGCGTATATTGTGTTGAGGTTATCATACACGTCAAGTTCGCCGGTGAACGAGGCTATTGAGTAATTATAAGAGGTGGCCCAATATACCTATAACAGGTATTTTGGATCGATATTTTTGTGGAACGGATATAACAGTGACTGAAAAGTTGAAATACCTGTTCCCGTTCAACGATAACTGATAACTGAAAAGTCGAAATACCCGTTCCGATTACTCGCGCCCTCGCGGTTCCGAGTCGCGAGACCGCTTTACGCAACTAACGAATAAACAAGTAAACGAGTACTAGTATTACGAGTACAAAGCCACTTTTTGCTGCTGAATACTTGATTCTGCGCATGTGCCGATTGCCATACTAGTACGAAACGAAGCAAAAAGCGAGGTTCAGAATATCTCTATGTTAATGAGACGAAGCTGTTTTAAAAAAATGAAAAAAATTCACACCGATGTTACATTTATTCTCGTGTGTTATGCAGATATATAATACAGATTATAATAACAATTTATATATTGTAATAGTCATCGACTCGGTAAATTTTGAAAAAGTGAATTTTATTCTGTTATAGCCTACAGAGTGGCTGGATGATTTTAACTTCACTGCACATCTCACGTAAATTTTTTTGACATTCTTTGTTGTGCTATTACTTTCACTCGAAATTTCATTGCCTTAGTTTCTCAACTGATTTCTCTAACCAGAATGGAATCAATAATTTAATACTAAACCTATATTAGTTTTCTTACTCCTAGTGAAAACTTAAATTAGTATTCCCAAAGGGAGACAGACCTATAAATTCCCTTTTTTCTTATTTTCTTTTAAACAGTAACGGATTAATAAAGTCACAGTGTAAAGTAACACTGTTAATACTTTTAGTTTCAATTTATTTCTTATAACAAATTATATAATACAAGTATATGTATAATAAGTATATAATAACAGGTATTTGTACGTGTTATTTTTTTTGGGACGATATCGTTCGTACATGTTATTCTCAAATACTAGTTTAGCATATCGCTAATCTGTCCGCATGTTGCTTCAGTTCTGGCCTTGTTAAAGAAATAAACTATCAGAAACGGAGCCGGTGTTAGTAAACAGGGAACAAAAGAGGAGGAGGAGTCATTGTTCGCGTAAATAAAAACGCGAGTGGAGGAGAGCAGATCAAAGCAGACAGCAGCGAAGTGGCGGGCGGGCAAGTGTGCGCAACTGATTGCACTCAATTACAACATAATGAATTACTGCTGCTGCTGTTGATGACGTCATAGCTTTAATTGTCCGATAAAAGTATCACGATTTCAATTGAGAGCTTCAAATATTTATTTGCGTGCACTTCGTCACGATGATACTTCATCTAATAAGGCGGCAAACAATACTGCAACGCGTTGAACTTTGTATCCGGCACACGTGTAGTTTATACACACGTACATTTGCATAAATGAACTCGTTTTGACGTTAATATGACATCATTGCCGATGATCGAGTATCGATTATACGCGTATACAATCACTAACAAAACGTCGCATTATATTTTAATATTATTTTAAAAATGTGTTAGTCACTTCTTGTTCTTCTTCTTCTTCTTCCTTATTAGTCATGGTGTCGCGGTAGCGATTCATCATCTGTGTCTCATCCTAGGTTTGCAATCCGTCCGGACACGTTCTCTTTTTCATGGCAGAGGTCCGCGGGGGTGGGGGTTGATCCGAACCCCTAGCATGCTATGGTAGGGATGAGCATCGCCAAAAAACCATCAATCTTTAACATCGATGTTAATATGGAGAAGAGTACATCGACGTCAGAAAATCATCGGTTTGATAACATGGATGTTTTCAAGTCGATGTTGCAATTCAAATAAAGATCTATGTTTTTACAGGTTTACTTTCCTCTAAAAATCACACAGAAATTTAAATAGTTGGACGAAATAGCAATCTGTAAGGAAAAAAGCTATATCTGGAATGAAAAATAACTGTAAAAACAAAACTAAATCTGAATGGAAACCAAATACGACTGACGTAAACGGTAAACCGTTATTCCGTACGTTTGTAAGCTAACTTTGAAACTGTTGAAACCTATGTAACGGTCTTCTATGAAACGAGTTTGTTCTATTTTTAGATTTACCTTATTACGTCACTACACTACTACGTAGCTCCATCTACATGGTACTTACTACTTACCAACTAGCCAACTACCTAGGATCTACCAGTAATATCTATCAGAGAAAGTCGATTTAAAGTAAACAAAATTTAACATTCAATCTAAGTTTTCATTACAAATTTTACAAAATGTTCACAGAAAAAACATCGAAACGAAACCATCGATAGTATGAAAACATCGCGATTGAACCATCGATGGTAAAAACATCGAATATCGAATTATAACCATCGATGTTTTTCAATCATCGATCGTCGATGCTCATCCCTACGCTATGCCCGCAGTCCCACCAACAGCATACACAATCGAAGCACACGAATACCATTCAGGACTACCATACAAAATCAGAAGAATCCTTCTCTCAACTTACTTTAATCTGTCGAAATCTCATCTGCACAAACGTGAATTCGAGACCAAGGTTAACGGAGAAACCTCTACTCGTTACTACATACAATCATGAGTACCTCAAGGAAGTATTATTGGTCCTCTGTTGTACGTCCGGTACAGTTGAAACCACCACAGAAACAACAATCGGTATATTTGCTGACGGCACAGCCATCTTTGCAACCTCGTTCAGTCTTCAAGAGCACCTAAATCTCATTGGAGAATGGCTACGAAAATGGGAAATCAAGGTCAACGAATCCAAGTCGTCACACATTGCATTCTCCTTACGGAAAGGCGACTGTACCACAGTTCATATCAACCACGGCGAAATACCGCAACAAACAGTTGTCAAATACCTAGGTTAGACTATAAACTTAACTGAAAACAACCAGATTAAAGATTTAAGGAAATTAACCGGCTGATAGGCAGAAAATCTAAACTATCTTTAGACAAAAAATTGTTCACTATAAAACTGTTCTTAAACCCATATGGAATTACGGAATTGAGGTTTGGGGATGCGCAACCATACAACGATGCCAATCAAAGATGCTACGAGCTATCCCGGGTGCCCCGTAGTATGTGTCTAATCACACTTTACACACACACACACTGTCATATTCTATAGGTCGGTGAGGTCATTCATGAACGTGGCAACAGACACCATACAAGACTTTACGATCATCGTAACCCACTACTCATGCCAATCGACAGAAGATTGAAAAGACTTTGGCCATCCGACCTTTAATGACCACAAAATGACATCACTGGATGGAAAGCTTCTTCACGTTATCTAGTTGTACATTTCTTATATATTCACTCTAATCAGCAGATTAGCTTAAAGAATGTATTTTTCTGATTGATAATAAATAAATAAATTAATTAATTAAAATAAATTAAAAAATGAATACCGCAATAGTGTGGGAAACTAAACGCGCGAATTCAAATTGTTCATACTCACGTATGTCTAAAATAGCTAAGCTGGTGTCGCTTCATGTATTTTGTTCTCAGTTCATTGTGTGTGTGTTGAAAGTAAAATCGTCGTCTTCGTCATCCTTTAGGCTTAGGCTAGTTGCTTGTTCCAGTCTAAATGGAAGTCATCCAACCATCGCTTACGGGGTCTTCCCACACTACTCTTCCCCCTTGGATGATAGTCAAGGGCTTTTCTTGCAAATCTAGTTGGATCCATTCTCCGCCACTCCGTTTTGTACCGGGAGATTTTCTCATTTTCTCATTACTATACAGCGGTAAAACTCTGAGAAACGCCTGAAGAATGAGTCACAGTTTCGAGGAATCAAACTTAGCTCGGCCAACAAATCCTACTCTCACGTCCTCGAAGACATGTGTCGCGTAGCCCCTGGGTACGTGGCGTGCAATGAGTGTACGTTATATAGCAGTCGAGAGAGGGTGAAAAGGCGAGTTTCTGGCGCCTATAACTAACTGGAACATAACGGCTAAGGGAAGACCACAATGGCGGTGAAGGCGGAGAAGAGGAACTTTGGTACGGCGGATCCGGCAGAGGTGGCACCCCAGCTCTTGGGGTAAAGATAGAGCCCCTGCCAAGGTATGGTAAAGCTGCTGCCTTGCAGTTAGGTGTTGGGTCACCAAAGGCTAAAGGAAGAAAACCTTGATTACAAATTACCTAGTCCTCCAGCTTGGGCGTTGTGCGATGGGCTGGTAACCCATTCATGTAAAAAATCATATACTCATAAATCTCAGAGGAATAAGCCGGGTGGATTGAAAGTAAAATGTGTAAGCAATTTATCTTACTAAACAGAAGCAACATCGGGAGTGATGATAGAGCTTTTGCAAACCAGGTCCAAACCTACGTTAGTAAAATTCCTATTAAGATGAAAACCGTTGCAAAGTCCAACGGTAGTTAAAAACGGTCCATCCGGAAGAAAATTAACATTAATTCCTGGTTTAGCCTTTAGAAACTGTACAAAATTGATAAAGTTGTATATTCTCTCTCCATTTTGCGTTTGAAGTCGTCAACAAATGTGCGACTTTCATCGTTAGTAGCGCGACCCCAGTAGTCTGTGTAACCGGTCCAGCTGGAGCCTACAACCAGCTTGAGTTCTTGGGAGGGGGTTGGCCTCTAGAAATCCATCTCAACTGCTTCGAGCCTTCGGGAATTTCTTTGACTTACCCTCCACTTTTTAGAGCCGCTAGTGACTATACTTTCTAAAATGGCAAAGAGAAACAAATTTCTTTATTTTTTTTTTACTAGGGCAGGTGGAAAAACTTGCTGTACAAATGTCCGGAAGGGTGCACACTTCCGGGGTCTGTGGGTTTGGGTTTTATACCCGACTCACTAAAAACCCACCTCCCTTTTCTCTTCTAGGACACTAACTTGGAACTGTTTGACACACTACTTCGGGCTAGGCCTATTGTTCTTCAACCCTAGGGCTCATGTCTGACTTGGTATCCCTCTATATTGCATTGTCAAAACCTATCTTCTTTGCCCGAAGAATCACTTAATGCGAAGCATGCCAGGTCTCCTTCCCATGAGACATCACTTCAGCGATGTTATCCGGGGAGATCTCCTGCCTAATATCTTATTGCAACGATCTTCTATGTTGCTCCCACATGTCACAGACGAAGAATGTATGGCTGGCATCGTCCGCAGCTCCCGGGCAGTACAGTCACTCTGGTGACTCGTCCTTTCCAAATTTCCTGAGGTAAGATCGAAAATACCCGTGTTCAGTCAGAAACTGAGCGAGGTAATAGTCGATCTCGCTATGCTTCTTCTCCGCCTTGATGATCCTTCTTGCCCAGCGACCTCGCTCTTCTTGCTCTTCAGCTCTCCAGCATTTGGCTTCGTGCCTCTCGGTGTGCAGCTTCACCACCTACATCCTTCTTCCTCTGAAAGACGATCTTATGAGTAATAGTAATTACAACAAAAACAACAACAACAATATAATAATAATAATAATAATAATAATAATAATAATAATAATAATAATAATAATAATAGTTGTTGTTATTATTATTGAACGTTTTAGTGAATGGCTAGTGAGGATCGGTCAATAATACAAATTTTAGCTATTTTGCGTCGACGTTTCGACAATATTTATTGTCATCTTCAGGACCTGTGTATGAAATACAATAGAAATATCAAACATAACAAAACAATTAAATATTTTGGTGAACGTGTTGGTGATGTGAGTGTGTGCGTGCGTATGTATGTATCATTTTATATGTGAAGACTTATGATAGTTTGTTTACATCTTCAAATTATCTTTAAGAAAGCGACCAAATTATAGTATGAGAGAACTTAATTTAAACAGTATTACAATTTAAATTAATAAATGTAATGTTATTTTAATTAATTAAACAAACAGTAATCAACAATTGGATATTAGATTAGTACATAAATTGTTTATACCTACAACAGTCAACATATAGCAAAGTAATATATTACCTATAACTAAAACAGATTAGGGGATGTTCACTACGTAATTATTAAAAGTTATTTTTACCATGTTTCACTCCCTATTGTTAAGTCGTAATGTTTTACAGTATTATGTATTGTATGTTTCTAAATTATGATTGTTTGTTAACACCAGTAGGGAGTGAAACATGGTAAAAATAATTAAGTCGTAATGTTTTACAGTATTATGTAAATTGTATGTTTCTAAATTATGATTGTTTGTTAACACCAGTAGGGAGTGAAACATGGTAAAAATAATTAAGTCGTAATGTTTTACAGTATTATGTAAATTGTATGTTTCTAAATTATGATTGTTTGTTAACACCAGTAGGGAGTGAAACATGGTAAAAATAACTTTTAATAATTACGTAGTGAACATCCCCTAATCTGTTTTAGTTATAGGTAATATATTACTTTGCTATATGTTGACTGTTGTAGGTATAAACAATTTATGTACTAATCTAATATCCAATTGTTGATTACTGTTTGTTTAATTAATTAAAATAACATTACATTTAGTAATTTAAATTGTAATACTGTATAAATTAAGTTCTCTCATACTATAATTTGCTCGCTTTCTTAAAGATAATTTGAAGATGTAAACAAACTATCATAAGTCTTCACATATAAAATGACACATACATACGCACGCACACACTCACATCACCAACACGTTCACCAAAATATTTAATTGTTTCGTTATGTTTGATATTTCTATTGTATTTCATACACAGGTCCTGAAGATGACAATAAATATTGTCGAAACGTCGACGCAAAATAACTAAAATTTGTATTATTGACCGATCCTCACTAACCATCACTAAAACATTCATTGATTGACGGTCACTAAAAATTTAAGTTATTATTATTATTATTATTATTATCATTGAAAGAAGAAGAGAGTGATCACATATTGAGTACAGAGAAATTCTGTAATTCCGTACCCGAAGAGGTCGGCAGAAAGACTAGCCGAGACAGCGCGCGCAATTGAAACGAAAGCAGGACAAATAACGCCTGACCTCAAACCCGTGAGAAGCGTTATGCAATGTGGCCAAACTCGTAACACGTGCCTGCTGCTGTACACTGTATAATTAATCAAATTACGACCGCCCTGCGGTGATTCAAGCGTTCGATCACCTCAACATTAAATAACTGTCAAGTGTGTTTAATTTAAAACTGGAATCCCGTACGCGTGTAAATGTTTAAACCTGTAACCCATTCTTCTTCTTATTATTATTATTATCATTGTTGGTGCTGTTGTTGTTGTGTACAGTCACGTGCACAAAAACAACAAACACAGTAATTATTAACACAATACAGTATTGTGTTTACGTTATTGTTGCTATTATCATTATTAATATTGATGTGAAACTTGTATATCGTTGTGCGTCACGAGCTGCAATTTTGTCCGCGCAACCAGAAGTGACGCACAACACAAGTACGGAAGCCGAACGGTAATTTTCTGCTTCACTAATAAAGTAGAAAAATAAAAAGATAATAAAAAATTAAAAACGATTAACTTAATAAATTTAAAAACACCGTTTGAAAATGAAGACGTATTTCATGGATTATTAAAAACACAAAAATATTTGAAACAGAACGGAAGGTTAAATTACACATTCAAGACAAGGTATCCATCTGTGCCCCAACTGGAAATACAAAAGTTAATATTATTAAGCAATACCAATGTAAATAAACAAAAACGAGTTGAATGTTTTATATAATTTTGACAAAAATGTAAAACTGTAAATGTTTTGCTGTTTGCAGATGATGTGGTTGTACTATAAAACAATGAGGCAGACTACATAAACTGGGACTACAATACTACAACCTAAAGACATGTACCAACAAAACAAAAGTTATGGCTCACTACGAAAAATTTCCAGTACGCACAAAGATTATATTACTGAGGATAAAGTATTGGAACAGATCTCAAATTTTAACCATTTAGGTTGTGATATAAGTTTTGACGTTGACAAAGATATACAGAATAAAGTCACTAGATTTCAACATATAATTAAATAGAACACTGAAAAATAAAACAATACGTGAGGCAAAATTAAAATTGTACAAAACAACGGCAATTCCAGTGGTATTATATGGCAGTGAATCCTGGATTACAAAACAAAGAGATAAAAGCAACATACATACAGCAGAGTTGAGCTTTTTAAGAAGGGTTTACGGATGCACAAGAAGGGATCATATAAGAAATTAAGATATACGGGAAGAATTTATATATATATAACCTAAATGAGAAAATTAAAGAATACAGGGGAAAATGGAGACATCATTCAAGTCGCATGGATGAAGATAGAATACCGTTAATTGTATTACAACCTACATTTATGTTGCAACCACAGGAGAAATCCTTCCTTGCTGGAGTGATGAGTACTGTATTATTATTATTATTATTATTTTTAGCAATATATTTGTTTAATTAAGATTTGGAGTTTTGAAGATATCTATTTGTTAGTGATAGATTTATCTTTGTATTAATTTTTCGTTCAACTGAAGACGAGCTCTGGTTCTATAGAGGTCGAAACACCATGTTTCTTAATTTTAACTCACGATGGCTAAAGTCCGAAAACATAATTTGTAATCGACATTTATGTAGGTAATAAAATGTGCGTCGTTTAAATCAGTGAGCAAGTTCTGTAGCTCAGTAGTTTAATTATATTTATAGTACGCATTTCAATGTCTTAGATTACTACTAAAGAAGCAAAAGAAATGGAAAAGTGGTTAGTAGCAACTGAAGGTTTCCTTAGTTTCGTTAAAGAACTGTTTAGAACGGACGGATATTGGAACGACTAGGAAAAGAGGAAATGACAAAAAACTTAATGTAATCCAGCGACAGATAGCAATGGCACGCTAGTGTCATGTATGATAGCAACTGGATTGGCTTTCTCCGTCCTTATTCAAGACACTACCTACACTGGGACGCGTTTTCTTTATAAATCTGTTTTCTTTTTCTGATTCTTGCGGTAAACTTTTAAAGTACATTTATGTACTAACTGAACTCACAGAAAAAGGAAAATGAAATCGCTGTGTGGGTACTGAATTAAAAAATACATACAACTGTAAATAGAAATGAAAATAAACTTGGCTCATAAAACAAAAGAAATTTATTTTAGTACGTAGGCTTTCACGGCCGGTGTCAATATGATTGGATAAAACTTCCGGGCTGAAAGGCCGTGGTCGATTGCTTGATGCATTGGCGCTATACGTTTCGGCCGCACCACCGGTGGCCATCTTCAGTAGCAAAACTTGTTCGAATAGATGTACGCCGAACACGTCCCCAATGTACTGGGAACAAGCAACAGTGAGTTACGGCTACGAATCCTCTATTTATAGCTTTTTGGCCGCTTCAGGTGTATCGCGCGGACCAATGAGAAGCCAGCTCATCATTCTTGATTCTGATTGGCCATGGAAAATAGACCATGCCAGACACTATTTAAGGAGATGCTTTCTCCTCGGCGGTTCATAGCGACAGACGCATTCTTATGAATATGGATGGACTCCAGATGTAGGCGAGTGAAGTAACCCCGGACAGAAGACAACACGCGGGCTTCATCAAACATCACCCGGTGATCGTCGTGGGAAAGAGCGTGTTCAGCAACTGCGGACTTTTCCGGCTGGCCCAGACGGCAATATCTCCGTATATAATATCTGCATAAAGCCTCCAATCATCATCCTAGGCAGAAGAGGGCGGTGCTGAAGACTCTGGTAGACCGGGCAAAAAGAATCTGTGAGCCCCAGTATCTCGAAGATGAGTTTCGGCATCTCGAGGAAGCACTGCAGTCCAACGGCTATTCTGCTGCGGAGGTTAGGAGAGCTGCCCGGCCGAGAAGATCTGGTAGGCTGGACGAGTCGGTGTCGCCTGAGGTTGTTGGCTCTGCTGTCTTGCCCTACATCCGTGGCGTGACTGACCGCATCGGGAAGTTGCTGAGTAAGCGGGGCGTCAGGACGATCTTCAAGCCAACCAAAAAGATCCAACAGTTCCTGCGACCGGTGAAAGACGCCAGGGATCCACTCTCGTCGTGCGGGGTGTACAGTATTCCTTGTACGTGTGGCCAGGTCTACATAGGCACCACGAAGCGTAGTGTCCGGACGCGCCTCTCTGAACACCGGAGATATTGCCGTCTGGGCCAGCCGGAAAAGTCCGCAGTTGCTGAACACGCTCTTTCCCACGACGATCACCGGGTGATGTTTGATGAAGCCCGCGTGTTGTCTTCTGTCCGGGGTTACTTCACTCGCCTACATCTGGAGTCCATCCATATTCATAAGAATGCGTCTGTCGCTATGAACCGCCGAGGAGAAAGCATCTCCTTAAATAGTGTCTGGCATGGTCTATTTTCCATGGCCAATCAGAATCAAGAATGATGAGCTGGCTTCTCATTGGTCCGCGCGATACACCTGAAGCGGCCAAAAAGCTATAAATAGAGGATTCGTAGCCGTAACTCACTGTTGCTTGTTCCCAGTACATTGGGGACGTGTTCGGCGTACATCTATTCGAACAAGTTTTGCTACTGAAGATGGCCACCGGTGGTGCGGCCGAAACGTATAGCGCCAATGCATCAAGCAATCGACCACGGCCTTTCAGCCCGGAAGTTTTATCCAATCATAAAAGAAATTTATGTTTCACTCGGAGTGAGTCAGCTGTAAATTACTGTCAAAGCCTGCCTTAAATCTAGAAGCTGGAGATTTCAGTCAATATACATTTTAATACCAGTTAAAGTCAAATAAATAAATTTATATTTTCAAAGTATTAAGTGAATTTCTTCGTATGTATGTATTTCTAAAAAATGTATAAAACCATTGTTAGAAGTATCATGACTTACGGTTCAGAAGGTTGGACTACTAATAAACACACAAGAACAAAATTAATGAAAACAGAGATGGACTTTTGGGGACGTTCTGCAAGAGTATCCAGACGTGAGAAAATTAGGAATGAAGTCATTAAGGATAGAATTAATGTTAAAAATTCAATTGTTGATTTTATCCAAACAAAAAATTACAATGGAGTTTTGAAGATATCTATTTGTTAGTGATAGATTTATCTTTGTATTAATTTTTTGTTCACCTGAAGGCGACCTCTGATTCTATAGAGGTCGAAACATCATGTTTCTTAATTCTAACTCACGATGGCTAATTAAGATGGTCCGAAAACATATAATTTGTAATCGACATTTATGTAGTAATGAAATGTCCGTAGTTTAAATTAGTGGCCAAGTTCTGCAGCTCATGTCGTGTAGTAGTTTAATTATGTTTATAGTACGCATTTCAGTGTCTTAGATTATTACTAAACAAGCAAAGAAATGGAAGAGTGGTTAGTAGCAACTGAAGCTTTCCTTAATTTCGTTAAAGAACTGTTTAGAAGGGACAGACACACGAGAATTGTATAGACACACGAAAAGAATGGCACAGGAAAGATTGCCAAGAAGTGTTATGGAATGGACCCTACCAGGAAGAAGGGAAAAATAGGAAGACCACCTGTCACCTGGATAGAAGAAATTCAGACTATACTGAGGGAACGAGAAACTGAAGAAGACCTTTGGATGGACAAGCAGCAGTGGAAGATGAGATTTCAATCACTTCTATAATCTTTCGTTTCGGAATATGTGTAAAGATTGTACAGCCGGAATAATAATAATAATAATAATAAATTTAAAAAATGAGTTGTTGAGTCTGTCAGTGAGTAAGTACTTTCACCACAAACAGAAACGAGAAGAAATAAAAGAACAAGGATAAGTTCAAGTCCATAACAGCGTGTATGGAAGAGGCAAGGGATAGGCGTATTGAAATTATCAGTCTTAAGCGCTTAACTGAAACAACCGAATTAAGAGACCAGATGATAATTTTGTTGTTTTGGAATACAACAGATGGAATACACGGTTGTTTTGTCCATGCAAAATAAGCCTAATTTTATTTCGTTCACAGAGTAGAAAGTTGTGACGATGCGTTCTGGAATCTTAATGATACCAAACGTTATGCCCGGGGGGGGGGGGACATTTTGATTTATTTTCTCTGCCACAGGGCAAGAGTGCTAGCGCTCGGTAATTAAACTGCAGTGGCAAAACGGATTTTTTAATTAATTTCGAAACAGTAATTTGTATTAAGTCGAATCGCTTTAAATCATATTAATAATAGTGAGCATGACATCGAGTTGGACGGCTTTCCTAGGCGTAGAGGTTAGCAGTGCCCCGTCGATTGATTTAAGCTTCTTTCGTTTGAAAACACGTGCTTCTGCTTAATCTACGCACAATTTATAGATAGAATAAACGGTAGTTTTTCTCACTTTTGTTTATAAATAACCAGGCAACAGGTTCTATTTTTTGCCTAACTCAAGGAACAGAATAATCTCACGATCAGAAGGCAATAACTTATCGTTTTGTTAAAGGTCTTTTGAACTACACGGGTTTAGAGGAGACCAACACACTGTGAAATTAAATGCACACATGCTTGTAGAAGCCGATCTAGTGTACAGGTGTTGGTCACAAGTCAAGTTTGACAAAGTTTGTTAATCTCTTAACTTTTAGGCAGTACTATTTTTAAAAAAAAGTGATAAAAAATTTGAGAAATTTAGGAAACTCCAGCAGGATGTCAGGGTAAAAGGAATTTTCCCCCAGGTCCGACTGTTTTGAATTGTTAGTGTTAATTCTATCACTGTGTCATCTACAATCGTTATATTACTAAAGAAATAGTAGAGGAAACTAGATTTTTTGTGATTTTTCTCTTGATTGGAAAATTAGCTAATATCAAAATTTCAGTAATAATTAATGCATTTTGTTCAAAATAGTGGGCGAGTTTTGCACCTCAGGGAGCGTACTTGTAGTTCCGTCGCAGACTCTTTGTTCCGGTTTTAGCGTTTGTAGCAGAAAGCTAGCCACGTGCTCGGACTTGTGCATACGCGTAATGGTGTCTGTTGCCTCTTATTTTTCTTTGTGTGAACGTAAACTAACACGTGTTTACAAAAGGCAACGACACATTACAACTCCGTAAACAAAACAATACGCAGAAAGACTACAAACGTATACTAGTACACACAACACGGGTATTGCCACGAAACGAGAGCGCTGCGTCAGGCGCCTTGTGCTTCACTTGCAGCGTGAGAGTGAGTGACCTGTAACACGTTTACTATTCCTAGAAAATAGATGGAAAGAGTAAAAATAAAAGACAAAAAAGATAATAATTATTGATGATAACGGGAGAGAAATTATGTACGAGGGTCATCTCAAAAGTAAATTTCCCTATTTTTTCTTTCAAAGGGAAATGGCGCAAGCAGGGGGACGAAGGTTGGAGAACTTTTATTTGTGTGTAGTGGCAGTAGTGCCAAAACCTCATCCGTCCCGTAGCAACTTAACAACAACACGACATTCAGAATCATGGACGTCCCATGGACCAGCGTATCCGATTGCGAAGTACGCAGTGTGAATCGGTTTTTTGCTACAAAAAATGAATTTGCTGAAATTCATCGTCGCTTAGTTTCTGTGTACGGACCTGAGTGTATGACCATTCAAAAGGTCCGCTGGTGGCATACATCGTTCTTGAAAGGGAAAGGTTTGTTGAGTAACAATGTTCTTCTTCTCCACGACAACGCACGTCCTCATTCCTCGCGAGTCACGCAGCTCCCATCTTGAAGAAGAGCTGGGAAGACAACGTTTCGAAACGGATACGGAAATGAAACAGGCGGCTGACGCCTGGCTCCGAAATCTGGGCACACAATGATTCAAAGAAGGAATTGAAAAACTGGTTTTACGCTACAGAAAGTGTATTGACAAGGCTGGAGATTATATTGAAAAATAAGTACATGTTTTTGAATAAAATTATAGTTTTCTTCTTAATTTTTACGTTTTTTTTTAATTTTTCCTAAATTAATTAGGGAAACTTACATTTGAGATGACCCTCGTAATATTTAAAAAGAATGCTTGTTATAGACGAAGTGGAGTCACACGTTTCAGATACTAAGCTTGGACCTGTCGCGAATCAAATCACAGTAATTGACATTTTTTGGTAGTCCTAATTTCCGTTCTCCTTCACAAATTACATTCAAAGTGTTCCGTTCTGTATTTTCTTCCTTGTAAGATACTACTGAAAGAACTATCAACAAACTCTTGAAAACGGTAAATTAAGATGGAGAAAAATGTTCAGTGAATTCTGTCTGAGGCTTTCACGGCCGGCTTTAACGTTATGAGAACTTCGGCTTGCCGGCCTGTAAGGCCGCGATCCAAAGTTGTTCGGTGCCCGAACTGTGGTGAGTAGGTCAGCGGACACTGACTACGAAACCTTTGTCAGTGTTTTGCAGCTTTCTACACTGAAGACGGCCGTCGATGGCAAGGCCGAAACGTTTGCACCAAACAACCTCGGACCGCGCCCTTACAGCCCGGCAAGCAACAGTTCTCATAAAGTCCAGTGAATTGTTTACAACTGGGTACACGGATCAAGGCAATCCAGCTTCTGTTTATTGCAGCGTGAACGCGACATTCTGCAGAACCGCGACCAGGATCTGGACAAGGATGTGACGATAGAAACTGTCAAGACGTGGTGGGGAATTCCGCGAAGCCAAATCCGTGATTCGGTAGGAAGATACGAAACACAGAGGGGAACGGACCCGTGAAGTGGCGGGTCAGTTTCAAGAGTGTTTCGCCTCCGATTCACAGTTCCGTCTCACCGCTCTTGATTTGTACAGATTAAAAAAAAGAAGAAGAAAACGAACATCTTGTCAAAAAATTTTCATATCGATAAAGGCGGTTCGCTGCATTACGAACAACATTTTTTAAAATCCAGTTCAGTTCGAAACAGTTCAAAACGATTAAAAACAGTTCGTCGGTCACCGGATATCGTTAACAAGAGAATCGAGGCACACCGGGTAATTTCCGTCTGAATTACAGTAACCGTTGCGGACTTGTGTTTTTATAAAGAACGCGGCGGTTGTTTTAACACGTCCAGATTACAGATGTAAAAAAAGTTCATTTAAAGTAATCAAAGCGGTCGAACGTAGAGCGTGTGTTGAACAGTCCGTACGATTGCTTCCTGCTTCTGATAATAATTACTAATTCTCACGTTTACAGCAGCAACGAACGTACTCCCAATTACGTGTACTGAAAACATTTCATTAGTTAAATGACCGCTTGTGTCCAGCGGTCGGTGCAGGATTAAGGGGGACGAGGGTAAAGCCCCGGGCCCGGCTTGTCGGTGTCCGACCATTTAAAAATTCTCATTTTCGAAGGAATAAATAAAATTTTCCGAGCAAGCGAAATATTAAAAACCGCACTGACAAGGAGAGCACCTGAAGTGCGGATCACGGATTTAAATGAAACTTAGGGACATGTTTAGGTAGGTACATAAGGTTATGGTAAAAGCCAAAGCAGTAAAGTTTAACGCTCAAAATTTCCCCAGTTATATAGCCTATTGTTTCTCTATCGATTTCTCATTCTCGTATCGATTGTTTCTCACTATTTCTGTAGCGAACTGAGAGGTTGAGAGATCATTTTCTACTCTTAAAGGAATCAAGAACATGTACCGATCAACAATGCTTGATAGCCGCTTAACTAATTTAGCAAGATTAACTACTGAAACAGAATTATTAAAAACATTGGATTTGGATGATTTGATAGCACAGTTTGCCGAAAAAAGGGAAGAAAGAAATATTACAATTAAATTATTATTTTGTATTCTCTAATTTATTTGTACAAATTTTTTTATTTGTAATGTATTTGTAATTTATTTGGTGATTATTGTAAAAGGATCTGCGAAATAAAATAATAGTAAACAGTTTTAGCATCTATTTAATCAGTATAAAATAAAAAAATATGTGAGTAAAAATGCGGTTTAAGAAAAATATTTTGTTTATTATATTTATTAAATGATCGTCTGAATAAAGTAAAGTATTGTGCAAAACGCGAAAATTTTATACATAGGCCCCTGCTCTTAAATAGCCCCGGGCCCCCATAGCCTTCATCCGGTCATGCTAGCGATACATCGAATACGCGCTTCTTCTTCACTCTGAAGCCCTCGACAGGGTTACTTGAAGTGAGGCTACCTTTCCATTCAGAAATTTCAGCTATGAAATTTTACTTCTTGCCGACACTTACGTTAATGACTTTTATTTGACGTTCATTACTATGAACTGGACCATAGTCCGGCTTATTAAGAGTAGGAAGCTTGAGTGGGTGGGCAACGTAAGGCGAATGGATGACAGAAGAATTGCAAATTGGAGACCGGTAGGAAGAAGAATTAGAGGCAGACTTAGATAAAGATAATTGGATCACGTGGAGGATGAACGTCAGGAGATGGAGACGAATGTGTAATGAGAGGGGGGAATGGAAGAACGCCATTTGGCAGGCTAAAACCCACGCCGGGTTGTAACGCCAGGAAAAGTAAAGGATTTGACGTTCATTATTTTAATAACGGTATGTCGAATAACTACTACCATTAATTCAATTTCAGAACGTTTAAAAACAATAACATCCTTACTGAACGAGGGAAGCGAGTTCTCAGTTTTAAATGCGAAAGTTCGCATTTGTTTGTCTGCTATTCGTCTATTTGGGGTATGTACGCGTATTATGACAACTTTTGAACGCATCTATCCATTTCATAAAACTTGGCATGCGCGTCTATACTTTTACCCTACAGAACACTATTGTTTTTGTGATAGGGGTAGCGGACCTCCCCCCCCCGAAATAAGGGTAGCGGGAGCATAAATATGAGGCTATCAAAATTTTGTAAAAGTCACAAAAGCCCATGTAGGGTATCAAATTAAGTGTAAGTTTAATCACAATCTTAACATAGTGTTTATTTTTGAAAATTTCATACTTTTTGGACCTCAAGTCTCAAGAAGTGGGTGAAAATTTTGATAAATTCTGAAAGAAGTATAGATCAACCAAAATAATTATTCTCTTAAAAATATTAATTTAATAAATTTAATCAACAACTGAAGCGGATATAAACGTTAGTTATTATTTAGTGTCTTATTTTAGTATGAGGGAGTTATGAAAATTTCAAAATTTTGTGACCAAAGGCCCTCAGATGAGGTCAAAAACTTCAAAAAAAATTCTGCAAATCCAGCAGGGCGTCAGACTAATAGGAATTGTAACCCAAATCCAAGTTTTTTTAACTTTTAGTGTTCATTGTTTAGTGTTTTGATTGTGTGCTCAACAGTTGTTATATCACTAAATAAATTGTAGAGTAACTGAGATTTTTGTCATGGTTCCCTTAATTAAAAAATGATCTAATATTGATATTTATATAATATAAAATGTGCTTTGTTCAAAATAGTGAACGAGTTCTGGAGCTCAGGGAGCATAATTGTAATAATTGTAGAGTGATCATACAACAAACACTAGAAATTCAAACAATCAGATTTGTGTTAGTCTGGAGTTTGACATATTCCATTTAGTTTGACACACAAACCCTTTTAGTCTGGATTTTTACAATTTTCTCAAATTTACGTTTTGGAATAAAAGAAATTTTGAAATATCTAAAACTTAACCCTACATTCAGATTATAGACAAAAACTCATTTTAATTTGATATGCCAAAATTTGCGATGTATCAAAATTTTCACCTACCTTTTTTATCTCGCGATCGTATAATACTAAAATTTTTAAAATTAGCACTAAATGTATGTTCTGGTTAAAATTGGTTTTTAAATCGATATCTCATGTGGATTTCGAAATTTTTCACAATTTTGCCTACCACCAATTTTATTTTGAGAGATTAATCTAAAAACCAATCATGGTTCTATAGGGTGAAAGTATATGGGTATGCGTGCTAAGTTTGATGAAAATCGGTTGGCGCGTTCACAAGTTATCGTGAGACGCACCCCCCGACTGATAACTCGCTACCACTAATATGTGTCACTCATGTAACTGAGTAATGGCAAGAAAAATCTAGGCTAGTGTGGGTGAGAAAGAGTTTTATTTGCTATGCCAAAGGTCGTTTGCACTTCAGGGGAAAATAAGAAAAAAGATACAAGGATAAAAGTTGGTGTAAACGCACTCAGCCGACGGTGATAAGTCAAGGAATAGTGGTACCGGTAATTTATTGATAACAAAAGAAACAGGAAGAGAAGTAATTGTGGGAAGACGCGCAAAACACAATGGAATGTCTTAGCTAGCGTTAGTTTGTTTGAATTCTCACGTTCCCTTTCACAAAACACTACACAATAATTACTACGATGTACCGCATTGTATTAATGTTGCCAACAGCAAGCACTACTCATAAGATTAGTGTAAGGGGGACGTCCATTAATTACGTGAGGTTTTTTTTTAAAATTTGGACCCCCTCCCCCCCTTGGTGAGATTTGGTGAGATGTGGTGGGACCCCTCTCCCCCTCACGTGAGGTTTACCCTATAATTTTTAAATAATTAAATTTATTTGATATGTTCATGTTTTTGCTTCATACCACTAAAAATACCTAAAGCATATGTACTACAATTATGTACTACATTTTTTCTGTGAAATTAGAGGTGAAAATGATAACTACGTTTAAGGTGCACTATAACAAGTTTAATTAAATTAATTGTCTTGAAAGCTGCCAAATGGCTCTCTACATATCGTGGTTTTTGCAAATAATTTTCGCAAATAAGCAAATACAAAATAGGCTGCGACACCACCTTCCCTAATTCTTCACTCACTCCATGGGCATTCATGTGCTTCCTCTATTGTAATGATTGGACACATGACATCCATGTGTTTAGGTAGTACAGGAAGACAGTCATTAGACGTATCTACATCCTCCTCGTGCAGCCACTCCAGCCTATCGTCCACGGCGCACAGCAGCTCCTCAGCCCGACGGGTGACCACACGTGTATTAAGCATTCAGTTCAGTTCAGAGAGGCCATAAAAATTGGTGGGCACTTTAATATTGTCTATGCTCGGGATTAATTTTATAAAACAAAATGTTATCCGTTATAATAATGTATATTCTCTGAATTAAAAAGTTGACGTGAGATTTTCATTGGCCCCCCTCCCTTTAAATGAGATTTGGTGAGATTTTGCCGGACCCCTCCCCCCCCATTTTGAGCTCACGTAATTAATGGACGTCCCCAAGGACCGTGAGGTAATGCACGCACTTGTAATATTCGCGCGTGACCATTACTATGTCACACGATTTACTTATACGAAGTTTTACAAACTGGTTTGGTCCCTGAGCTGCAGAACTCACTATTTTCAACGAAGTACATTTAATATTATATCAGTTCCATTATTAGATAATTTTGTAATTATGGAAAATGTGACAAAAATCTCAATTACTTTACAATTTATTTAGTATATTTATTTACTTTACAATGTATAATATTTATTTAGTAATTTTAGAGCACAGAAAATCAAACAATGAACAGTAAAAATTAGAAAAACTTGGATTTGATTACAATTCCCGTTAATCTGACACCCTGCTGGAATTGCACATTTTTGTTGTTGAAATTTTCGATCTCGTTTGAGAGCGTTCGGTCCCAAAATTTTGAAATTTCCAAAACTCCCACATAAGACACTACATAATAAGCAGAGGTTAAACTAATTTTTATATCCGCTTCAGTTGTTGATTCAATTTATTAAATTAATATTTTTTTAAGAGACTAATTATTATGCTTGATATTTATACTTCTAGGACGATGGCAGAGATACAGATGAAATATAGGAGAGAGTAGGCATGGGAGGGCGGGCTATGAAAAGGCTAAATAGTATATGGTGGTATGACCAGATAACTAGAGGAAGGAAAGTACAGATATACAATACTATCGTAAAGAGTATTCTGTTGTATGGTAGGCTGCTGAGAGTTGGGAGAATGACAGAAGCGGAGAAAAGGAAAATACTAGCTGTAGAGATGGATGCACTAAGGAGATCATGCAGAGTATCCAGGCGAGAGGAAATAAGAAATGAACAGATTAGAGAAATTATAGATGTGAAACATGCAGTAGTAGACGAAATAGAAAGAAGACAGTTAATTTGGTTTGGAAATGTTAAACGGATGGGAGGAGAAAGGTTGCCAAAAAGGATAACGGAATGGTTACCCCCGGAGAAGAGGAAGAGGGGAAGACCCAGACGATTATGGGGAGAGAGTATCCAGAAAGCTCTAAGTGCGAGGAATCTGACAGAAGAACATTGTCAGGTCAAAAAATATTGGAGAGAAAGTCTGGAAATCGGACAGCGACGACAGACGCTATAAACCGATGTTATATATATACAATACTAGCAAAATACCCGTGCTTCGCTACGGAGTTTCACGTTGTACGTAATTGTACAATTATTGCTCGCTTAATAGTATAGGATTAGATAGATTGTACAAATTCTCAACTCTTAGTTTGTTTATTTACATTCATAGCAACAGCTATTTATTATTTATTTCGAGAAAATCGTTAGAGCCGTTTCCGAAAAAAAAGGACATAGGCCTACATTTATTAATTAATTGAACTTCGAAATTTTCTCGACTATAAGAACCTGCAAACAACGAAGTTTTTTTCAATTTAAAACAATGATTAAAAACTCACGACTAAATGTATTCGGGGTTTCCAGTAAACTGAGATGTCAACCACTTAATTTACAAAGTATGCAATTCCCGCGATAAATTTCAGTATTTGGTTTTTTGTCCCTTAGGAGTGAAAGTTTTTAAAACCGTTTCTTAGTGAGCACCTAAGACCTATGATGAAGACTAAACTAAGACTTCAAAGTTTCATTGATATCCCGTCTTTCGCGAGATCCGACCTAAGACTCCCCGGGTTCCGAGGATGAACTCCGGGGAAGGCCCGTCGGACGACTCCCGCGCTATTTCCTACGCGGGAGACTTCCACCGATGCTATGGTAACCAGAATCTATTCTATTGGGTTGCCATAGTAACCAGATCTAATAGTTTTTAAGACCCAAAGGACCCCCCAAAGGATCGTATCGAAAAAACACTTGTCCTATGTTGGTTCTCCCGTTGCGTAAAATATTTGTGCCAAGTTTGGTTGAAATCGGTCCAGTGGTTTAGGAGGAGATGTGGAACATACATACATAGATACATACATACAATGGGGGGGGGGGTTGCCCCTTAGGAGTGATAGTTTTTAAAACCGTTTTTTAGTGAGCATCTACGACCCCATAAGAATATACCTTCAAATTTTGAGATCATTATCTTCAGTAGTTTTTTGCTCTACGTTGATTCTATGTCAGTCAGTCAGGACTTCTCCGCTTATATATATATATATATATATATATATATATATATATATATATATATATATTGCGACAACACAAATTACTAAACTATTGGCGCATAGGATATGATAGTATGTGTATTTCAAATTACAAGTCTATATTGGAAGGTTTAAGATTATTTATTGTACAAACACAAGTTATAGTTTATATGGTATATTTGAAATGTACAGAATGTAATGTTTGATATAGAGTCTTTCTTTTAAAAATGTTAAATAATGTTCATACGCAAGACGTGATACGTTACATAAGAAGACTCCCACGATGATGTTGTTGAAGAGAAGGGCCGGTCTTTGCGGTGTAGCTGGTTCGTCAGGTGTGGCTTACAAATGACAGACGTTTCCCCAGAAACGTTTACAGCTGGGCTGGCGTCCTGTAACAGCTTGGCTGATGTCCTATAACAGCTGGGCTGGTGTCCTATAACAGCTGGGCTGATGTCCTGCAATTCCCACGATGAATCCAACACTTCGCACACACAACGGTACTACGGATTTTATTACTCGCCAATTAATATAGAGTTATGACCAAGTAATATCTCAGGTGACAGTGAGTTTAATCTAATAACGGTATATTGAGCTTATACCTCTCCGGCTTCTTCAAGTGTTCTCGCGAAAACCAAGGTCTACCGCTATCGGCAGACCACCCTATGAGGAAATCTTGCACTAGCACGGAAACGTCTTGATGGCACAACTACTATTGCGTAACAATTAATGATACTGTCACTGCGGAAAATCTCGCACAGTGGTACAGTTACACTCACTTAGAACACACGTAGTACTACAATCTTAATATCGTGTGTAAAGAGATAATATCAACTGTTATGCGTCACACGCGTTACTATCCCCGAAAAGTCTTAACAGATCCTTGCAAGCGGTAGAATCTTGTACAAGGAATTGTATGTACCGTTCGCGGTAGCAGCAGTGAAGAACTGCTTGTAATTTTACGCACAATGCGTTAAAACACAGGTGTGTGCAAATGTACTACACACACAGTTCTGAGTCTTCCCGTTTCACTAACGACGAATAGTTTTTACAACACCTTGCAAGCGGTAAAATTCTTGTACAAGGGTGCACGTCCCGTTCGCGGTAGATGGCGTAGAAGAACTGCCTGTGTAACGACAGGCTTAAGAAAATTTCCAACCACCAGTCAGCATTCTATTGGTGGATGGAAGTCACATGGTTTTATATAAAGTGACAATGCACTTTTCATGCAGTAGAGTGCATTTACTTTGTAACAGCATGCATAGCGGTAATCAGACTACCCGTATCTAATGCATAACTGCCAACATACAATAATATACATGAACGTAAACAATAGTCCGACAGGTATAGGGATTGTAGCGACACACATGTCTAAGTTCAGCTAATGTCAACACAACGATAATACTACACGCACCGCCCGGGAAACGTTTACCACTCGCGCACGCGCGCACATTTCCACTAACACAGTACATGAATAACCATAAATAATAATGCACAGTTTTACTAAACTAAACCCTTAACCTTACTAAATACAATTGATAACATAACCAAACTTAATCATCTACCAATATAATATGAATGTCCATTGTCTGTGTAATATATGAACTTGCCCCGCCTATCATGATCCTGTGATTCGTTGCAGGATTAACTCCTTCCCGCATAAAAAAAAAATTTTTTTTTTTTTTAGTTAACTAACAAAAAATAAAAATTTTTTTTTTTTCAATATAACCAAACAACTTCCTAATCCTGAAATAATAATAATACCCTCAAACTAAAATCAAATAAACATCCTCAATTAATACTAACATTTCCAACTGTCACATTGACAGAAGCATCAAATCAAAAGACACGTGGTAACCTTCAAACCAAAACAAACACACATGTTCTTGACACACAGATAACGAAATCTTATGCAGGGTCACAGAGTACACAGACAACATTCCTTATCAAAACTAGATTATTGTTCACTCACTGAGTCATCTTACATACAACATTTAAACCTGAACTTGACATATTTAAATCACTACACAATCTTACCCCTATATCCTGACATTTATTTCTGAGTTTACGGATCCTTTGTATAATATTTCCTCAGTGAGGAAGCATGGAATTTACCAATCGCACGGTTGGTATTTGGGTTGGTTAAGATAAAGGTATTTTTCCCAACCTGCTCCGACAGGGTATACGGACCATTATACAGCCTAAAAAACTTCGCGGCTGTATTGTCCTCCCTTCTTCCAACATTTAATGCTCGTAAAAGCACACTCTCTCCAGTCTTGAACTTGACTAGTTTATGTTCCGCATTAAATTTTTCCGTGCGCTCCTCGGCGCACTTTTTAATGCGTCTTCTAGCCTCAATTTTCTTTATCTCAACTGGTATAGGCATATTATGCGTCGCTATCCTTTCAATGTGTTTACCCCAGACCCGACCTGGCATTTCTCCGGTTTGGAGTTCATTCGGAGTATACCCAGTAGTAGAATTATAATTTCCATTTATGGCAGACTCAAAAAATTCTAGGAATTCCGGCCACTTACTCTGGTTAGTATTACAGTACGTACGGAACAACCGTCCCAACTCCTTGTTGACCCGCTCGGCCAAGTTACCTTGCGGTCTCCGGATCGCAGTCAAGACGGTCTGGACACCGTGTTTCTCAAGCTCGGAGTGCCACTTGGTGTTCGTAAATTGCTTACCTTGATCTGAGAGTATCTTCCTTACGGGACCATTTTTCGGCATGTATTTATTTAGCATAATGTTTATGACAGCCGACGTAGTAGGTCTACCAATAGCATATAGGCTAACATGTTTGGTAAAGGCATCCGTAACAACCACAAGGTTCTTCATTCCACGTGCCGCCCGAGGAAGTGGACCCAAAAAGTCAATGCATACAAGGTCATTTTTATTACGCACAACAATGTTACCCATTTCAACCTGGGTATGTTGGTTCGGATATTTCGCTGTTTGGCAGATGTGGCATGTGCGGAGTATGGCCTTTATTTTCCTGGTCATATTTAGCCACACAAAATCTTCCCGCATCGCCAGGTAACATTTATAAGGCCCCGCATGAGCCAGACTCTCATGACACATCCAGGTGAGGTCTTCCACCATGGCGTCCGGTACCATAATCTTCCATCCGCCATTGATAATTTTATACACTACGTCTTTATATATTCTGTACTTAGGGTTTTCTTGTATCCGGATAGCGTCACATATCCGCTTCAATTTAGTGTCATGCTGCTGTTCCATACCAATATTTCTTAACTTATTTTTGAGACTGTCTTCTAATTTATATTTGACAGCTAGAATTTGAACCTCCTGGTTATTAGACGCATGACGTTCTTCCACCATTGGAGAGTATCGGCTTAACGTGTCGGCTGCTTGGTTCTCGCTTGCCTTACAGTACTTAATGGTAAAGTCGTACTCTTGGATGGCCATGATCCAACGGGATATGCGAGCGTTCGCTAACTTGCAGCGCAACATGAACGATAAGGCCTGGTTGTCCGAAAGGATTTCGAAGTGTTGTCCAACCAGGTAATAACGAAATTTACTAATGCAGTACACAATAGCCAATATTTCTTTCTCCGATGTGAAATAGTTACGTTCGGCCCCTTTTAGTGACCTACTGCTGTGCGCAATTATTTTGTTTTCACCCTTCTCATTCCGTTGGTAGAGTACCCCCCCCCAATGGCATAATCAGAAGCATCGCAATTCAGGACATATGTGCCCCTTTTCTCAGGATGGAACACGGGCAGGTTTCTACTATACAAATTTTTAGTCGCGTCGAAAGCATGCTGATGACGCTCCTCCCATCTCCATTTATTACTCTTACGAAGTAGTTCTAACAAGGGCTCAATTGTCCCAGAATATTCTGGAGTAAAACGTCTGAAGTAACCAGTCAATCCAAGGAACGCTCTGATATCCCTGGGTTTTGTGGGTTTCGGGAACTCCATGATCGCACGTATTTTTTCCGGGTCCGTTGTTATACCTTCCGCTGAGATAATATGTCCCAAAAATTTAATTTGCGATTTCCCGAATTCACACTTTTCAAGATTGAGAGTCAGGTTAGCGGCTTGCAATTTCTGAAATACAATCTTGAGTTGTTCAAGATGTTCTTCAAATGATTTGGATATGACCAAAATATCATCAACAAATATGCTGACGAAGTCCTCCACCTCGGGTCCCAGAGCTAACTCCAAACATCTGACCATGGCCGCTAAACTGGTAACCAAACCAAATGGAACTACTTTAAACTGATAGCATTTATTTCGATATAGAAATGCTGTGTATCTTCTCGACTCTTTGGCAAGGGGAATCTGCCAGAATCCACTTTTAAGATCAAGGCGAGACATGTATTTAACACCTTGACATTTTATGAATAGGTTCTCCGCATTCGGAGCACAGTCGTAGCATTTTTTTGTAATAGAATTTAGATTTCTCATGTCGAGACATAATCGAATGTCGTTATTTTTCTTTTTAACAACAACCATAGGATTTAAAAAATTGCTATCAGTTCGTTCAATCACACCATTCTGAAGCATACTCTTAACTTCGGCATCAACCTGTTGTTGATAGTGAAGGGGGATGGGGTACGTCTTCCGTACAAATTTATTTTCATCAGTGACCTGAATGAAAATGTCTATGTGTTCATAAACATTCGTGACGGTAGGATTTTTGGAAAAAACAGATTCAAATTTATCAAGCATACTTTGCAGCTTATCTTGCTCACTGCTCGTTATCTGCCTGCTGTGAGTCCGCAGATTATGTGTTATCTTATCGGCAAGTTGAACCGCTGGGCGAGTTATAGTAATAGGTTCACAATCAGACCCCGTCTTACCCCTCCTGCGTCCTAACCTGATATCGTGTTTACTATTATTTACTGTACATTTTAGTATTTTATTTGGAAAATCAATGGTCGCGTGCAGTTTATTTAATGTGTCCACTCCCAAAATAACATTATACACGAGTTTCTTGACCATAAGCACAGAGACTTCTATTTCCATTCCCTGAATGGATACTGTTATCATAGCTTGACGGTCAACCCTCTGAGATCACCCGTCGCTGATTTTATGATTTTGTGGGCTGCTGGCAGAATCGGGATTTTTTTTAAATGTTTCCTGTGCCTCTCTAGGAATCGCTCATCCATTAACGAGATTTCTGCGCCGCTGTCAAATAAAACTTCGCCGACACATCCGTTAATTTTCGCGTTGACAATGAGGTCAGTGTCATTTTCAACACTAATACCTTTCTCATTTTCCTTACTATGGTTATTGCAAATTAAACTATCTCTAATTACAGCAGGATACAGGCCGGACACTACTAATTTTCTCTTATAACTAACATCTTTCACATTTGATTTATTGAACTGCTTTTTATAGTTATAACGGGCTTTTGAAACTTCATTCATACCATTATGTTTACACCATTTCCGATTGGTATTTCTATTAGGTATTTTATATTGTTTTGGTGACTGTGTGTGCTTGGTTTGAGTTTGATACTGAAAATTTTTATTCTCTCGTCCATAAAAATTTTGCTGTGAGCTGACGTCATTTAAAGTCTTATATACATACGTGGTACAGTTTAGTGGTGACGAGGTACTTTGCAACCGTGACACTTGCTGTTGTAGTTTTTGAATCTGCAGGTCACGTTCGGCCATTAATTCATTTATCGTAGATATGTGTTGCACTACTTGCTCTGCCGTACCAGAGAGTTTCGCTTCATATTCACTAAGTCGTGACTTATTGACTTCCAAATTTGCCTCTATATTGGCCTTCATAGTTTCCACGGTCTCGCTAATATGCTTTTCTGCCGCTTCTATCATTTGTTTGCTTTGTTTGGATTGCTCTTGTATGGCCACGTATGATTTCTCGTTTTCGTCGTGGATCAGTTTACTTCTTTTCTCGGCTTCTGCACTTCTTTTCTCGGCTTCTGCTGAAAGCTTCTGTATACTCATTTTCACCTCCTCTTCACGGGCTTTATTTTCCTCTTTATCCGTTTTCCGCTCTTCTTTACTGGCTTTCATCTCTTCTAATAAGGTCACTAAAGCATTCTTGATTTCAGCAGTATCCGCCATAATGATTAAAATTTAATTTAAATTTTAGTAAATTTAAATTTATTGATTTATACGCAAAGCAAGTTATTATTATCACAACAAGATTAGAACATATGGTAACCAGTTTATATGCACACAGAAAAAGCAGTTCAAAATATCAACATGTAAATACCTTATCAACATACAACAACTAATAATCAACCTCCAATATACTGATAAAATCTGTTCATATATGATATACAAGAGAATATGCACACTTGAAAAATTATATTCTCAGATTTTCATATGAACAATACACATACAATTATTATGTTAATTATTTTTATACGTCGGATTTTTCCAACAAATTTTATATTCATAGACAAATATATAATAGCGTAAAATTACCGCTATTTTACGAGCCCTACGTTGCTAAGCGCCAAAATATCTCTATGCGACAACACAAATTACTAAACTATTGGCGCATAGGATATGATAGTATGTGTATTTCAAATTACAAGTCTATATTGGAGGGTTTAAGATTATTTATTGTACAAACACAAGTTATAGTTTATATGGTATATTTGAAATGTACAGAATGTAATGTTTGATATAGAGTCTTTCTTTTAAAAATGTTAAATAATGTTCATACGCAAGACGTGATACGTTACATAAGAAGACTCCCACGATGATGTTGTTGAAGAGAAGGGCCGGTCTTTGCGGTGTAGCTGGTTCGTCAGGTGTGGCTTACAAATGACAGACGTTTCCCCAGAAACGTTTACAGCTGGGCTGGCGTCCTGTAACAGCTTGGCTGATGTCCTGTAACAGCTGGGCTGATGTCCTATAACAGCTGGGCTGGTGTCCTATAACAGCTGGGCTGATGTCCTATAACAGCTGGGCTGATGTCCTATAACAGCTGGGCTGATGTCCTGCAATTCCCACGATGAATCCAACACTTCGCACACAGAACGGTACTACGGATTTTATTACTCGCCAATTAATATAGAGTTATGACCAAGTAATATCTCAGGTGACAGTGAGTTTAATCTAATAACGGTATATTGAGCTTATACCTCTCCGGCTTCTTCAAGTGTTCTCGCGAAAACCAAGGTCTACCGCTATCGGCAGACCACCCTATGAGGAAATCTTGCACTAGCACGGAAACGTCTTGATGGCACAACTACTATTGCGTAACAATTAATGATACTGTCACTGCGGAAAATCTCGCACAGTGGTACAGTTACACTCACTTAGAACACACGTAGTACTACAATCTTAATATCGTGTGTAAAGAGATAATATCAACTGTTATGCGTCACACGCGTTACTATCCCCGAAAAGTCTTAACAGATCCTTGCAAGCGGTAGAATCTTGTACAAGGAATTGTATGTACCGTTCGCGGTAGCAGCAGTGAAGAACTGCTTGTAATTTTACGCACAATGCGTTAAAACACAGGTGTGTGCAAATGTACTACACACACAGTTCTGAGTCTTCCCGTTTCACTAACGACGAATAGTTTTTACAACACCTTGCAAGCGGTAAAATTCTTGTACAAGGGTGCACGTCCCGTTCGCGGTAGATGGCGTAGAAGAACTGCCTGTGTAACGACAGGCTTAAGAAAATTTCCAACCACCAGTCAGCATTCTATTGGTGGATGGAAGTCACATGGTTTTATATAAAGTGACAATGCACTTTTCATGCAGTAGAGTGCATTTACTTTGTAACAGCATGCATAGCGGTAATCAGACTACCCGTATCTAATGCATAACTGCCAACATACAATAATATACATGAACGTAAACAATAGTCCGACAGGTATAGGGATTGTAGCGACACACATGTCTAAGTTCAGCTAATGTCAACACAACGATAATACTACACGCACCGCCCGGGAAACGTTTACCACTCGCGCACGCGCGCACATTTCCACTAACACAGTACATGAATAACCATAAATAATAATGCACAGTTTTACTAAACTAAACCCTTAACCTTACTAAATACAATTGATAACATAACCAAACTTAATCATCTACCAATATAATATGAATGTCCATTGTCTGTGTAATATATGAACTTGCCCCGCCTATCATGATCCTGTGATTCGTTGCAATATATATAGATATACAGAGTGTCCCGGGAGGAGAGGGAAATAATTTGAGAAATGGTTCTATAGTGTAAAAGAAGAAAAAAAGTTCATATATACATATGTCCGGAAACGCTTTGTAAGCGAGTTACGGCTAGCGAAAGATTTCGCCCGGGTTTCGGTTCCCCCGGGTAAATGAAGACTTTCTGAAATTCTGGGAAGGGGCAAATTCTGTTGTTTCTTATGGTTTTTGACCTGAAAAATCGAATAAAACAGGTCGCAGAACTGTATCTCCCATAAGTTTCATGATATCCGACGTAAAACAGAAAAATCTTTGCCTAAAAACAAATTTTGGAAAATTGGAAACAATTGGAATTTTTTGTTGATTTTTATTGTCTTTATTTACACTATTTTTCTCAGAATTAAATTCTTTACAAGTTTTGTCTTTAACTTTTATGCATTTATTACTCATTTAACAAAGTTATTGTACTTCTAACCTAAAAACACGTTTCAGTGTTTAATTAAATTCTTTACAAGTTTTGTTTTTAACTTTTATGCATTTATTAATCATTTAACAAAGTTATTGTAATTCTGAGAAAAATGGTGTAAATAAAGTCAATAAAAATCAACAAAAAATTCCAATTTTGGTTAAAAACAATACAATACGTTTTTAGGCAAAGATTTTTCTGTTTTACGTCAGATATCATGAAAGTTATAGGAGATACAGTTCTGCGACCTGTTTTATTCGATTTTTCAGGTAAAAAACCATAAGAAACAACAGAATTCGCCCCTTAATTTACCTTCCCAGAATTTCAGAAAGTCTTCATTTACCCGGGGGAACCGAAACCCGGGGGAAATCTTTCGCTAGCCGTAACTCGCTTACAAAGCGTTTCCGGACATATGTTTATATGAACTTTTTTTCTTCTTTTACACTATAGAACCATTTCTGAAATTATTTCCCTCTCCTCCCGGGACACCCTGTGTATATATATATATATATATATATATATATGTCTTTATACTTCTTTCAGTATTAGGACCAATAGCGGTGAAATGTTCTGCAAAACTGTATCCATAATATATGAAGCCTGTATTGGGTCCTTAGCCTACGATGTACTACCCGTAGACAGTTTTACAGACGTCTTACAGTTTATTACAATTAAACATTACAGTTAAATTACAGTTTATTAAAAACTGGTATGCTCCCTGAGGTGCAGAACTCGCTCACTATTTTCTAGAAAGTACATTTATATTAGGTCTACATAAATTTTGATATTAGATAAATTTTTCAAATATGAAAAAATTACAAACACACCGAATTCTCTATTATTTCTTTAGTAATATGAAAATTACTGTAGAGCGTCGAAACATTCGGATTTGGGTAACAATTCCTTTCATTTTGACACCCTGCTGGGTTTTCACGTTTTTTTTACACGTTTTATTTCTTTTTTGTCCCTTAGGTATCAAAATTTTGAAATTTACAAAACTTGACCCACATTCAAATGTTAATTAAAATTTTCTTTAATTTGATAACCCATAAAGATTTCTAGAGCTCCACATATTGGTGCGCCAAATATAATATTTTTTCAACTGCACCACGTTGTGGCGACAAAAATAATCTTTAAGGCTCCCACTTTTTGATGTCGATTATAAAGATTTATATTATTTATGATTTAAATTTTAATATCTGTTACTAAATACATCTACTCATTATTATGTAATTCATTAATTCGGTTGGGCGCCAGAGCAGAGTATCCCAGGGTTTATTAATAAATAATAACTCGTTCCGTTCAGATACCAATATTCTATATTATTCCATTTTTATTACAACTAAGGCGTTTGACATTTTATCATAAACATTATGATAGCTAATATAACATTATTGATATGTTTAATACACATTTTACTACTAACTTCAAAGTATTATTATTCTTTAAGATTACTATTATTACGTATTCTTTGGTTAACGAGCCGCAATATTATATTCTATTCATCTGACACATATATATATATATATATATATATATATTTCAATCACTTTCTGCTACAGTCCGTTTCTTGATGTATATAATACTATAATACTTATATGTATTATAGTAATATATATATATATATATATAGGAATGTTAATTATCGACCGTATTATTATACTGTTAATGATTTCGAGGTTCGGTCATTAATTATGAAAACTCAGTTTTGCGACGTTTCGAGATTTATTCTTCTCATAATCATGCCTACAACATTAAAATGTAGTCTTACTACAATTATATTATTTTTAAGTGTGTATAGGTGTGTGTAAAGTCATACATTACTATAACTATTTACTTACATTAACTGTGAGATGAGCTACAGCAACCACATTACACTAAACACTTATCACTGTTCCATACTTATACACATATAACACATTACATTTGTATAGTGTTAGCGTTATGTAGTTATCTGACAGACTGCCAGCGATATAAAAAAAAAAAAAAAAAAAAAAAAAAAAAAAAAAAAAAAAAAATTTATATCGCTGGCAGTCTGTCAGATAACTACATAACGCTAACACTATACAAATGTAATGTGTTATATGTGTATAAGTATGGAACAGTGATAAGTGTTTAGTGTAATGTGGTTGCTGTAGCTCATCTCACAGTTAATGTAAGTAAATAGTTATAGTAATGTATGACTTTACACACACCTATACACACTTACAAATAATATAATTGTAGTAAGACTACATTTTAATGTTGTAGGCATGATTATGAGAAGAATAAATCTCGAAACGTCGCAAAACTGAGTTTTCATAATTAATGACCGAACCTCGAAATCATTAACAGTATAATAATACGGTCGATAATTAACATTCCTATAATATTGCTGAGAGCTATGATATCTACTACAACATGAAATATGGGTTTTTACAAGGATATAAAGGACATACATGGTACTTCATCAGTCTCAACATTGAAATTACTTTCAAAATCATACAAGAAATTGACACATGCTAAGAATAACCGCATCTTCCTACTTCGGTGCCGGGCAGAAGACGTCACACCTTCACACATTAATAACTATTTTAAGAAATTACATCGCACTTGTCATATTCACCATAAATATTACAAAGACTTTGAGAATGCTATTAATAGATTTAAGAAAACATTGTTAAATTTAGAAATTAAGAGCTCTAATTATAAGATCATTGGAACAGAAAGAACCATAGTGGAATGTAGAGATTACTGCAAAAGAATTTTACCGCCCACAGTAATGGTAGAATTTGAAGAAAAACAAAAAATACTGCATGACCAAAAACATGAAATAATTAAAACCCGTCAAATAAATAAATTCAATAAATTACACAAAGAAACATGTAATATCATAGGTAATGAGAAATGGTTTGTGAACTTGACTAAAAAAACATCCCCGTAGATATAAAACAATTCTTATCACTAGGACCCAAATATTCCATTCCATTTATAAATAACAAAATTCCGATAGAAAATTTAATTAGTGATGTAGAATACTTCATCCAACACAGTGTAATTGAAGAAAACAGGGAAGTAGTCAGAGGTCAATGTGTTAATGTGATTACAAATTATCAAAATCAATATAAGAATAAAAATGGTATAAAACATAGGGATGTACTGATATTAAAAAAAACAAAACAATTCCTACGCTCCAACCCAGACATATACATAACTAAAACTGACAAAACAAATCAAACGGTAGCAATTGATAAAGATGAATATATAAAAAAAACTCAACAATTATTAAATGACCATAATACGTACAAAAAAGTTTCACGTAACCCCACACACAGCCTGATGAATGATACAAACAAGTACGTACGGTTCTTACAAAAAAACAAATACATAGATGAACATACTTGCAGAAAACTTGTGAATAACGCACCAACTTCCCCTAAGTTGTACTCTCTAGTAAAAAACCATAAGGATGGGAACCCAGTCAGACCCATAGTTTCGTTTTTAAATTCCCCAACATATGGATTAGCTAGACATCTTGCCACTATTCTAACACGTCTCTCCACCTACAAGTATAACGTGAAGGATTCATTTGACTTCCACGATAAGATATCCAATGTTCAATTACCCCCTGGGTATCAACTTATTTCACTGGATGTATCATCCCTTTTTAACAATATATCAGTACCAATAGTAACCAAAATTATTTCTGACAGGTTTGATGAACTCAGACCTCACACAAATATTCCTAAAAAACAATTCTTAGAAGCACTTAAGTTATGCCTAGAGAGGGGATATTTTCAATTCAACAATGAGTTTTATTTACAGTTATTTGGATGCCCAATGGGCTCACCAATAGCCCCTATCTTGGCTGATATATATCTTGAGTATATTCTTGATAAAAAACTTCCCACTGTACCATTTGATATACCATTCCTTTACAAATTTGTTGATGATATTATTACAGCAATACCGATTAATATGCAGAATATAATAATAGATACATTCAATGACTTTCATCCACGTATAGTTTTCACTGTAGAATTAGAAAAATCGGACAACACAATCTCATTTTTAGATGTTTTATTACTCCACCAAGCCAATGGTAAACTTGACACAAAATGGTGGCAAAAACCACAAACCTCAGGACGATACATTCATTACACGAGTCATTGTCCATACCACTACAAAATTAATGTTGCTAAAAATCTGATAAATCGTGCACACAGGCTTACAACAGACATCTACAAAAAAGAAATTGATAATAGACTAGTAGACTTATTGCTAACAAATGGGTACCCCCACAAGATAATTTGCAAAATATTGCGAGAAAGTTACAGACATAATCATAATATGGTAGATAACACTAAAACCCAAATAAATAACTTAGACGTGACTAATAACCAAATAAATGGTAATACACCTGTAGGACAGAATACAACATCCAGTAATCAAGATAACACTACTACAACTAAAAAATATTTTTCCCTTCCATATGTCAAATCATTATCAGAAAGACTTTCCAAGATCCTCACTAATGCTAATCACAATACAAAAATAGCTTTCAAAAACGTTAACACTATCAATAATAAATGTTTTACGCATACTAAAGACAGGGATGAAATAGAACTAAGATCCAACATAATATATGAAATACCGTGTGAAGAAAACTGTGGAAAAAATATTACGGTTGTTCTGAACAGTATTTTAAAAGACGTATTTATCAACATAAATATAGCTGCCAGAAAGTAAATACTAACAGACCTGATCCCACGGCCCTAACACAACACGCCCGTACACACGGTCACTCATTTCAGTTTCACAAAGCTAAAGTAATTCATGCAGAAAGTAATCACTTTAAACGGCAATTCTTAGAAATGCTAACAATAGAGAAGAATAAACACCTTTCAGTTAACAAGAAAACGGACGTACAAAGTCTTAGCAAGTGTTATTCTAATCTCATTCACTCTTTTTAAAATGGACAATAGTTTACAGGTATAGGAATACTGAACAACTTTCTAGTTAGGTACTATTAAAGTTTTATATCGCTGGCAGTCTGTCAGATAACTACATAACGCTAACACTATACAAATGTAATGTGTTATATGTGTATAAGTATGGAACAGTGATAAGTGTTTAGTGTAATGTGGTTGCTGTAGCTCATCTCACAGTTAATGTAAGTAAATAGTTATAGTAATGTATGACTTTACACACACCTATACACACTTACAAATAATATAATTGTAGTAAGACTACATTTTAATGTTGTAGGTATGATTATGAGAAGAATAAATCTCGAAACGTCGCAAAACTGAGTTTTCATAATTAATGACCGAACCTCGAAATCATTAACAGTATATATATATATATATATATATATATATATATATATATATATTGTAGCGTGACAGATATAAGCATAATATTGAATGGCAATTGATCATTAGAATAATGAAGTTATAATATTTAAATTTGGAAGAAAGCATTAAGTCTAATATAAATAGATTAATTCATAGCAACTGTGGAAAGAAATCATTATTATAAAGAAAATACAAGTTAAAATAAAAGGAGTTACTAGTGATGAGTCATCCAAGACCAGTCTCATAACCAAAGGTTTTCAAGGTATAACCCAGGAAGGTAAAATAGTAAATAACAAAGCAGTACACAATATGACCAAACCCACAACGAGGGAGAATAAATAGAATAGAAACCCTAAAATAAGCCAAGATCAACCAATACAGGTTGTGTATTTCTGAATTAAAGAAGAAGATGGAGAAGATCCCAAGAAACCTGATGGCATCAAGAAGAAGATGGAGAAGATACCAGTCCCAGAAGGCAGGAGAAAAGAAGACTGAAGAAAGAAGAAGAGGGCAGCATCCTGAAAAAGATGTCATGCTCTTATAAAAGACACCCAAATCCCTATATCCCCAAAATAAATATCTAAAAATAAAAGTATAACGAAATAAAAACCACATGTATATAAATTTAAGAGAGAGGAGTGTATAAAGTAAAAGTTTCCTGTGAACTAAGATGAAATAATAATATAGTACCCATGGAACAAATCTCCATTGAAAAAACGCTAACCAATTTATTATGTTAATAAGACTATACGACCATTTAGCATTAACATAATATATAAGTGCAAAGTGAACCAGTGATAGTTTTGGGTATTATAAAAAATGAACCTTGTGTTTCATTCTTGGCAATCACAAACATTGGATGCAATGAAATATGCATTTTTCAATGACTTAAAATATGTACTGTGACAATATGTTGTTCATAAGACATGAATCTGTTTAAAATAACATTTTGTTTTACATGAAAAAAAAGAAAAACAGATGTCATAGTGCTTTTTGAACGGTTAATACTATTTATTTGTTAATGACAGGGTGCAATTACCCAAAGACAATGTATAAAAGACTGTATAAAAACTGTAGAATCCTACTTATAATAATAGTTAGAAATAAGAATATAAATATAAGGTTTTAATGTATATAGTACAAGAATGTTTAAAAATGTTTTAGATATAAGGCCATTTGTTTGGGTCTGAAACAACTAACATCAGAACTATAAAAATAGTTACCACTTGTAAATAGTAGAGAGTAATTAAGATGTTAGTTAGTACAAAACCTTTGTTGTAAACCATATTTCCATGTTGGAAATGGGAATTTTGTTGCAAAATGTCTGATTTGAAGACAACCATTTATTTAAAAAAAATGTTTTTTATTCTGTTTAACTATTATTTGTATTGTAACCAATACTAATTGTTTTTGTGTAATTTGAAAACATGTTTAATTTATAATACTATTTGTAAAAAGTCAGAGAGGGTATCACACATCATATATTGTTTGTAAATTATTTTGTAAGAAAAATTGTTAAAAAAAAATCATAGGCCAAAAGAATGGAAACCAAACTTCATCAAAACAGAGAAATTACTCATTTAAAAGCAAATAAACAAAAGGGGTTTAGACAAAATAAACTTGAGATCATGCCATATAATTGCACATACCATTTAGAGAGATTTTAATAAATTATATTCAGAATTATAAATAAAAATAAAATGACTAAACTCAGAAATTTAGACATGGGAGTCATATATTCCAGAATAATGTTTCAGAATACAACTAATTCAATTAACTACCAGAAAATAAGGAAATAGGAACCTTTTAATACAATATAGGATTATTAATATTAAATATAACTGATAAAATGGCTGAATTTATATAATGACAGGAAGTAAATTTTGATGTTTTGACTCTTCACAGTATACCAAACTGAAAGTGAAATTACTATTTTTTTTTGGACAGAAAACACTATAAAATGGCATTATTTAATCTGAAAATAACCAGAATGAACTGAAAGGTTAATTTAAATCAAATCTAGTGAATAAAATTGACAAATAACCAAAGTATAGGCATTCATATAGTGAAAATGTAAAAGTGCATACAGGATGTGAAAAATATTTGAACAATGTTAAGGATAATATTATATGGGCTAAGAGTTTAATTGAAACTGAAGGAAACAGTTAGTTAATTATTGGTAGTTGAACGGTTAACATGACATACGTTTAATAACGTGGATAACCTAACCTATAATCGTCATACAAGCGAGTGTATAGTGAGTTATTGTGAAATCGCGAGTGACTTGTAAAATACTTCTGAAACTATCATATTATAACAGAAACGATCAAGTAACACTCCATAACACAGAACAATATAAATCTACTCCGAAAAACACCATAAAACACTAGAAAACTGTATAATACATTAAACCAAATTAGTGACGGAATCGGAGAAAGTGTTTGACTTATAATTACACAGACATACTAAATACAACCCAGAATCACTACACCAGTCACTACACAACATATAACAAGAGATTTGCAGACACAAGAACAGGAATATTACGTCAAAATACATTATTTGGAATGCAGCAGCAACGAGCAACATTTTCATCGACTTGACGGCAGCCATCTTTCTTTGACAATCCCAGTGCCTCTTCTTGGTTCAGCACAGCTGTTTGGTGAAAACAATTATTATATTTACAATTTATTATTCAATGTCTGTGTTTATTAATAACTATTAATTTGATTGTAACGTTATACTTTTTAAATATTAGCCCGATTTCTCTGACTTTGGTAATAACTGGCTGTTTAAAGAACCCTATATAATTTTTATAACATATACTTGTAATTTTTTTCGATATCCTGAGAATCGATACTAATCGATAAGAGTCAATATTGCTGTTACTTAATAAAACATTAATACTTTTCAATACTTAATAGTTTTTTATTTCTTCAATAATACTAATTACCAATAATATAATTCTAATTGATAATCTACAAGGACTTTACCACCCGTAAGTGAAGATAACCTAAAAAATAGAAAGGTAAACAAATATCGATTGGTTTACAGACAGTCTTATGAGTGGTGATAGATTATTTAAATTATACTAAAACTTTAATAAAAATTTTCAGAAGAGCATTACACTGTTTAAAACTTCACAGCCCTATATTAATTAATTGATCCTAATTAATTAATTAATAAAATTTAAATTTTTTTTTATTATTTTTTTTTATAAACATAATTTTTTTTTAATTTTCTTCAAAACAATAATTTTTGTTTTGAAACTTTCGGTGAAGCTGAGCATATATATTTCTTCATCAACTTTACGCTACTCGACCGGTCTTGCTACCATTGGGACTCGACCAGCTGGGAAACTTAAGGAAGTGTTTCAGGCCAGTAAGACGTCGAGAGCCACACCAATTAAACATATTACATTGGACTTGATTACATCGGAGTCACATACTCCACAATAGCTTTATATCATCAATCAACTTACAGATTCACACATCAATCTTATTTATTTTATTACAAATTGGCGCACAACTTTAGGGGCTTTAATTAGCGATTGGAAGGCCAATAAATTCTGCCCAATCACTAGTTGGAGCTAGGCAACAGCTACAAAGCCAGAGAATTTCGAGGGAAAATGCAACGACGTGCAACATCTAAGAAACGGGCGGCGGAGGCCGAGAAAGAAATAGAAGCTGATATGGACAACAAAGAGGCAACGCCAGTAGAGTTGGAAGAGGTATTACAATCGGTGTTGTCCAAACAAACAGAGCAACCAGAGGAACAACCGGAGATGCCTACTCAGACAGGGGAAGTCAATGTCCGGAAGGAACAATTAGAAAAACCATCACAAGTAGATGATCGGACAGTACAAGAAATGTTCAGAGCGTTAATGCGAGACAACCAGTCCTTGAAAGAAGATTTAGGAAATAAAATCGAAACAACAAACAAGAAGATGGAAGAAAACAGCAAGAAGATGGAAGAGAAGATGGAAGAAAACAGCAAGAAGATGGAAGAAAACAGCAAGAAGATGGAAGGAAAGTTAGAAGAATTGAAGAAGGATAATCAATCCACAAAAGAAGAGTTGACTGGGATGAACAAGAACATAGAAAATTTGAAGGAAGATAACAAGAAGATGGAAGAAGAGATGGGGAAGAAGTTAGAAGAATTGAAGGAAGACAACCAATCGTTCAAGGAAGAATTCAAGTCAACTAAAGAAGAATTGATTAATAAAATTGAGAACACCAATCAGAAAATCGATGAAACCAGGAAGAAGATAGAGAAGAACAACCGACAGTTGAAGGAAGAATTGAAGGAAGACAACACGAAGTTGGAAGAGAAGATGGGGGAGAAATTGGAAGAATTGAGAGAGGACAATCAAATTCTAAGAGAAGAGTTAAGGGAGGTAAATCAGGAGAATTTGGACAAACTGGACGAAAGGATGGAATTGTTGCGAGAAGAACTGAATAAAGAAATCACTGTTAACAAAAAAGCGATGAATAAGAAGATGGAAGAAGAAAATATAATGGTCAATCGACAGATTCGGGAGATTGATGGAAAGTGCAACCAGACCGAAAAGGAGGTGAATGAGTTTAAAGAAGTGGTGAACATCAAGTTCACAAATATCGAAGAACATAGTCGTAGGAAGGTAGAAGAACAGAGAAAGGAAAATCAAGAAGAATTCGGAAAAGTACGAAACCAGGTCACAGAACGATGTAATGATATACAAGAGACCATGGCCAATATCACCGGTCAGGTGCGACAAAGCCGAGAGGAGATGGAAGCGATTAGAAACAGACCGACACATTTCACCGGATTGCCCGTCAACGAAAGCCGAGAGTGGCTCAACTTCCGGCAATACAAACGAAAGCCGATGGAGTTCCTGGCCAGGGTAGAAGAATATTTGACCAAGCATAAAATTACTCAATGGAGCCATAGCAGGGAGATATTCGACGAGTCCTTCCGAGACATTACAGATAATTGGTGGATGGCCAACCGGAGTGAAATTTCCGACTACCAACAGTTCCGGAAAATGTTTAAGACAAAATACTGGTCTGAGACCACCCAGAACTTGATACGTGACAATATTTGTAACGGAAGATACAGGTCACAATTAGGTAGCAGTATGACGGCATATTTCTTGGGGAAGGTGTGTATGGCAAAGCACCTTGAGCCAGCAATCCCAGAAGAATGTTTAGTGAATAAGATATCTTATCACTATGATGAGGACATTATCAGGGCCCGGAGAGGTAGTCAGATCAAGACGATCCAGGGAATGACTGAGTTATTGGAGGGATACGAGAATGAAGAGTATTATCGGCAGAGCAGGAAGAGAAATGAGAGACCAGAAGCAAGGCCGACTACTTACCCCAATGACGGCAATAACCATACAAATAACCGGAACCAGCCCAGTAATTACGACGGCCCTAACAACCAGCCGCGTAATAACCAGTTTAACGGAAATTTTAACGGCGTGAGAAATAACAACCCCTACCCAAATAATCGAAACCACTTTTATCAACAAAATAATAATGTTCCATACAGTCAGAGAAATCCATATCCCAACAATAATGGTGACAGACCTTACCCACCTAACCGAAATTACTATAATAATAATATTAATAATAATAATAATAATAGCAATAGTAATAACCGAGTGTCGCGCCCTAGGGTAAATTTTATAAGAGCAGAAGATCGCGGACCCAGGAGATACTATCAACCGAGGAGGAGCAGCTTCCACGGCGCCGACCGAAGATGGAGGAGTGCGGAACGAGACGGCCCAAGATACGAACAGGAAAGACGAAGTACCAGCCTGGAAGATCTTGGCAGACAACCGAACAGGGCGTTAAACATCAACCAGGGTACAGAACGTCAGGAAACAAACCAGAGTTTCCCGAACGATGCCTCGGTCAACAGTAACTTAAACAATGACCAAAATGCTTTAAACGAGAGGAGGCAGTAATCAACAACGATGACCCGTTACTGCTTATACTTCCTGGGTTAGAAAAGGATGATTTGCAACAAGCAAACAATGATAAAAACTTCACTATTATCAGTAACCATTATTTGAAAGACATACGAACTGAACTTTTGGAAGAGAACGAGAAGAGTCTCAGCAACAGTAATAATGAGATAATTTATATAACAGCGGAGGTGGAAGGAGTTCCCGCTAAAATAATGATAGACACAGGAGCTAATATTTCAATAATAAACTCCAATGAGTTGGAGAGAATACAATATACATGTGGAAAAACTTTGCCAATGTTACCAGTCAACAACATTGTGTTGGTAGGTGCAACTGGCCGCCAGAATAAAACCATTAGGAAGCAAGTTTCCTTAAGTGTCGTTAGCCGTGATATAGCTTTAGACATGGAATTTTTAATCGCCACCGGATTACCATTTGACATCTTAGTCGGTTGCGATATTCTTCGTAGATATTCGGCAGTAATCGATCTTAATTTAAATAGAGTATCACTTTTCCCAGACGGAGTAACATGGACCGCAGATCTGGTAGGAAGCACAACTATACTTCCCAGCCCAATACATCAACAACTTCGAAAAATTAATATTATAAGAAACAGCCCTCTTTCTAAACCCATAATATACAATAATGGAGGAGAGGATTTATGGTCAGTTAAGATCCAAGAAATACGGAATTTCCAGTGCGGAAGCGATAACAAGAAAATACCAACACATCTGGCTGATCGTCTAATTACAATATATGAGAAATACAAGGCGGTGTTTTCTGATGAACCAGGGAAGGTAAAAAACTACCAGTGCCAACTTCGTTTTAAAGAAAACGTAGAGTTTAACCGGAGGTCATATCCAATAGCGCAGTCGCTCAAAGAAGCCGTGAGAACAGAGATAAACAAGATGATAGAAAACGACATAATTGAGATTAGTCAATCACCTTACACTAGTCCAATTATTGCTGTTCCGAAGAAAGACGGACAAGTCCGGCTCTGTTTAGATGCGCGTGAGTTGAATAAGACAATTGTGAATGACAGAACTTCTCCTGGTGAAATAGAAGAAATTTTAAAACGTTTTCATGGTACTAGATTTATTAGCACCTGGGATACGGTCTGTGGTTATTGGCAGGTAGAGCTGCATCCACAAAGCCGCCAATACGTAGCGTTCATTTTCGAAGGGCGCAATTACCAGTTCAAGAGACTGCCCTTCGGACTTGTCAATTCTGTCGCCATATTTGTGGCATGCATGGACCAGATTTTGGGACCAGAAGCGCTCCAATTTACCACCGTCTATGTTGACGATTTACTAATCACATCCGGAACCTGGGAGGAGCATTGTTACAGAGTGGAATTTGTACTAAACAAACTAGCGCAGAACAACATAACACTGAAGTTGGAGAAATCCAAGTTCATAGCGCGCGAGGTACAATTCTTAGGCTTCAACCTAGACGACAGAGGTATTACCCCATCAGCAGAAAAAGTGGAGGCAATTCAGAGGTTCCCGCAACCAAGAAACAGGAAACAATTGCAATCTTTCCTCGGACTCTGTAACTATTACAGGAAGTTTCAGAGCCGATATTCCGAGTTGACCGCCAAGTTTCAACCACAGTTATCGGCCAAAAACAAATGGACTTGGGGTGAAGATCAAGATATTACCTTCCGATTGATAAAAGAGAAGTTTCTGGAGAGTGTGATACTTCGTCACCCAGATTTTAAGAAACCGTTCTTTCTAAACTGTGACGCTAGCGATCTAAGCTTAGGAACGACATTATACCAGGAAGATGAGGAGGGACAACATCTGGTAATAAGCTTCGCTAGTCGCACATTGAACCAGTGCGAAAAGAACTACAGTGTGACAGAAAAGGAATTGTTGAGCGTGGTGTTCGCGTGCAGCAAGTTCCGGACGTACATTCTCGGATATCAAGTCACGGTACGAACTGATCATAAATCCATCTCGTTCCTTCGTAGGTGCAAATTGAGTCACGGCCGATTGGCTAGGTGGGTACTCGCCCTACAAGAATATGACCTGAAATGGGAATACATTCCAGGGAAGAAGAACGTGGTAGCGGATGTGTTGTCACGTATAAATCTGGAAGATCAGACTTTCGAGGGAGAGAAGGAGAGCTTAGTAAAAATTTATAACATATTCACGACCAGAGCCGATTTACAAGCTTTGTTAATAAACATCAGAATCCATCAGCAGTCTGATCCTAAGCTGAAAAACATTGTGAGTCGTTTGGAAGCCAATGATGAAACCATTTCTAAATATTACCACCTTAACAAGGGAATTTTATTCATAAAAACCGCATTGGACGATGAGACATGGAAGGTGGTAATCCCGCACCAAATAGAAAAGGAGGTCATCATCGATTACCATGTCAGGTATGGTCACATGGGAGCGTTAAAAGTGATACAAGCTCTAGAGGAAAATTGTAAGATCAAGAATATCAACCGCAAGGTGAGAACATACCTCAAGTCCTGTAAGATCTGCCAATGTGCAAAAGTAAACAATGAAAAGACAGAGGGTATCATGATACCGATAACTTCCAACGCAAAACTGGAAAAAGTGTTTTTGGATATATGCGGGCCATTTCCCCGTAGCGGTGGTCGGCACAGATATAAATACTTGGTAATCATAATGGATCACTACACCAAGTATATAAAGCTATATCCGGTTAATCGGGCAACGACAGCAAAGGTTTTGGCGGTGATTATTGATTTGTATATCCCAGAGATCGGTAGACCATTTTCTATTATTACCGACCATGGTACACAGTTTAAGGGGAGGAGATGGCGAGACACTTTATTAGCACTTGGGGTCAAAACATATAAGACATCAGTCTACCACCCAAGTAGCAATCCGGCTGAGAGAGTACTAAGAGAAGTGGGTAGGATATTGCGCACGTACTGTCACAACCAACAGAAAAAGTGGCAAGAGTACCTAGCAGCGACAGAAACATTCCTGAATTACGCCCACCATCCAGCTATAGGAATTCCACCGTACTCAGCCATGTATGAGAAGCCGACTCCCCGAGACATTGAACAAATCATTGAATTTCCAACGAACAACAATAGGAAATTCAACCAGTTGAAGTTTTACAATAAGGTAGCAGAAGATCAGGAAAAACGGCAAGCCAAATACCAGAAGGCAATAGGGCGAATTGTAACATATAAAGAGGGTGAGAAAGTCCTCCTAAAAAATCGAGAGCTGCCTAGCACCTTAGAAGGCATAACCAAAAAATTATTATTACTTTACACCGGACCATATGTTGTGGTAAATGATAAGCATAACAATACATATGAGTTGAAGGAAATCGTTTCAGGAAAAATCAAAGGAGTGTACAATCAAGCTTCTATGAAGAAATATTATGAAGAATGAGTTGTGAGATTTAGAATTTTGAATTTATATATTTTAAAAATTCAAAAATAATGTAAGTACACCTTACAACCTAATATTTTGAAAAGAACATTCTGGAGAATTATAAGAAGAAGGAATTTAGAATTTATATTTTAAAAATTCAAAAATAATGTAAGTACACCTTACAACCTAATATTTTGAAAAGAACATTCTGGAGAATTATAAGAAGAAGGAATTTAGAATTTATACTTTTAAAAATCCTAAAATAATGTAAGTACATCTTACAACCTAATATTTTGAGAAGAACATTCTGGAGAATTATAAGAAGAAGGAATTTAGAATTTTTAATTTATAAAAATTCGAAAATAATGTAAGAACATCTTACAACCTAATAATTTTGGAACAAACTTTATGAAAGAAAAAGAAAGACTTTTGAATTGAAATATAATTATAAAAATTTAAAATTGAGTAAGTACTTCTTACTACAACCTGATAATTTAGAACAAAACTTTATGGAAGAAAGAGAAAGAGAGAGAATTTTGAACTTAATTATTAAAAAATTTAAAATTAAAATTTGGAGAAATACCAAAACATTCAGAGATAATAGTAAGATCACATTACTATAAACAATTCTGGGAATAAATGAATTAAACAGAATTTGAATGTTGATAGAACGTCAGTACTTTGAAACAAGATAAGATCAACATATTACAAGGATTTATGAGAAATATTTTTCAATTAAATAAAAAGAATAGTTTGAATTTTACATTAAAACTAACCAAGTTCCAAAAAAATAATTATGTGTCAATTATGATTGAATTGAGAAGAAAATAAAGTGATTAATTCAGAAAAGAGAATTAACGTTAATCCAGAATAAATGCTAGACATTCACAATAGCATTTGAAGGAGTAGAGAAGAATAACAAAAAAGAGTGTAATATGCCAGAGAAGAAAAAAAAATTTGGAAGCAAAGAGACTAATTACCTATGAAACGATAATGAAAACAGTTAATTAAGAGCAAAGAAGAACAACTCATACCAAACATATGGAGAAGATGATTTTGAACCAATGATAATAATAAGACCTATATGAAATGCAAAGAGAAGAAATACCACATGAAATATAATATAAATGAATTAATGATAATGAATGCGAAGACGGATTAATAACTTTCTAAGAGAAAGGAAAGAACCAAAATGTTTAAATAAAATGATCAATATAACAACCTGTATATCTAATGTAAAGATACAATGTTAAAAAAATTAAATATAACATATTAAGACCATTCAAATAATGAATACGAAAGACTATTTATAAAGACCATGCTAATACTATGAGTAACCAGAAGAAAGTATAAAGAGCATTCAGATGGAGAAGAAAGAGAGTTACACTGTAAACAGTAACCAGAATTATTAAAAGAAAGGTTTTCAACCATAATAAAAATAAAATATATCAGACAAGTTAAGAGTTTTGAAAAAATATATATGTAATGAGTATAATAATGATTATGAAGATTTATTAAGATAGAAAACGTGAGATAATCTGAGAGACTACGAAGTGGAGAATCCAAAGATATTTTTATTAGTCGAAAATGAGACTACTTTTATTTATTTATTCGATGACTGACTGAAGATAATTCCAGCAGCATTATGTTTTTTTTGAGCAGGGATGGATATGCCCCTGTACTCAATTTATAGAAGTGGTGTATGGCCAGCAGAGAAGTAGCGTACAGTGCCCCTCTGATCTGCCCCAGCCCACGTGATAGGGAATGTTAGGGAATTAATATCCCAAGGATACAACACGAAGTTGATATAGAAAGAAAATGTATTACAATTATAATATATCTCAGAAGACACTAACTATCCGAAAAGGATCAGTAGTAAGACAAGTAACCATATATATAAAATTAATAAAACTCTAATATAAAAAAGTCGATATAAAAATGGAGAAGAAAATGAATTATAAGAAATGATGAAATTATCATAAGAAATTATTTCATCCATAAACATGTCTGAAATAATTACTTCTGGAGGAGAGCAATCTGTAGCGTGACAGATATAAGCATAATATTGAATGGCAATTGATCATTAGAATAATGAAGTTATAATATTTAAATTTGGAAGAAAGCATTAAGTCTAATATAAATAGATTAATTCATAGCAACTGTGGAAAGAAATCATTATTATAAAGAAAATACAAGTTAAAATAAAAGGAGTTACTAGTGATGAGTCATCCAAGACCAGTCTCATAACCAAAGGTTTTCAAGGTATAACCCAGGAAGGTAAAATAGTAAATAACAAAGCAGTACACAATATGACCAAACCCACAACGAGGGAGAATAAATAGAATAGAAACCCTAAAATAAGCCAAGATCAACCAATACAGGTTGTGTATTTCTGAATTAAAGAAGAAGATGGAGAAGATCCCAAGAAACCTGATGGCATCAAGAAGAAGATGGAGAAGATACCAGTCCCAGAAGGCAGGAGAAAAGAAGACTGAAGAAAGAAGAAGAGGGCAGCATCCTGAAAAAGATGTCATGCTCTTATAAAAGACACCCAAATCCCTATATCCCCAAAATAAATATCTAAAAATAAAAGTATAACGAAATAAAAACCACATGTATATAAATTTAAGAGAGAGGAGTGTATAAAGTAAAAGTTTCCTGTGAACTAAGATGAAATAATAATATAGTACCCATGGAACAAATCTCCATTGAAAAAACGCTAACCAATTTATTATGTTAATAAGACTATACGACCATTTAGCATTAACATAATATATAAGTGCAAAGTGAACCAGTGATAGTTTTGGGTATTATAAAAAATGAACCTTGTGTTTCATTCTTGGCAATCACAAACATTGGATGCAATGAAATATGCATTTTTCAATGACTTAAAATATGTACTGTGACAATATGTTGTTCATAAGACATGAATCTGTTTAAAATAACATTTTGTTTTACATGAAAAAAAAGAAAAACAGATGTCATAGTGCTTTTTGAACGGTTAATACTATTTATTTGTTAATGACAGGGTGCAATTACCCAAAGACAATGTATAAAAGACTGTATAAAAACTGTAGAATCCTACTTATAATAATAGTTAGAAATAAGAATATAAATATAAGGTTTTAATGTATATAGTACAAGAATGTTTAAAAATGTTTTAGATATAAGGCCATTTGTTTGGGTCTGAAACAACTAACATCAGAACTATAAAAATAGTTACCACTTGTAAATAGCAGAGAGTAATTAAGATGTTAGTTAGTACAAAACCTTTGTTGTAAACCATATTTCCATGTTGGAAATGGGAATTTTGTTGCAAAATGTCTGATTTGAAGACAACCATTTATTTAAAAAAAATGTTCTTTATTCTGTTTAACTATTATTTGTATTGTAACCAATACTAATTGTTTTTGTGTAATTTGAAAACATGTTTAATTTATAATACTATTTGTAAAAAGTCAGAGAGGGTATCACACATCATATATTGTTTGTAAATTATTTTGTAAGAAAAATTGTTAAAAAAAAATCATAGGCCAAAAGAATGGAAACCAAACTTCATCAAAACAGAGAAATTACTCATTTAAAAGCAAATAAACAAAAGGGGTTTAGACAAAATAAACTTGAGATCATGCCATATAATTGCACATACCATTTAGAGAGATTTTAATAAATTATATTCAGAATTATAAATAAAAATAAAATGACTAAACTCAGAAATTTAGACATGGGAGTCATATATTCCAGAATAATGTTTCAGAATACAACTAATTCAATTAACTACCAGAAAATAAGGAAATAGGAACCTTTTAATACAATATAGGATTATTAATATTAAATATAACTGATAAAATGGCTGAATTTATATAATGACAGGAAGTAAATTTTGATGTTTTGACTCTTCACAGTATACCAAACTGAAAGTGAAATTACTATTTTTTTTTGGACAGAAAACACTATAAAATGGCATTATTTAATCTGAAAATAACCAGAATGAACTGAAAGATTAATTTAAATCAAATCTAGTGAATAAAATTGACAAATAACCAAAGTATAGGCATTCATATAGTGAAAATGTAAAAGTGCATACAGGATGTGAAAAATATTTGAACAATGTTAAGGATAATATTATATGGGCTAAGAGTTTAATTGAAACTGAAGGAAACAGTTAGTTAATTATTGGTAGTTGAACGGTTAACATGACATACGTTTAATAACGTGGATAACCTAACCTATAATCGTCATACAAGCGAGTGTATAGTGAGTTATTGTGAAATCGCGAGTGACTTGTAAAATACTTCTGAAACTATCATATTATAACAGAAACGATCAAGTAACACTCCATAACACAGAACAATATAAATCTACTCCGAAAAACACCATAAAACACTAGAAAACTGTATAATACATTAAACCAAATTAGTGACGGAATCGGAGAAAGTGTTTGACTTATAATTACACAGACATACTAAATACAACCCAGAATCACTACACCAGTCACTACACAACATATAACAAGAGATTTGCAGACACAAGAACAGGAATATTACGTCAAAATACATTATTTGGAATGCAGCAGCAACGAGCAACATTTTCATCGACTTGACGGCAGCCATCTTTCTTTGACAATCCCAGTGCCTCTTCTTGGTTCAGCACAGCTGTTTGGTGAAAACAATTATTATATTTACAATTTATTATTCAATGTCTGTGTTTATTAATAACTATTAATTTGATTGTAACGTTATACTTTTTAAATATTAGCCCGATTTCTCTGACTTTGGTAATAACTGGCTGTTTAAAGAACCCTATATAATTTTTATAACATATACTTGTAATTTTTTTCGATATCCTGAGAATCGATACTAATCGATAAGAGTCAATATTGCTGTTACTTAATAAAACATTAATACTTTTCAATACTTAATAGTTTTTTATTTCTTCAATAATACTAATTACCAATAATATAATTCTAATTGATAATCTACAAGGACTTTACCACCCGTAAGTGAAGATAACCTAAAAAATAGAAAGGTAAACAAATATCGATTGGTTTACAGACAGTCTTATGAGTGGTGATAGATTATTTAAATTATACTAAAACTTTAATAAAAATTTTCAGAAGAGCATTACACTGTTTAAAACTTCACAGCCCTATATTAATTAATTGATCCTAATTAATTAATTAATAAAATTTAAATTTTTTTTTATTATTTTTTTTTATAAACATAATTTTTTTTTAATTTTCTTCAAAACAATAATTTTTGTTTTGAAACTTTCGGTGAAGCTGAGCATATATATTTCTTCATCAACTTTACGCTACTCGACCGGTCTTGCTACCATTGGGACTCGACCAGCTGGGAAACTTAAGGAAGTGTTTCAGGCCAGTAAGACGTCGAGAGCCACACCAATTAAACATATTACATTGGACTTGATTACATCGGAGTCACATACTCCACAATAGCTTTATATCATCAATCAACTTACAGATTCACACATCAATCTTATTTATTTTATTACAATATATATATATAATATTTTAATTAACATATAGCATAATATTTCTTAACTAACGTAACTTTTCTTAATAATTCTTATCTGCAGTACTCGACTCGTATTAGAAAGCTATTCCTATGATATTTCGTTTCATTCCTTAATTTATACAATGATTCTCTAAATACCCTTTCTAGTATGTCATATCACAGAAACTGGATTGTTAGTATCTGAACAAGTGTGGGTCTTTTGAGAATGAGATGAGTTATACTTATGGTAGATATTAATTTTTATGTTTGTATATTAGAGTTGTGAATTGTTCAGATTTTATATGTTACTTGTTTGCCGGATTCTAGACTCTGATTAGTTGCTCTCCGTTGCTCATTACACTTCACTTTCGACCAATAAAAAAAAAAGACGCTACTTTCTAAAATGTCAATAAATATTGGGGTGTCATCTTTTGTCTTCTGAAGGACATCGACCGGCTTTTCTAACGGTACTTGCCAGTTTTTTGCTGTTTCTGATACACAAAACATTTTATGCGTTTATGACATTACTAGGTACAGTCGTCTATTGTATTTTTATTTCGGCTGGCGACAGACTGTCGGCACACAAGCCTCACCCTGTTCATTCTTATTCTACGTATTACTTACATCTATGTGTATTACAAATTCATATCCTACCACATCTCTATAATTATTATTAATAATTGAGTTTTTTATTTATTTTTATATTCTACATATTTTGAATTAATTTATAACGTTCCACAGTAACGTTACAAACCCAACCCACAACAGTTTTTGCGATTTTATCAAAATTTTTACTCAGTTTAAAGGCCCTGACGTCCAAAAATTTTTGAAAAAAAAAAAAACGAACACTTCATTTAGATTGTAGTTTAAGTTCGATTTAATTTGATGACCCACATGGGCTGTTGTAACTTTCTTTTCACAGTTTTGATCTCCTCACTTTTTTGCCTTCCGCCCACCTGTTTTTGGAAGGATCAGTCTCAAAACAATAGGGTTCTGTTGGCTAAAGAATTTACATATCGAAATTTATGTAACTGTAGTTCGTTCAAAATAGTGAGGGACCTCTGCAGTTTGGGAATGTACTAGTTAGTTTGCTAAATAGAGTAGCGGCAATCAGCTTTGTTTTGCAATAATTGTAATTGCCGAAATTATGAAATAATACTGTAAATGTATATGGTTGTAAACCTATTGTCATATACGAGGCCGTAGTCAAAGAATGCGCTGCGCGACAGACAAGGAGGGCACGGCTCTCGGCTCTCGGCTCTCGGCTCGCGTTGGCTATGGTCAGTTACTGCACTGCGTGTGCGTTAGACTTTACGACCATGTCCCCTCTCCTCTCCTCAATCCGTTTAAAGTACACTTTTCAATGCCAAAGCATACCTCTTTGACTTTTATGACGCTCTGCATGCACTCTCGCTACACATGTTTATTATGGTTCTGGCCGCGCCGCGCCGGGCCGGGTTTTACTGTGTGGCTGGCCTGCTTGTTTACGTAGTCGTACTGGCACTGGCACACCGCGCGCGCGCGCGCGTGTGTGTATAATTTATAGACGCATTTATGCGTTTGTATTAGTGCAGCGTTGGATGTACGCAAATGTAAGTCAGTTTTTATTACCCGTATTTTGGCTCAAAGTACTGCGGGTACATGTGCGTGCGTGCGTCCAAACACACGCCTACACAGACGACTGTATACACGTCTTGCTGGACTGCGTCATACAGTCTGTCGCTGCCTTTGCGTACAATAATTTTACTCCGACTTTTCAATCGGGGTTCCTTCGATCGCTCCGGCGGCGGCAAATGACATTGACATCGACTGCGCCGACGGCCAAATATGCGTTGTACGACACATGGCCAGGGGGCGGAGCCGGGGGGGGGGCTTAAATTTGGGGTCGGGGGATCATGGACCATTCATTAGAGGCCTAATATAAATTATCAGGAGTGGCATGGTATGGTTACATAACACCTGTTGCCGTTTGTGATAGGGCTAAAAGTTAACCTAAAACTTAATTCGAATTTTTTCTTGTAGCAAGTATTATTTTTAGAGCATTTTGTACCATTCGCTGTGAGAAGAAAAGGGTCACGGTTCAACGGAATCTGACTCTCATTATATACTTACACAGAATAAATCAAAACATAAATAATCGAATTAAAAATAATAAAGACAACCAGAGAAACACACGACTAAACGAACAAAACACAAATAGGTACGTAGTAACTGCTGCACGTCGGTTCCGAAAAAGAACATAGCTGCTAACTGAGCGTTTTGCCGGTTATACAGCGGCAACACATTGGACGGACGAGTGTGTGTCCCCTCCTCAGTTTGTGCAGTGACAACAACTGCGATGTCAATGACCGTACGCAGTAAAACATTGCCGATGTCTGAGCCGGCAACACAAGACGGTGCAAGTGCCCAACTGCTCGAAAGCGATGCTATGCTTTTCTTCAAGTTTCTCTACTAACATTGTTCGGATTTCAAATTATTCATTAACTAAAGTACTTATTTAGGTTCGCCTAATGGTCCCGCACATAAGGTTGAATTTATGCAAATTATTCACAATGTCGTTGCTTGCATTATAAGACACACTGTAGCCCAGGTATTCAAAATATTCACTACTAAATCAAAATAAATAAAGATTAAAACAAATTAAGTTGTTGTCCAGTTTTATTCCTTACCTCGTTGAAATTAAAAATTCTCTCACTTACTTACGGTGGGTCGGGGGAGATTACTCAGGTAAAATTTCAGTCCGGTCCTTACGGCATTCCGGTGTGGTCGGGTTGCATCTGCGGTCGCGGTCAGCCGTGACACGAAGGTATCACCCCCCCGCCACATTTCACGCACCGTTATGTAAACCGATCCCATTTTATTTCTCACGTGTTCTTGTTCGCATTACACTTTCATACATTCTCTTATTACACGCAGCTCTGTGTACACATTCTTGTTCTTCATCGTCGTTCGTTAGTTCTCGAACTTCGTGACCCTAGAGAACTGTTGAATTCACGGGGAAGCTTAGCGGCGGTATTTTTTTCTGAGTTGACTGACCAGTGACGAACTGATGTTAACTCTCGACTTCTCTGCGACCAAGACCGCTCTACGTGGCCCTGTTCCCTGTTGACGCAGAACAGTATGGTCCCGGACCGGTAGATCTATACCAGTCATAGGCAACCTTTGAATGTACGGGGACGCATATATAACTGAGGACCAGTTCGATGGGCGCACCCCTCCCAACCGCATCAATGGAAAATAGAAAGTTGCGGAGTTCAATAGCCGGACGTTACAAACATTAACTGTCGCTTTATATTTAACATTTACGCTTATATTTAGCGACGTGGAACACTAAATCTAAAAAAGCTTTGCAGTATTTTTCATATTTTGTGAAAAATTTTCACATTAGGAGTAGGTCATCAACAATCTGTCATCATGCACACGCACGTTAAAACTAACAAAACTTTAAACGAAAAAAATGGTTAAACAGGAAAACATTTTACTAAAAGTAAATTAAAGAACTTACCACAATAACACTATTTATTTTCATAAAGTGCATTGAAATGTAAAACTTGCAAAAAATCGCTTTGGGGAGAAAGGTGTTTACAGGCTCTGCACGTCAAGCTCGACAATCGTATTGGGGGAAGACGTACCGCATTCGATAAATGGCTTGTGTACTATTTTATAATACGATTCTTCGAAGCAGGTGTAATGCAGATGCGTTCCTTCGTTCAGAAGAAAATAAAACTACAAATTGTTTCTCGGGCGCTTCAAACCTTATCGACGGGCGCAGGGTTGCCGACTCCTGCCCTAGAGAACTGTTGAATTTACTTTGACGTCGGGGAAGCTTAGCGGAGGTACTTTGTTCTGAGTTGGCTGACCATTGACGAACTGATGTTAACTGCCATCGGAGCCCTCAACGTCAAGACCACGTGACCTTGTTGACGTAGAACTGTATGGTCCCGGACCGGAAGATCCTGGTAGGCATGGCCGGATTACGGCTACGAGGGCCCGAAGCTATTTAAGAGCAAGGGCCCATGTATGAAAATTTGCACAATACTTTACTTTATTCAGACGATCATTGAATAAATATAATAAACAAAATATTGTTCTTAAACCGTATTTTTACTCACATATTTTTTCGTTCATTTTCAAAGGCTTTTTGAAAGCTTTATATCTTTGCGTAGAATTAATATTTCGACACTCGAAAAGAATCAAATAAGCTTATCTTTTATACTTTCATTTTGTGTTTAGTAAGTATTTCTAAGCACATTAAAATTTGAATTATTGAGTTGCAAAGGGACGTATACTTTTCTCGAGCCTTCTCTAAAAATCATCATAAAACAATTGTGATAGCTTATAACTGGGGAAAATTTTGAGCGTTAAATCTTACTGCTTTGGCTTTTACCATAACCTTATGTACCTAAATATGTTCCCAAGTTTCATTTAAATCCGTGATCCGCACTTCAGGTACTCTCCTTGTCAGTGCGGTTTTTAATATTTCGCTTGTTCGGAAAATTTTATTTATTCGTTCGAAAATAAGAATTTTTAAATGGTCGGGCATGGGGCCCCCCCCGACAAGCGGGGTCCGCGGCCTTAGGCCCCTAACCGCCCTTAATCCGGTACCGCTGGTAGGCCTACAACTGCCGCATTCAAAAGGTTTAGAGCTTTGGTGTAATAATGTGTTCTTAGAACGGTAGGACTGCCAGTATGCGCCAATAAAACTATCTCGTTGGTAAAATTACAACAACGCTTTTACCCACAAATTGTATTTAGTAACTACGAACAGCTTATCTCCTTCAACGAAGCCGACCTGTCGGTATCGTCGTTACTCTGCTGTCGGTGTACGCCTGTGTTTAAGTTATATACAGCAGCGTGCTCACAGAGAGGGACCACCTAGGGCACATACCCGTATCCACAAGATGTGGACCCCTGATATTTATTTATTTACCCAATTTTAAGTTAATTGGATAAATAACGGGCGAAGAGAATTCTCAGTTTTGACTCGATCGTCTGGCATTTGGGGCCAAATCTGTCTACTTGGGGCATGTCTCATGGTTTGCATCATGTCAATTGAATGCATCAACCGATTTTCGTAAAACTTGGCATGCCTGTCCATACGTGTACCCTACAAAATCCTATTGTTTTTGCGTTTGGACCCCCAAAAATAGGGGGGTGAGAGACAAAAATATGAGGAAGTAAAAATTTTGAAAAATCGCAAAAATCTATGTGGGGTGTCAAATTAAAGGGAATTTTAACAACAGTTTGAACATATAGTATTCTTTTTCCAAAATTTCAAAATGGGCTACTCGTACTTTTATAAAGGATCCTAACGGATTTTTTTAAAAGCTGTGGATATTCTGTTCTATCCATAATATTCCATAACTGTTGACGGTTTACATTATCAAATGTTTTTTCTACACCAACAAAAGCGATATGCGTTTCCTGGTTATACTCACGCCTGTTTTCTATTATCTGTCGTAATACAAACAATGCATCCACAATCGACCTACTCTTTCTAAAACCCATTTGCTCTTCAAGAAGTAATGCATCTGTAATGACTCTTAATCTCTGATCGAGAATTCTTGTATATATTTTGAACGTGGAGTCCAGCAAGCTTATTCCTCTGTAATTATTTGCATCTGTTCTCTCTCCTATTTTATATGACGAAATCACTTTTTCCCGCCTCCATTCTTTCGGAATTTTGTTTTCCATCCAAATGTTATAGTTTATATCTGAAAAACATTTGGTCACCAACCTGTAACCTTTGATTTATCTTCTCTAATTCTTGTCGCATCCTTCCTTAAATATTTAAAATTCAATACTCTCTTAACTTACAATTTCTTATTTCCAATCCTTTCACATTATTTGTTATTTTATTTTCTCTGTCTTCTGAAATTTTGTCTTGTATGTAGAATTACCTCTAGGCTCAACAAATACAATGGCTAGGTCACCTGGACCTCCGCGTATGGGAAAGAAAATCCTGAGGACACAAGTATATAAAAGCAGAAAGAGAGGTCGACATAGAATAATATGGTTAGGTAATGTGCTGGAAGGTCTCAGAAGAATGAATGTGAGGGATTACGCAGAGGTAGCAACGGATAGGAGACATTGGAGAACATTGGTGTTGGAAGAGATTCTAATCTGTTTGTTTTTAAATAATTTTAAATTGCACAATTTGCAAGAAGATGTCTCCATTAAAGAGAAAAAATGACCAGGAAAGAAAAAAAAAATGCTTCGAGGTTTTATCTAACATTTTCGAACGTACTTGATCTTATTTACATGCAACAAAGGTAAGAAGAAAACATATGAACTAAACTTGCATTTTTCAAGTTCTGAATACAGTTTTTATAAAATTATTTGTATAGGTTGTGAATGCGTGTATAGGTGTGTCTAGTTTTGGCCGTAATGAAATAGGCCTACATGAGAAACACCTTGGGGCAAATCCACCCTTTCTAGAAATTACAGCTGTCTGTTTTCATTCCCCACCCAGTTAATACAGGTGTATGCCCGAAGCCATTAGGTATACCAGCCATCGGGTATAATTAACACTGATAATTACGATATAACTATTAATTTATCATTGATGTAATCTATATTGATGGAATATTATTATACTGGATTATTATACAATGTAATGACGAATATAATACACAGCTTTGCTTCGATCAGTACTCATGGATTCGGCAGATGTTACAAGCCTGGTGTTAGTAATTTTTATTTTGTAGTACAATTACAAACACACGGCGTACTGGTCACGCACAATTTTGTAAATAAACAGAGGTAAATTCCCCTGACCTTCAAAGGAAGGACCACGACTCATTGGACCAAGTGTAGAATTATCAACACAAGAACGCAACACTAGTTGCTCGCATTAGCAGTTTTCCTCAACACAGAAATACCAATTTCATGAAGAAAAGGGCTACCTGAAGGGAGAGCTGTCTAAGTAAAAGGTATAACACCTGTCTTCCCCAGTCCAGTTCTTAATATCATTGTAAATAACGGTCATTGGTACACTGATACACAAAGTGCAGTTCCATTCACCGAGTGTTTACAGACCTCGGGCTTCACCTGGATCGTCGTCTCACCTGGCGGACACACCCACAAAACTTCCTAGCGTCTATATAAGCTCCGTTCCTTATTATGCAGCAATTCTATGACCGGGTTATGTGGCGCTGATGGTTACCTATGCGATCCCTGCATGAGGGATCTTGGCCAAAACCCCACAAGCAGTGTCTCCTGGACCTAGAACTTCGCTGGGTGTGTAAAGCCCATTACTTAACTTGTAACAAGACCATCCGTTCCTTGAACGCCACCATACGGTAATTTTCCCGCCGCTGTGCCCGTTTTGAGGACGATCCCGTAATTAGCGTCCTCGGGCGCAACCCATTTGTGCCAGGCGAATCTTGGGCCACGGGCTCGGCGAACAGTCACGCTCAGTAGAACCCAATTGAACACCCACGGCCGATAGCAGCGTCCTCGGGCGCAACCCATTAGTGCCAGGCGAATCTTGGGCCACGGGCTCGGTGAACAGTCACGCTCAGTAGAACCCAATTGAACGCCCACGGCCGATAGCAGGCCACATCCAATAATCCAGCTGTGTTAGAAATTCGAAACGCGGCGTACAAGCGGTCGACGGCCAACCCCTTCGTCCCCCACAACCCCACGTCTTGGTGTTTACAGTAAATTTATCACTTACTGTAATGGAAATCACGGCCGGAGTCATTATTAAAACAGCTTATAACTTCCGGCTATTGGGCCATAGTCGATTGCTTTGTGATGATATTATTTTATTCACTAGACGTTTCGGCTAACCTCCGGAAGCCTTCTTCAGTAGAAAAATAGTTCGACAAAGGGATGGTATGCCGAACGTAACCCAAGCTGAGAAATTGTTTTTATTACTATTATTCCGGGTGTACAATGTTTACGCACTTTCCGGAACCAAAGTTTACAGAATTGATTGAACTCTCATCTTCCACTGCTGCTGGTCCATCCAAATATATTCTTTAATTTCCCGTTCCCTCAATATAGTCTGAATTTCTTCTATCCAGGTGACAGGTGGTCTTCCTCTATTCCTTCTTCCTTGTGGGGTCCATTCCATAACTCTCCTTGGCAATCTTACCTGTGCCATTCTTTTCGTGTGTCCATACCATTGTAAGTTCTTATTACTAGTCAACCCGCAACCAGGAGGGTCAAGGACTCTTCTGTACGGATACCATATTCTGAAGGGTTACCATAACTTAGACATGGGACACCGATTTTAAGCGGTAGAGACTCGCTCTGACATTAGGGCCTGATGGCTTTGCATCCATAGGTCTGATGCTGGCCGCTTCTTTCTATTTACAGCGCGCGCGCGCGCACACACACACACACACACACACACATAGAGGCTATATTTTTTTTACATTAATCAAATGATAATAGAATGGCAGCGCGTGTTTCCACGAAGAATGATGAAGATTAATGAATGTTACTTCTAAATAATCTGTTATTTGCGGATGATTTGGTACTGATTGCACCAAAAGAAGACGACCTCTGGAAAGAGACATTCCATTTTTTGGTAAATCAGTAATCGTTTACCAGATCTGTAGTCCTGGATCTGAACGGTAGGCTCTCAGGTGACATTCCAATAAATAAGGGAGTTAGGCAGGGATGCTGTACAGTATAGGGAGAAATGTATTGTAAAGTTGGTTCGATTTGTTTCTTTTTTACGTGGTTTTTACATAAAGCGAGTATTGGTTTAAATGCATAAGCTATTGGTTTCCACGTCTATTTTTAGTTTGCATGTTAACCTAACAACGTCAACTTTTGGCGTCACAGGCTAAGCTATAGACTATTATTGCCAGAAACATTTTTCGTAAAAACATGAGCAATGGAAAACGATTGCAATCGTCAACAAGCTATTTCATATTATACACAAATAAATTTGCATCTAACAAAAATTATGTGCGATATTCGCTACGTATCGATGCCAATAATCGGATAATCGTAATATCGAAAACGAGTGTCGGTACCGTTGTTGAGAAAGTACCGAAGGATCTTGGAAAATGACAATATTTTGAAAAGGCTTGGATACTGGCAGAATAGGCTAAAATTGAAAGAAACGTACGGGGACGTTCAGTCAAACGATTACTATCTACTGAGGAAACTTAACAAGAACCGTTACCGGGAAAAGGAAACGCTTGTTATAAACCAATATAGGAAGACTCAATATAAATTAAGAAGAACGAGATCGATAGTAATGTGTCACGAAGGCTTACACGACCGCAGTCATTAGTTCCCGGACTGTTTGGCCGTGGTCCAAAGTTTAACCAGAAGTTTCGGAAGTTCCACAGGCTGCCATCTTCAGTGTAAACGAGTAACGCTAACGCAAGGTGGTATACGTTAGTGACAACAGTAAAGTGGTTAAGGCTGGCCACATTTATAACAATTTGCCAGCCTTAACCACAGTACTGCGGTCCTAACACTGAAGATGGCAGACTGTGGCACTGCCGAAACTTCTGGTTAAACTTTGGACCACGGCCGAACAGTCCGGGAAGTAATTTTAGCCAAAAAGAGATCGATAGTATTCACATTAGTAAGTTCAAATTACAACATACGGCTGTAGAAGTGGAAGAGCTCTGATCGTGCGTTGAAGATTCGACCAAAGTTCCGAGCCAGTAAGTGCTGCGACCACTTAAAGCGATCGTTCAGTATAAACTTTATTCAGGCAATATTTCATAGCTGAAGGAGAATGTTACCTGACGAACGTTAGAATCCTCCTGAACCGCCCGAGGTGAACAAACGATTATCGCGGCCACTAATTTGTAGTGAATTTCCTCGTGTCATTATTCACAACTAGCCGGAGTAATCACTATTATTATGATGTACACCGTGTCGCTTATAAAACTCGTTAACGGCACACAGTAGACTTCCTTAAGTTTTAATGATCTGATTGTATAGATCAAGTAGCTAGCGCCGCGCCGGCTGCTTCTCGCCCCCCCCCCAATAACTAATAGTTACTCCTCCCCACTACTTCGTACCTTACGGCATTCCTTCTCTGTCGTATCCTGCCTACGTGTTTCTAATCTCACGATAGGTTGATGTTGATGGTCTAATTAAAGTTGTTCCATTACAGATGTTTATAACGTTACCAGCTCTTACTAGCTTCCGCCATCCTTTTTGTCTCCCTCTCTCTCCACTTCTCATTTACTGTATATCGCCCTCTCTTTGTCTGTCTGTTCTAATAATAATGTGGTGTATTTATAATATACACACTCTTATTGCTTATTGGTACCTACAATCTCAATCGTATATTGTATTGTATTCATTATATACACTTATAGTATGACCTAAGAAGGTCAGAATTGTTAAAAAATCGCAAAAGCCTATGTGGGGTATCAAATTAAAACAAATTTTGACCACAAACTAAATATAGTGGTTATTTTCGTATAGTGGATACTCTTCTTTCGTAATCCTTGAAATATTTCATCATTTCAAATGACATTTCCCGAATAACCACTTAAATTTTAATCAGTTTGCATTCTTCTTACTTCGTCTTAATCATCCTCCTATGGCGCTACAGCCCAAGTCGGACCGTGGCCTCCACCAATCTCCGCCTCCAATCTACTCTATCCATTGCAACCCTCCTCCAGTTTCTTATCCTCATGTCCCTCGCGTCCTCTGCAACGCCAACTTCCCACCTCTTCCTCGGTCTGTCTCTAGGTCTCGTTCCCTCCCATGTACCCAGCAGAGCCCTTTTATGGTTCCTGCCATCCTCCATTCTCATAACGTGTCCGGCCCAATGCAATCTTTGCATTCTTATTCATTTTGAGACTGGTATTTCTTTATATATTTGATACAGTTCATTGTTATATCTCAGTCTCCATGAGCTATTTTCTTGTATTGGGCCTATAATGCGTCTGAGGATTTTCCTTTCAAAGGTGTCTACTATGTCGGCTGTTTTCTGTGTGGACAATGTGGTCCATGCCTCGCACCCGTAGCATAACACCGGTCTGATGACAGTCCTATATATTTTCATTTTTGTTTCCCTGCGCACATTCCCAGACCTAAATGATGGCAGCAATGCGAAGTACGCCTTGTTAGCCATGGTGGTCCGTCTTTGGATCTCCGGCTCCCCTGATCCAGTCTTTGCTAGATTCACTCCGAGATACGTGAAATTGTCCACCATTTCAATTGTGTCCTCCTCTATCTCAGTGTTGTTATGAACCTGGTCCCTTCTTGTTTAGATAAGCATTTTTGTTTTATCAATATATATGGCTAGCCCAACTTCCTTGGCTTTGTTTTTAAGCTCCAGAAAATATTTCTTTAGCTGCCGCGATCCGTCTTGACATGATACTTTGTCTTAATACCTCCATTTATTGATGAAGTAGAAAAATTGTCTTCCATTTTCCCCTCCTCGTCGGACGTCACGTTCGTCACGAACGAGTTTCCAGTTCAGGTTTTGTAATCCATAAAGATTTAAAAGAAGTTTCGCTTCAAAACATACGGAAACGATATTCTATACGAATAAAGTCGGTATGAATCGCCCGCTCCTGTTGAACACGTAACGCGCAACGAAGAGCTAACAACCAATCGTATCGTTCCGTCCAGCGCCTAGCGGAAGCTGGTTCACACGTATATTTTAATTACTAATTTACCTAAAAATTAGTGTTCCAAAGCCAGAATGGTGCGTATTACGTTGTAACGTAGCAGGACATGGAGAAATGGAGTTGACTCATAAATGACAGATATAGGGTTAGAAGAACCCTGTGGGTTGATGGAATTTGCTGGGGAGTAGGAATCTGAAGACGCCGAGGGACGTTTTGCGTGCTCGCGCGCGCGCGCGCGCGCACACACACACACACAGAATATAGCATAAACCACGTCAGCAGCGTTACTAGGAGCTGCTCCTGGCCGGGGGGGGGGGTGAGAAGAGCTTCTGGAGGGCATGAGACTAGGTTCTGGGTGGAGAGTGAGATAAGCTTGGAGTATGAACTTCCCATTTTTATCAGGACAAATGAGAAATTCACGATATTTCCCATATAATTTTATAAATACGTTTTTTAGGCTCTGCCTTCGTTTTCTGGCTCGTGCGCAATAGTTTGGTTTAATGCTGCAAATACGTATGTTATTTACCTAATGTTGAGTGATTCTCATTATCAAGAAAACAATAACTTTATTTTTTATTTTTGTATTCTTTTTATATACCCTAAAGGTACCATATAATGTTATTATTTATATTCTTAAAGCGATCGATTTCGGTCACAGACCATCATCAGGTTATATAGCACATTCACAATATTATAAAACACTATTATTTATAAAAACGAATTTGTATACATTGTTAATTTTGATACATATGTTGTTGTCTAAAGCTTCCTAAGAACTGATCCTAACAGAATTAGATATATAACATAGAGTGTTCATGTTTACATATTATATCAGCTGATTACTGAATGTTGTAATAAAACTAATAATAATAAAATAATAATAAAACTAATCTCAATATTGAGTTCAATAGATTATGTAAAATACATAGAGTTATACCTAAATATATACATGTACCAATAATTAACAAGACTGAGGTTGCTATCAAAACCAAAGCTTATGCTGAATGCTACTGGCTTAATAATGAAATAAGATATCAATATAAACGGAAAAACATAATTCTTAAAAACTTAGAAAAAATTAAACAAAATTTTGAATCAGCAGAATATTATAATATAACAGAGAAAATACGAAATGAGATCTCTACCATTGCTTCCACAAAAAAGAAAGTTATGTTCAAAAAACTGAATGATTTAATAAACAATAAGAAAGAAGATTACAAAAAGAAAGTTAAACCAATTCATACATTCTATCCTCGAATTATTAATGAAACAGCAATGAAATTATCAAATACAGAAGAAAAACGTTTAGATAAAGTCACTAAGTTTAATTTATTACCAGACACTACATCCATTAAATATTCCGAAGATTTAGTAATTGACTTTGAAATAAACTTATTAAAAATAAACTCAAATGTTGAAGAAAAAATACGACATGAACTCGCTAATAATATTGAATCCATTCTGAAAAAAAGTAACAACCAGAAATACAAAAAGAGACACAGAATACATAAAAAACACAAAAGAACATTAAAATAACTTAAAAACAAATCAATTAAAAACAACTGTGTTATTATACCAGCAGATAAATCAAGAGCTGTCGTAATTATACAGAAAAATGAAATTGATCAAATAGTCAACACCTTTTTAGAAAAGAATAAAATAGAAAAAATAAATAAGGATCCTACACCTCAATACAAAAAAGAAATAAAGGAAGCAATTGAAAATTCCAACATAATAAACCCAAAAAAGAAAAAATGGTTAACAAAACACAAAATGTCTGCACCTAAATTCAACCCAATTCTGAAGACACATAAAGCTGAAAAACCAGTGCGTCCTTTAATTGATAGTAGAACAGCACCTTCATACAGAGTAGCAAAATTTCTACAACATCTAATCCAAGATAATATCACGTTATCATCGAAGTCTCAAATCAAGAGTAGTTTTGAATTTACTAGTAAAGTGAAAGATTTAAATATACCTAGCAATAGTAAATTTATATCATTTGATGTTTCTGACATGTACACCAGTATACCGAGAGATGACTTATTATTAGTTTTAAAAAATAATTTAGAAAAAACGAATAAATTACAAAAAGATGAAATTGAAAATTTGATCAAATTAGTAAAAATGATAATTAACCAAAATTATTTCGTATATGAAAATCACCACTATGAGAACAAAAATGGTATTGCAATGGGGGCTCCACTTTCATCAATCTTAAGTGAAATATACCTACAGCATTTAGAAGAAAATTTTATACTCACTACCAAAAATTTATTTATACAACACATCAAATATTGGTACAGATATGTAGATGACATCATCTGTTTATTTATAGGTACTGCTAAACAAATCAACCAACTTCTAGCATAGATTAACTCCATCAATTCCGACATTAAATTTACAAGCAAACATCATTTCTCTATATACAGAAAAGACACTCAAACAGATATTACCATTCACGCAGAGAGCAACCATCCCTACTCATACAAAATTTCTGCATACAACAGCATGATACATCGAGCCCTCACATATCCTCTATGCGAGAAACAATACGAAAAAGAAATACACATCATAAAACAAATAGCACAAAACAATGGATATCAGCCTCAAATGATCGATAAAATCATTAAAAAACAACAAAAAAGAAATAAAACAAATAACACATCAATCAAATTGAAGAAAACATATATTCCTGCACATTACATTGACGACAAAAATTAGCTTGAACATTTACAAAATATAACTATCAACTAGCATTCAGAACAAGCAATGACATCTACAACAGTACAAAAAAGGAAAAGATTTACGAAAAAGCTGGAGTCTACCAATATCAATGTCAACCTACGAACTCGACAGAATGTAATGTACAGTGCAACAAAAAATACACAGGATTCACTTCAAGATCATTTAAACACAGATATATTGAACATACAAAACATTCTCAACACTCAAATCCATATTCAACAGTAGCAAAACACATAAAACTACAGTCTTGTGAATATGGTCCAATACAACAACATTTAACCGTATTAAAAACATGCGATGACAAAATAAGATCAAATATATATGAACAATACCGAATATACAAACATAAAAAAGAAGAGGGCCATGAAAATCTATTAAACGTTATGACAGACTTCAAAAATCATATCACTTTTGAAATATTACGACAAAATCAACATTCAGTAATCAGCTGATATAAAATGTAAACATGAACACTATAACAGAATCAGTTCTTAGGAAGCTTTAGACAACAACATATGTATCAAAATTAACAATGTATACAAATTCGTTTTTATAAATAATAGTGTTTTATAATATTGTGAATGTGCTATATAACCTGATAATGGTCTGTGACCGAAATCGATCGCTTTAAGAATATAAATAATAACATTAATGGTACCTTTAGGCTATAAAAAAGAATACAACAAATAAAAAATTGAATTATAGGTACCATTAATAAAAAACAATAAGTGTAAGTATAAAATACATCACATTATCATTAATAACTTTATTTTATAAATTCACAAATATTGTACTTGCTTTTATTTCTATAATTTTTAAGCCTTCTTTTAAATAAGGAAGTGGCTTAGAAGTAGGTTTACGCTAAATAATTATGAAATGTTAATAGCTCTGGGGGTGGGGGGGGACTGATCTCCCTGGACACGTGACATACGAGTATGAATCACAGAGCAATAACACTTGTAGACATTGTGTACCGCGTCGAAGCTAACACCTTACAAGTCGTGACGGTTCGTTTACACCGTCACGTGCACGTGCACGACACGTTCCCGCCGCTTATTAAATTTAACAATTACAGCTAAACCAAGTGTCACGTACAGCAGGCGCGCTCGCTCGAACGCGTCACACAATGACATGCCATATAATGTTCAAGTTGGATTTACAGGTACTTACCCAATAAGTCGACATATAGAAGAAGAAGAAGAAGAAAGTAGTGTACGTTTCGGAATATCCACATTTACTACTTCGGAAAACTGGATTTACATACACGATAATGTTCTTTCTATGCTGGCCTTGTGAGGCGGTATCACCAATAAAGAGGTAGACAGTTTTACAAAATCACAGTAAAACGTCGTTAACCCGTATAATTTAAACAAAAAAATCTACCCACTTTTTGGTGACTCATTTTTTTCTGTCTATTCCACTGTTTTCATCTGCATCGTTAAAATAAAAAATCGCTTTAGAATATTTAAAATCTAAGACAATTCAGCGGGTACTTTTCCATTAACTGTACCTGCACCACTTTTTCGGGGGGTTTTTAGAGGCACGACAATATCGATATGTCACGCAATGTAGAAGAAGAAGAAGAAGAAGCGCACCAATGATAAATTGATTGTATTGCTGAGTGCAATGCGAAAATACGTAATGTTCTAGTGCGAGAGGTTGGATGAGAATCTTTTGGTTTTTAGTTTATTGGTTAAACTCATAGTTTGGCAAAAGCTAACGTTTAATAAGTATAAATACAATGCGTGTAACGTTTGGCGACTACCTCAAAACTCGTAATTAACCAATGCAACTCAAAGAATGGAGAACTCGGTATTGTTGTGGCATACAAGCGTTTACTCCTTCTTTATACGTTAGCATGGTGAATGTTCACTTAAAGTGTTGTTCATAATGAGTTTTATGTTTATGAGATTGTATTTAAAACTTAAATCTAATCTTGTGCACGTAAACATTACGTAATTTTTAACGCAAACTGCTGCGATTAAGCAGAAAATCTATCTTTACATCTTTAGAAATTGAATTTGGAATCAGCGGCGGAACTAAGAGCTGCTACTGCAACGGGATAAGACCATTTGGGGGGGGGGTCCGCACAAACGCACACAGCCGGGCTTCTTGGTAGATCTCGTAGGGCTTTTCTTTTTAAATTATAACGTGCAGTATAGACAATGTTTGCTGTTGCATGTGGAAAAATACAAATACATGTACAATACAAACAAAATTTTGCATAGGGTTTTCGCGTAGCGGCTAAACAAACTAAGCATAATATCAGAAAAGACAAGCAATGGGACGTTATCGAAAAAACCTTCTTTGTAACCAAGGTAAGCAGTACTCGGTTCCAGGTAGAACGAAGCCGATGCCGCTTAATAATGAACCACGTACTAATAAATTGTAATTAGTTTTCTATATTTTTATTGATTTTTTTATCGTTTTCATTTAATACAGTAAAACCTGTCTTTAGCGGCCACCCTTAAATCTCCATAAAATGTGGCCGCTTAGAGAGATGGCCTATAATAAGGGGGTTGGCGGGAATAGTAACAGCACAGTGTATTAACTAGGGATTATCAGCTATATCATTTTATTATGTACTTGCAGTTGTATTCTTATTTACAGTACGTTATCACTGGAAATAATTAATTACATTACAGCACATTAGTAAAGATTATACTTTAAAGAAATAGTCTTTTAAAGTGGTCTGTTTTGAGGTAGCAGTTTTATTGTAAATTGCGTAATTTTTTGCCAAACAGTAAAGTTTACTACCATTGTTCCACAGCATTCTTTCCACATTCCTCATCAAGCATAACACACATATCATTGATCGGCCTAAGAGATTGAGACACTTCTTTTAAACACATTCGCGGTTCTTTATTTTCTTCTTCTTCTTCATTCTGTACGTCATTATTACCTGTTTTTGCAAAAAGCTAAACAATTACTGTATTGAAAAAGTATATATTCTGGAATAGTAGAGATTTTAACCGACCATTTCAAAAAGTTTTGATTGTGAATACAGAAATTTTTCGGATCTACCTTTATAATCTTCCTGAAGTTGATTCTCCCAAGTGCCCTCGAGATCGTCACAGGTTCTTGTGAAATTTCATGTAATGACTGTTTCATGTAATGTTACTGTTAAATTACACTACAAATTACAAAAACACTTCTCAAGCACACGTGGATCGTTCACGCGAATTCAATGCTATAACGGTTTCAACAGTTCGGAACGTTCGCGTGTACTACTGTTTCAGCGTTTTGAAAACTTCAACAGTGTATTGTTTACAAATAATTTGTAAATTTAAAACTACACAGTTACATAAGGCTAGGTAATTTCAATTGGTTACCTATAAACACTACTTGAGTATTCGTAGAACTCTCTACTGTCAAACTATTTTGTCTTCTGTATTCTATTCAAGACGACTGAACATCGCTGACCGTTTAAGCAAGTGAAGGCACCCGTTACAGGCTGAGCGCTGGCCGAGGGACGAGGTGACCGTTTAATGGAGGGAAAATTTACATTGACCTTACGGAAAATAAAATCAGTTCGTCAGAAAAGTAGCCGTTAATAAAGGTGACCGCTGAATAAAGGTAGCCATTAGATCAGGTTTCACTGTATTATTGTTTTTTTATTCTCTTACCAGCTCTTCTTGGTGCGTCTCCATTTTCACTCTTGTGACATCTCCGTCATCTATCGACATGTGAGATTTTTTCGTTACATGTAAGGACAATGCTCCGTGGTCCCCTTCAAAAACCTAGGGCGCGAGAGACAATACTGACTCAGGATGGAAGAAGCTAGAGAAACGGTCAGGCGTCTGACGTACAGAGAGAGAGAGAGAGAGAGAGAGAGAGAGAGAGAGAGAGAGAGAGAGAGACAGAGAGAGAGAGAGAGAGAGAGAGAGAGAGATGCCTTTTCATTGGTGAAACGATTGAAATAATTTACAGTAGAGATAATGGAAATCGTGAATGAAGGTAACAACAGCTGCAGCTCAGAACGTTTTTGTAAACGCCGCTTTTCTTCGGTCTGTAGGTGTTAGACTTGAAGTATTTCTTAGGGACGTTCCGGCTTCAGAAGATATTAAAATCATGAGTTGCAGTGGAGTTAGAGTTGGTACTGACATTGAAAAATGAGATCATCCAAGAAGTGACAGATTTCAATCACACGGGGAGCGAGAAAAAGCTGTAGAGAGATTGTTGAGTAGAATAAGTCAGGCAAAAGGTAGTTTCAATAAAAGGAAAACCCTATTCACATAAAAGAAAATTAGCTTGAAGATGAGGAAAAATCTTCTGCAAACCTATGTGTGGAGTGTCGCGTTGTATGGGAGTGAATCTTGGACAGTTGGAGCAATAGAAAAGAAGGAACGTCTACCTTTTGAGGCATGGTGTTATACAACGATGCTTCGGATAAGTTGGATGAAGAAGCTGAAGAACGAAGAGGTGTTAACCTCTATTGACCGAAATCGATCGCTTTATGATAACATCATATGGTGCCTTTAGGCTGTATAAAAAAGAATACAATAAAAAATATAAAAAATTGAATTATAGGTACACATTAATAAAACAATAAGTGTAAGTATATAAAAGTACATCACATTATCATTAATGTGAATACAAATCACATAATATATTGTGAACACAAATGTGCTATAATGTTTTATAATATTGTGATAATCTGAAGATGGTCTATTGACCGAACTCGATCGCTTTATAATAACATCATATGGTGCCTTTAGGCTGTATAAAAAAGAATACAATAAAAATATAAAAAATATAGAATATTGTTTTAAATAAGATAGTTTAATAACAACTGTCTTTTATTTGTATTATTAACAAAAATTGATAACTTAATTTCAAAAAATGTCGGCGTGTAGATGTTTCTGACGGGCACGGTTAAATACTTTCACCGCGAACAGACGTTGTTACTGCTAAATTAGTGTATTGTGCGTACACTTTTTCATCCAGTAGGCTTAAAGTGTGTATGTACCCTAATCGGGTGTCTCGAACTTATGCGGAATAGCACTTACAATATTACTTGCAGTATCTCTAGGAAATTTTAACTTGTGTTTAAGTCGCGATTGACAGACCGATGTCATGAACTACGCGGCGCTTACACGTTATCTATTCCCACGAGAGACTGATCTTTTCGTTTCAAATAGTTAACCACGACTAAATTCTAGTAAACTGATTGGTTTTTCGCTAACCCCTACTCATGATTTTTTTCTACAGGCAACAAATATATATATATATATATATATATTACTTTAATATTTATAACTAAATTTACCTCAAGATATACTTTTTTCCTATTAGGAACATGTTTCGAGAGTTCCTGTACTCTCATCTTCAGCCTTCGCCATCTTGTTTCTGGTGAAGTATTTGTTTGTTGGCGTCTGGATGTTATTAAGGTAGTTTGTTGGTCTTTGGTCTTTTAAAGTTGCATTATTGTGTGTGGTTGTGGTATCTGTTTTTGTATTTTGTGTATTTTCGATGTTGAGTGCTTTGAATATTGTGTCATGTTTTGTATTGATTTGTATTTGTTCTGGCATTAGTTTGTTTTGTGTTTTATGTTTGTAAATCTGTAAATTTTCCCAAATGTTCATTATGGTGCCTTTGTGTGGTATATGTTTTATTAGTGTTACATTGGTTATGTCTGGGAATTCATGTCCTGTGTTTATTGCATGTGTGGCTAAATTGGATTTATATATATTTGGTTTTTTGTATGCATTTAGGTGTTCAAAATAACGTTTTTTCAGCTGTTTTTTTGTTTGTCCTATATAACATTTATTGCAATCTTGGCATTCAATTTTGTATATACCGTTGGTTGTTGTATTATCTTTGTTGTGTGAGCTATTTAGATTTTGTAATTTATTTTTATTAGTTTTGTATGCTATTTTTATATCTGTGTTTTTAAATAGTTTTGTTAGTTTTGTCATTTTATTATTTATATATGTGAATGTGGCCCATTTGTTGTTGTTGTTATTATTTATGTGTTGTTCAGTTTGATTAATTCTTAATTGTTCAGTTTTTATTTTGTATTTGATTTTATTTTCTATTTTGATCATAGTATTTTTATTGTATCCATTTGCATAACCAATTTGGTATATTATATTTCTTTCTTTGTCAGTTTCTTGTTTGTTTAGGGGTATTTTGTACATTCTGTTAAATAACGAATAAAATGCTGCCATTTTATGTTGTGGTGGGTGGTCAGAATGGTATAATGGTAGTGGTATCAGGTAGGTATAATGATGTTAGTGGAAGTTGGTTTTCTATATATTGCATATTGTATGTGTTTGTTGTATCTTGTGATGGTTATGTCTAAATAGTTGATTTTGTTATGTTTTTCTTTTTCTTCTGTGAATTGTATTTTGGGATGTATGTTATTGATTTGTTTCAGTATGTTCAGAACTCTCGAAACATGTTCCTAATAGGAAAAAAGTATATCTTGAGGTAAATTTAGTTATAAATATTAAAGTATTATATAAATCAAGAAACGGACTGTAGCAGAAAGTGATTGAAAAAAAAAATATATATATATAGTATATATATCCTGCGACGTTGTCCGATGCCTAATTGCCAATATCTCCTGTCGTTGCAGTTTTCTTCGGTTAGACCTCGTACATTCATTGATCTCCTTACACCCTGTATCCATGTTACTTTTGGCCTTCCCCTTTTTCTGTTTTCCTGTGGTATCCATTTCTTCACTATCTTTGGCAACCTCTCCTCCCCCATTCTCTGCACGTGCCCATATACCAAATTAATTGTTTCTTCTCGATGTGTTCTAAAACAGTTTCTTTTATATTCATTTGTTGCTTAATTGTTTCGTTTCTGACCCGGTCTAATTTTGCTGTTCTACATATTCTTCTTAAGCAGTCCATTTCTGTGGGTTCTATCTTTCTTTTCAGATGTTTTTTCATTCTCCACGTCTCAGACCCATATACTAATGTGCTCTTAATCATTGTGTTGTATATTCTCATTTTCCTTTGTTTTCCTATTTCGGTGCTCCACAGTATTCCATTTAGAGACTTAAATTATTGTTCTTGCTTTGTTTACTCTACACTTTAGGCAACAAATATTCATGTTAAAAAAGGGTTCCAAACAGAATAATTCTTGTTCAGAAACGTGATCATTTTTACGACTGAAATTATAGCTATAAAACCGTTTTCCTTAAAATAAGCATACATTTAATTACTGTTTGTTTTTTTAAATAGCTATTGTCATCAGTTAGGTCTTTTTATTATGAACTTTCTGATATGTCTCATGTAAAAATTTCTTATATCACAAAAGTTATTTAAATTAACGTGGTTTTTATGAATTTGCCGTAAAATAATTAGGTACCCTCGCACACGCGCACTACACACGCGGCTAAGTATCCTTACGCACCATTTCACAGTACTTAAAGTTGTTTTACAAGCCTAAAATACTTAAAACTAACATTTTTAACAGTGCTCCTTATCCACTAATACGTAATGTTCAAACCTGCAAGCTCTACTTATTCACACAGTGTCGTTATATGCTATCATATGCTTTTACTCTCTGCTACATTACATATGCAATTAGTATGTCCATTGCAATATATCTGTCTCATTGTCTCTCTTTCTCCAACTCCCTCCTTGTTCGATTTATCCTAAGTAAAAAGGAAACAACGTATAGAGAGAGTGTCGCTGGGACGAAGTCCGAAAGCAGGATTAAAATGTAAGACCACAGGGTGAAGAAGTGTTGGTAAAACTCGAAAGATGTAAAAAGATGCCCTGTTCCCTGAAGATGAAGTAGAAGAAGAATAACAAGAAGACTGACTCCTTGTTGTTCGCCTTCCGTTTTAATTCCTGGTATGGATCACAGTTCGTATCCTGCATAACCGGAATCATAAATTACAAACGTCATCTTCCTTTACAATTTTTCCCCTCTCCCATGTCTTATCTTCTATGACTCTTTGGTTAGGCTTAATGGTCTTGATAGTCCAATCAGTGTCTTAATAGTCCAATCAGTTAGGTTCCCCTTCTTTTAATTGTTTTAGAGAAACTCAGACTTCTCCATCTTTGCGTCTCTTCACCTTATAATATTGTGATAACCTGAAGATGGTCTATTGACCGAAATCGATCGCTTTATAATAACGTCATATGGTGCCTTTAGGCTGTATAAAAAAGAATACAATAAAAAATATAAAAAATTGAATATAGGTACCACTAATAAAACAATAAGTGTAAGTATATAAAATACATCACATTATCATTAATTTTCTATAGTCTTCTTTTTAAAATTTATAAATTTTCCCACAACATTTTTTGTGTATGCTTTCCTCGACATTAATTCCATTAAGCTACACAGTCAGTGAATATTAGTTTACCATTACCTTGTTTCATCTTTAGTCAAAGAATAAAAGAAAATCTAGACCTGTTGTTTTAATTTTATAAAAATTATAAGGAAAAAATCAATATGTTATACCTAGGCAATAAAAAACAAATTTTTTATGATACATTTCTGAATAAGATTAGTTAAGTTACTCTACTTAAAAAATAAATTAATTTGCTCAATTCTTTTGCAGGTTTCTTAATATTTGGAAAAAGTTTGCTAAACGAAAGCACGCTATTTATAGTAGCACACTGGTTATAAATTTGATAGTACATTAATCTGACATCAAATTACTTCTGCAGTACATATATTGTGCTTCAAAGTCACAGCCGGGGGGGGGGGTCAGAAAACTTAGTCTAGGGCCTCAAAAATCTTAAATCCGGCACTGTATACACCACACAAACAGTTTGTTAGCTATGAGAGAAAATTTTGGTGTCTATTCGTATGTCATTTATTAGATATGTTGTAGTGCATTTGAAGGTTTTAAAAGTCCGAGTATGTGTGTCAATTTGTTAAGGACAAACCTAAAGAAATTTCAAGAATTAAAAGTTGTTTATTTATTAAGTACGCTGAGTATAAGTCGTTATGTGGTTTCGAGTCCTTCGTTCAGAATATCTCAGTAATAAGTATCATTAAGTAGTAAACAAACATTACCATTGTAAGCAACTATACTAAAAAGAAACATAAGAGGTGGAGGTTCTGATTGTCACCCACGTTTCTGACTGTGTTGATGCATTCACATATCTTGGCACGTTAGTGACTGCTAACAACGAAATTCAATTGGAGGTTAGGAAAAGAATATTGGCCGCCGACAGATGCTACTTTGGGCTTCAGAGACACATGAGAAGCAGATATATTTCTTGAACCACGAAAACACTACTTTACAAGTCTTTGATAAGAGCTGTCCTAACATATGGATCTGAGTGTTGGACGCTGACAAAGCATGATGAAATGTCCCCGCTGAGATTTGAGAGGCGAATTTGGAGAAGAATTTTCGGAGCAGTAGAAAAAACACAAAACTGGAGGCAGCGTACCATTTATGAATTAATGGATACGTATAAGGATGTGGACGTGGTTCAAACTATTAATTTGGGCCGACACCGCTGGTCAGGTCATGTGTCAAGGATGTCAAAAAAGGAGACTCCAAGGAAGGTTTTAATACAGAGGATTTTTAGAAGGAGAATGACTGGCGGACTAAGACTGCGGTGGCCGACGTCCGGACTATGTTGGGAGTGCGTGACTGGCAGACGGCAGCCCTGGGTAGAGTGGGGTGGCGATCAATGTTGAAAGAGGCCATGATCCTTTGAAGGCTGTAGCGCCAGGGAAAAAAGTAAGTACGTAAACATTATCATTGTTATTTAAATCCACTTTAAGGATTGTATTTGGCCCATGCTAGTCCGTTGCGGTGAAAATAGGCTATATAACCGTGCTCGTGAGAAAAATCTACACGCCCAAAAGCGACCCTGAGGCAAGACAGAGTATATCAACCCACATACTCATCCAGATACAGAATCATCCAGGATCAACACGTCGTCTGAAGAATCTACAGTCGACAATAAAGAAAAGTGAACCTATATTATTTATGTACAATAAAACAAAGACAATTTTTCAAAAGAAAGACTCTACCAATCAGTAAAGACTTCATAGTAAATAAGACAAAAAAAAACTTTTAAATATTAATTTATCTCATTGTATAGATAGAAATTATTAGTTGAGTTGCAAACGTCAACAGAGACAGATTAATTATTTTTATAAACTGTATTAAAAGCTCAGTAGATAGTTGTAAAAGAATACCATCATCAATAAGTCCACTTCATTCTAGTACAGTATACCGCGACTACTTATTCTATGCGTTCTATGCGACACCTATACACCGCAATACAAAAGGAAAAAGGCTGTGCGAGACAGAATAGACAGTCTTCTATTGTGGTGTATTCATTGTTCATAATAACATTATACTGAGTACTTTTGCCTCCCGCTCCACTATTTTTGATAACATAAATGTGAGGAACGGTAGGGTTCTGTAGGGGAAAAGTATGGACATGTATGCCAGGTTTTACAAAAATCTGTTGACGCATCTAAAAGTCATCGTGAAACATATCCAACTTGCCAGACAAAACTGCCAACTCGCTTCGTTCGCCCAATTAAATAATACCACGTGAAACAAGGAACCCAATCAAAGTGTTTGTCTTTCTCATTGCTTTGTGAAACACACATTGCCGTCGACTTTTCCTCAAACGTACGTAGGCCTATTTATATAGAGAGATTTTATTTGCGTAGAAAAGAGAGACAAAAGTTCAGAGGTCGGGTCGCCCATGCATTGTGTGTGCACAATAAGATGTGCATGCTAATTGCATTGTTGTGTGGCGAAAGACGTTTCCGACGATACCGGCCAAATAAAACCGTTCTTTTTGCCAGCGCCGTTCGCGGTTTTTATGGCTGGTTCACACTGTAAGTGCCCTTGAAAATTCAATTCAGTGTACTTTGTATGCAAATTCGTGCGACTTTTATTGACGCGGTTTTGATCACCACACAACTGCATTATGCGATGCGCGTGTGTGTATGTGAAAAGTCTTACGTAACAAGGTTGCGGAGTTTTTGTTCTGTCCAATTGAATGAATCCTCTGTGCTCGTTCAATTTGCAGCAGTAATTGTCCGCCACGTGGTCGATTCTCACTGTAATTATTGTTTTCGCTCGGCTTCCGTAGTAGCCGATATTCATGAAATAGCCGTTTGGTCGCGAAAAATTTCAAAAAATTTGATTTACAGTTTTTGAAAAAAAATCGCCTTCCAAAAAGCTATAAATGTATATTGTATTTCTAATAGGAAGGTGGAAAAAAAAATTGTATAGACGTCCACGAGCTCGTGACTTGGGTAGTGGCGAGCATCTACTTGCATCATATGTACCCAGGAAATGAACAACACATCTCTTACGCCGAGAGATCCAGGTTTGAATTATTGCCCGGAGTTCGGCCCTTTACCCGATAATTACAAAAATGCGTGAGGTTGAATCCTTTTAAACAACCAATCACTAATAAGCAAGACTTTGGGTCTTGGAGGCAAAGGTACAACTTGGAACACTATAGGCTGATCCTAGAGCCAGATATTATGAAAACAATGTTAAAGTAAGTAGACACTGGTGGGCTGGTCACGTTATGGGGACGCGCGAGGACGACACTATTAGAAAAACATTGTCGGGGAGTCCTTTTGATCCAGTTGGTCAGCGTAAGCGAGGAAGGCCAAGAACAAGATTTTTGGATAATACAGAACAATGAGCAATGTCCTGAAGAAAGTCCCACAAAGGGCTGTGACGCCCTGATGATGATGATGATGTCATAATGATATTAAATATACTCGCAGAAGAAATTTATTTGCTAGTATTATATATAAATTAAACACACACACGCACACAATATTTACTGTATTTGTGTATGTGAGTGTGTGTGTGTGTGTGTGTGTGTGTGTGTGTGTAGTAGTAGTAGTAGTACCAGTAGTAATTGTACAAAATTCGGGTGTAGTTGGGTAACGTCAAGACAAGGCAAGAGGTGTGACGACCTGGCAGTCGTGCCCAGCGCCGCGGCCGCATGACCAGCATGTATAAGCAAGCAGCCGCTATAGACGAATTATAATTTATACGTTGTTTTAGCGTTAATCCGTGCTGCCTGCCTCTGACCGATAAGCGAGTGTCGGTCATTATTCTGTTTCCTCTAACAACCGTACCTCGATAATACTGAGTTCGCCGCCACCGCTTATTTAATTTTGATATTTTTCCTTCTTCTTCTTCTTCTTCTTCTTCTTCTTCTGTTGCCGTCAGGGAACAGGCGTGTCGTAACATCTGACGGATTGAATCCGGACTCCGCAAGAGGTCGCTTACCGTTCTGATGTCTGCCACATACGTATAGTAATTTATTAAGGTAAAAAATGTATTCGCCCGTGTGGAGTTGCTAGTCTCCCATCGGGCGCCTCCCCAGGTGGCGGATACGGAATGCTCACCAGATTTGGTAGGTACCGGGGGAAATAAAATACCCGGGGTGGACCAAAACTAGCAGCTGCTGCCTTGTAGTTGGATATTGGTTTATCAAAGGCTGAAGGAAGTAAACCTTGATTAAAAATTGCCTGGTCCTCCAGGTTGGGGGTTAATGCAATGGGCCAACTCATTTCCATTCATTGGAAAAAATGAAAATGTTAAAAAACCAAATAGATTGCAGCCGGATGGATTCAATATGAGAATTCAATCACTTCTGTAATCTTTGGTTCCGGAAAATGCGTAAACATTGTACAGCCGGAATAATAATAAAAAAATGTATTCAAGGATTTCGTAGACCAATGGGTATGGCGACTGGCTGCTGATGTAGAGTAGCCGCATTCGATTTCTGGCGTACCTTAAAATCGAGGCCCCCAAGTAGACTCAGCCTGAGTAGGCCTACCTTCAGCGGGTAGGCCTAACAGCGGGCGGCTGGACCGTAGTACTGGCCGCCACTGCCTTCCTGTTATGCCGAACGGGTCAAACAAGCCAGCCTAACTTGCGTAACTCCTATAGTGCTTGGGAGGTAAAAAAGGAGCCACTCTAGTAATGGTAGTAGTAGTAGTAGTAGTAGTAGTAGTAGTAGTAGTAATAGAATACATCAGGAGGACCATGCTCTATGGTTGCTGCAAGTGAATATCCAGTTACATTACACTTGTCGTTGCATGGCCAACGGTTACAGTAGCACGATTATAGATAGATTGGTAACAAAACAAAGAAAGACCTTACTTAGAAACAAGAATGAAACACGCAATAGGGATCAGAAATACATATCAACAGAATATACTAATCTTTTAGCCAGTGCTATAAATAACGTTTTCAAAAAGTATGACTACACAGTTTCTTTTAAAGCGAATAACTGCATTTTAAAAGCTTTGAGACCGAGGTCCAGTAGACCAGTAGAAAGCCGTTCGGGGGTGTATCACATAGAATGCGAAGACTGGAATAGTCTTTATATTGGGCAGACAGGTAGAAAAATTTTTGGATAGGTACAAGGAACATCTGCCTAATGGCATTAGGAACATTAAATCGAACTTTGCCTTACATGTCATGAGTCATAACCATAGTTATTCCAGTTTTCAAAACAGTTTCAAACCACTGCATTTTTGCAAAAACAGCAAACTCATGGACGCACTGGAAGAGTTTGAAATTTACAGAGCCTCCAAAACTCAGGGTGATCAGCTTCAGAATGAAAAACTTTCTTTCGAATCCAACGAGTTAAATGATACAGTTATACGCGTGCTAGAACAATATGATAGAAAAGTGCGGTGACAGCATGATGTGGAATCGTTAGTCCCTCGCGAGATCCGTAGCGATGCGCATCGTGAGATAACGCGGGTTGGGAGTAGCTTAAATAAATAGCGGGATGTGTGTGAATTTTGTTAATTGACGTACTCCACGTGAGTGAACATATTTTATCAGCTGGTGATAGGACTATACGTTGCGAAACACGTTGTGTATAAAAAAAAAAAAAAAAAGAAGTTGCAAAGAAGGGAATCTGGATACACAAGGTAATTTAAACAATTTAACAGAAATAGGGTTATGAAACATTTGAATTACACGTCTGTTAGACTCTTACATATTACAACATAGAAATAGCCCATAGAAACTCCTGGCTATTTCATAATAATGAAGACTTATTATTCACTTCGCATGTACACAGAGTCTCGCAATGTAAATATCGGTCATGTGTGTGAGTGTGCGTGTGTGACAGAATATTACTCCTGTGATCTCTCTCTCCTCACCTCATACAGTAAGTCTTTCGTTGGCTCTGTAGACTAAGCGTTCAAAAACGATCAGCTGATTCCTACCTATTATACAGAGATGTGGTGGGACGGTGGCTTATTATACTTGAGTCTGCAGACTGACAGCGTGAAGCCACTCGGGCAACTTCGGCTACCTTCGTTCTCATCTAATGCCCGCCTATATTCTGTTGCCAGATGTGTTTGGTAAACGTTTGGTTAAAGTTTGTGTATTTATTTTAGCACAATAATTTTATTAAGTTCACGGCTTCAAATACGTCAACTCAAGAGTAAATTTTTCGTGTATTTAAGTGTCTGTGTGTATTCGTGTCTAACCTACCTATACATGTCCTGTAAGCATTTCGATGTTTCATTTTAAAGTTTTGTCATTTTATTTTTAGTGTAACAGTTTTTATTAGGTACACGCGCTGTAAGTGTTCGATGTGAAAATGTGAAGTTCGTGTAACATTTCGAAGGAGTCTTGTCAATTTAAGGGGGGGGGAACCGTATATGTTAAAATGCCATTTTCTCAGCATCTATTTTGTGCTACAGACTTGAAATTTGTACAGGTTAATCATCACACTTTCAGATTGTTATGGCACTAGAATAATAAATTTATAAATTTACAAAATTTATAATTTTCTAAATTTTTAAAATAAAAACCTTTTTTATTTCGGTCAGTTTTTAAAACATTTTTATAATTCTAGCAGACAAATGTTATTAGTAGAACAACTGTACAAATTTTAACTTCCTATGTTATAAAGGTAATTATATAATTCTCGAAGATAAATAAACACACCTGAGAATAAATTCATATCATACCATTTCTTACATACCTATTATTATATATTTTGTTTCAGCGTTTATCACTCCAGAAACAAAAATAATTGATTAAATTGACTCCAGATAAATACGAAACCAACCTGCGAAGTTAGTGCACAGGTAAAGAGGAGTTTTAACGCAAGCAACTGATTACAGCAATATATATATCGAAACCAACATTGTGAGTACAAAAAACTGAACTTAAAAACCGGCAAAACGGTATAAAATAAGTTTTCTTAATAAACGTATATTTCATATACTAATGCGACGATGTAGTCAAAAGGTTCATATTTATCTGGGCAGCCACTGAAATTGTGTTTGTTTCTGGAGGAAACAAAGTTTAAAACAAAAACTACAATTCAGGGTAATAAATGGAGTACAACGATATGGTTAAATTAATTCTATATTATGTTTTAATATTTAACTGTGACCACAATCAATATTCATTTTAATATTCAATTCATCCGCTATGCACACAGGAAAACCCCGATTTGGATAAAAATACGTGGATTTCATTATTCACGTAAGTGTGGAGTGTGGGTTGACGAGAGAGTAGACAATAGCGGCGGACGAACAGTAACGAAGTTGCCCGAGTTGCTTCACGCTGTCAGTCTGCAGACTCAAGTGCATATTATATAGTACAGTATAGACCTATGCCATAGTGTAAGTATGACCATGGCCCAACAGGCGGGTAACTTACAATTTTAATAGTATTGACTCCTACCGTGATAGTCTTCCGAGTAGATAATACATAGATTTTTAATAGAACGTTATTGTCAAATTATGACTTTAATCTAAACTGACGTAAAATGCAGGCCATAGTGTGTACCTAATTTTACTTAAGTTTGGCACATCAAGAAAAGATTGGATTTTCTCCTAAAATGGCTGAACTGACCGCCCCTGAAAGTAGCTAATCCTAAATATAAAATTTGTCGCTAACCAGATCATCTAGATTTAGCGACTACCCCCCCCCCCCCACATAAATTGGCACCACTGTTCGGAAGGCATCTGTGAAATGCAATACTCCGATGATGTCCATGAAAACGTTATGCACGCGTGGGATAGAAGCAGCGAGATGAAGTAATGCCGTCCGTCGGTGTAAGCGCGGGGGGGGGGACGAGTAGAGGACTGTGCGGTCGGTCTCCGTAAGTTCATTGTCTTTGGAGAATAAAGAAAGTTGGTTTCTTGTCTAACAGAGTTAATTGTAATGTGTACTGTTTATAATTCAAGACGAGGCAAATGCTGAGTAGCTGTACCGGTTTTGTACGTCGCGCGCGCGCGCACTCGCACTCGCACACGGCGTGGCGCTCGGTAGCCGTGTGTGTGTGTGTGTGTGTGTGTGTGTGTGTGTGTGTGTGTACGTACACAAATGCTGTCTTCATAAATTAACGATACCTTATTTATTACAGCTGTACCGTAATGTTTCGTACATATTAAAGGACATAAGACTGCATTATTGTCAATAGGAGAGTTATTGTCTGTTATGGGCCATATGACTAAGGAAGGCAGGCAGGGTTTGAATTCGCCTCACTTCGTCGTCGTCATCATCATCATCACCTCCGGTTTCTCTAGAAATGACATCTAGTTCCAGTATTTATAGTTACCGGTACCTCCTACATCTACTTCAATATTTATCTATTTGACATACATATTGTTATTGGTATCCAAGTCACTTTGTTACCTACAAATTAATAAATAGTAGAAGGGAAAAAAGTAATAGGATCGTTGAACTCTGTTTCATGGGATAAATCAATCACAAGAGACACAAAAAGAGACTGTATAAGAGCATCTTCCTAAATATAGTCACATACGGAGCCGAAACATGGCATATGACAAGGAAAAACCGGAAAAAACTCTTATCTACCGAAATGGATTATTTAAGACGCAATTGTAGAAAATCGAAACTGGAAAGAGTCAGAAATGAAACAATTAGACAGAGTATGAACATGACGAAGGACATAGTGGAAGAGATTGAAAAAAAAACAACTAGTACGGTTTGGACACACAAAAAGAATGGACGAAACCAGGTGGCCCAAGAGAATTTTAGAGTGGATACCATATGAGAGGAAGAAAAGAGCAAGGCCACGAAGAAGTTGGCGAGAGGGTGTAGATGAAGCTATGAAACTTAGAGGCCTGGAAGAAGACATGTGCTATAGCAGAAAAGGATGAAACTAGGGACGGAGAAGCAGCCTAGGCCGTAGAAATCCGTGTTATATATATATATATATTACCTTAGATCCGTCGTGTGACTTCGTTTTTTATTTAAAATAACGTGTTTCGGAACATACGTTTCATCTTCAGATTAATTTACTCAGTTGAGGTCGTTAAATGTTAAAATCATATTACTTTGTACTTCCACACGTCCGTATGGGTAAGCACCCTTTGAAGGCTGACCGGATACTAAGGGTTAAAAATAGTTCGACAAGGGATAGTGGGCCGAACGTGCCCCAGGCTGACCCTAAATCAAGTTTGACGTATCCCACGTTCGCTTTCCCCTCAAATTGGGGCACGTTTGGTCTACCATCCCTTGTCGAACTGTTTTAAATTTTTACTACTGAAGATGGCCTCCGGTGGGTGGCCGAAATGTCTACTTATGATAAAGTCAGAGAGCAATCGATCACGGTTCAACAGCCTGGAAATTTATGTCTTAAGTAAGAAGGTGACTAAGACAGTTATACACAACAGCACTTCAGAACAAGTGAGCCGTTTCAGATATCTCGGCTGCGCAGTAAGCTATGAATCTGAATATGATATAAGAGAGAAGATAAATTGATTTAGGAATATTTGTGGTACGATTCATAGAAATCTTAGAAATTAAACAAGACAGCACAAGGATTACATTTTATAAGACAAATGCAATATGCACGTTGATTTATGCAAATGAGGCGTGGGTCATGACAGAAAAGGAAAGCGGCAAGATTCGAGAGTGCTGAAATGCAGTTTCTTCGAAATACTTTAAATTAAACATTGCAATATAGAACAAGGAATGAAGAACTCGAAGTAAAGGACATAAATGAAATTATTTCAATTTACAGAAGACAATTGTGGCATCATCTGCAAAGGATGACAGAGGATCGATTGCCGAAAGCGGCACTGAACTATAAAGTCATTGGTAGAAGAGATGTGGGTCGTCCGAGGATGAGATGGGTGCCGGAACAGGTTTATATAACCTAATCCTTGAAGAGGAGAAGAAGAAGAAGTAAGAAGGTAAACACTGTATAAAATTATCTAAAGTACTAGTGTTCTGTGTCGGAATAGTGTACAAAAATCATTAAACAATTTACATTACAGAGAGTTTAAAGACGCAGGGGTCACTATGCCCGTGTAATGAGTTGGCCTATGTTATGCGACACATATTGCTACTACTGTACATATAGCGTGAAACATTTCATAAGCGATAGTGAATGTTAGCGCACAAATGCGTGTACATACAGCTTCTGATAAGGTATTGCCTGATGCTGCTATATAAGGCGTGTGAAAGTTAGACAAGACGATTCAGGTTTGGTTTATGTAACTAGTATATATACACGGTACAAGAGATCTGTTCACTCATAACACCAGCAGTTGGCAATTATGTTTCACGAGACCGCGGATAATTTTGAGAGAAAACAAAGTCTACTGTTATTTTCTCATATTTTTTCTACTCTAAAATCTAAAGTTTAAAAATAAAACAATTTGCAGAAACGCCTAAAGTATGTTTATTTTAGACAAATTATAATTGTAGAAGTAATATGAAAAAAAAATGGTTTAAAAATGTCTTCAAATCGTAGTTTCTATGTCTGTAACTAGCATAACATGATATATGTCGCTGGTTTTACTCTAAAGTGTAATTGGCAGTTCGTTAAAACTACAACTTTAATTATGTTCAGATTTTTGAAAAAATTCTCTTTAATTTGATAACCCACATGGAGTTTCCCCCCACTTTTGAGCCTGGCGTCCCAACATTCTGAAAGTAAAAAAAAAAAACTTAACACTAGATTCAGATTTTAGTTAAAATTCCATTCAATTTGATATTTTACATGAATTTTTTTGATTTTACCACAAATGTTCACCCAATCTTTGGCCATCAGCGTCCCAAAATTTTGAAACTTTCACTAATGAACACTAAATTAACATTCTAGTTAATTTGATAACTTTAATTTGATACCCCACATGGAGTTTTACAATATTTTCAAAATTTTGACCCCTTCACATTCGTCTCCAAACCCCTGTTTTTAGGAGGACCAATCTCAGGAACAATAAGGTTCTGTAGGGTAAGCGTTTAAACGTGCATTCCAAGTTTTACGAAAATCGATTGATGCGTTCAGTAATTATCGTGAAACTTACCCCAAACAGAAAGACAAACAGACAAATGCCAAACGATCGAGTTAAAACTGAGAACTCACTTCTCTCGTTCGATTATATTGAATTTTAATAAACATAGGTAAATAATTAAATCCCTTGATTAATGATGTTATTTAGCTGGCAATGTGAATAATCACTTACAGTATTCACGTATCCTGTCGAAATGGCTATACTTGATGTAACGAGAAAGTTAGGTGCTATTATCTTTTTTTTTCGTGACGTTTGAGACTTGTCCAGAAGGACAAGGCTCGGGCTGATCTGGGGCAAGCCCCCTTTAGCCGGATAGTAGGATGTGGGGAGACACACGCCAGTCCAGGTCGGAAACGAAGGAGATGGAGGCACATTGAAGGTAGAGTAGTGTGTGTGTGTTTGTGTGTAGATGTAGTTTGTAGCCATATAGATAAAGGAAATGGTTGATGGAAGTGCCATTAAGTTTAGTTTATATATGAGGGGGGCCAAGACAGGGACGAGTAGCGCAGGTCGCCAAAGCTGGAAGGAGGCGACAGAGAGGCGTCAAGGTAGGTGGGGGACACAAAGAAGCGGGCTAAAGACTTGGTACGAAGTTAAGAAAAATTTAAGTTGTTATGTGATCAGGAAGGATGCCAGGTTGAGTATGTTTGAAGTTGGCAGTTAGGTGTTTCTATTTCTGTGACGATGGTGGCAAGGAGTTCTGGGAGGAGGTCCATCGGGTATGGTAAGGACGAGGTTTATGAGGAAGGAGGAAGGTGTTGCGGGCAGTTCTGTTGATGGAGGTGGCTATGGATTGTAGGGAACTGCGTTGTTTTGCAGTTTGGGAGTATTTCCAATTTATCTTGTACACGAAGGAGTCAAGGTTAGGGAAGAGTTTGTTGAGTGGATACAGAACGGTATTAGAAGTTTTGGTGAGGGGAGGTCTGCGGTAGATAAGTCGAAGAGTTCGCCGTTCGGTGATTCTGAAGTGTCTGAGTCGGGCGGGGTCGGCAGTCAGAAGTATGGGATGGGCGTACGTCATGATAGAGCGGATACAGGCAGTGTAGATTCGGCTAAGAAGTCCGCTGGATCATCGATCGATCTTGCTATTATCAAAATAACTGTGACTATAAAATGCGTAGGAGCGTAGTAAATTTGGCTACCGGAAAAAGTGGATTGGGATTAAATTGAACGTACAGCTTACCCGTTTCCCTCTGAGTTGACAGTACAAATACATTACTACTAAATGGAAAAAACAAAATAGAAACAAGGAATATAAAATGGAAAAAACGATGGCTAAATATTGTGATTCACCACCACACAGGGAAATTTACTGCTGCGAAATTTACCGCGCGGGAGTTGACACAGACGGAATTGTCTCTTGCTAATCAGTCGTGTAACTTCCACTGCATATTTACGGAAAAAGTAAGACAGGAATCTAAAACATATAAATCTTATGCGTTTACTTTAAAATAAAGATTTACCTGCAAGGATTAGTAAAAACATGCAAATCTATGACTACAAAGCTTCGATATTATTTACGTTTTATGTTGTCAAAATAGACGATTTACGAGAAAGCTACAAATACGCATTTTACATAAAGCTATGCATTTACACAAATATTTAAGCCGTAATAATTACATATAAGGCTATTATGTATCACGGATATACTGTAGAGTCGCGGTTACGGACAGGGGGGCGTGGTGGCCTATGCTGCTATCAGACTGGTGCCCCCTCCCCCGTTTCAAAATTCAACCTTTTGTCCATTACTTACACTGATAAATGGCATACACAATTTCGAAATTTAACAATTATTTTATTAAAGTCTCAAATTACAACAAATATTTAGCTAAACAGTGATCATAATGAGCATAGTAGTACGTAAGCTTAGAAAAGAAAAAGATACCATCTTTTTTTTTGATTTTGCCTTAACGAAGTCTTGTATAATTTCTTCTAAATCGAGCGATTCAAGTACGTCGCTTTCGATATTGAACCTTGCTAAAGAAAATACTCTCTCATCTCCCGTTGAAGTCAAAATGTCTTTAACGCGTTTTAATATAGAAAATTAACTTTCAGATTCGCAGTTAGCTATCGGAGTCGTCAAAAGCAGACGATAAACAATGTATTTATTCGGAAATACATCGTCATTTTGCGATCAATATTCCAGTTTAATACTTTGAGCGGATAAACTGTAGTAGCGTGGAATCTATCATCTTCATTCGAACGATTTGAAAAAAAAACCTCTTTCTTGCAGTATTACTCGTGGCACAATGTGCTTCAATTCTATCAGAAGATAGTTATTCAAATCGTTCGAGTAAACTTTTATAAGAGCTTTCGCTTGATTTTGCGACTCGACACTCTCCATGGTTAATAACTACGTAAGAAAACCCAACAGTTGCGTAATGTGATCATAAGCTTTGCTTCGCTTAGTCGCTTCAGCTGGATGGTGCCCTCTCTGACAGCTGAGGCCTTGGTGCCCGGTACGCAGAATACCGTAGCGTTATGGATAATCCGACACTGGGGACGGATCGTTCACTAAGATTATTATGTAGGCCTACTCTTTTTGCAAGCAATGTCCAGCTAAATGCACGCCATTTCTCGTCATGAAGAGCCAGACAGAAGTAACGTACAACGTAACACTAACAGACAGCGTCAAAGAAGTCCCGTTGATGTCGGGCACACAGCCAGACAACAGAACCAGCACTCTTGCTATTGAAGTAGCATTTGACTTAAATGAACCCAGAAAATGAGAGGCGAAACCTACAAAAAAAATTTCGTAGACAGCTCACGACAGATAAAGGTCTTTACACAATGTATCAAACATTTTACTAGATATTTACAATCTGCTCTCAAGAAGCAACAGATATGAAGGGACAAGCCATCAAATGATGGTACTCGCTTAGTTAGTCACATTTAGTACTATACGAAAATAAATAAATAAAAGCGGTATGGAGACCCATACATGACTTCCATGTTCTAAAATTTGTATTTAAAATCATTTTCGAAATGAAATATTTCCATAGAAACTACTTCTTTCTTCAGAAGTACTGTCGTCACTAACGTATACCTCCCCACGTTAGCGCACTCGATTTTCACTGATGATGGCAGTCGATGGTACTACCGAAACGTCTCGTTTTGCAGAAAACATTGGTCCACGGCCAAACAGCTAATTTTAACAACAAACTACTTCTTTGTTGCCAATAACGTAGTACACATATAAAAAATTATCCACTCCCCCTTCAACAATCATTTTCATTTATAGAAAATTACCCCCTCCCCTTCAACTACCATTTTCATTTATAGATATTTCATCTACCTTTCTACAGTGGAATATTATGACCTTCTTTTCAAGATACTTTATTTATCAAAATTAAGTACTTTACTCTTACACAGAATTATCACTATAGAAAAATTATTCCGATAGTGGTGTGCAAAAATTTTATATAGTGGTGTGCAACAGTGATAGTTCTGTTTGTGAGTATAACCACTAACACAACTTTCTTAATTATACTTTACTCTTGTTAATACGTAAAACGTTGCAGGTAAACTACCCCTTCCCTTTAACCGATCTTCACTAAAATCAATAGGCCCTGAGTCTTCTACAACTCGGGCACATATGCAAAAATTGAGTTGATTCTGTTTGAATTTGCGGAAGTTATCGTTCGCTATAGAAAAATTATTCACACAGACACTTTTTGGAAAATGACTTTTCTTCATGTTTTGAGGGTAGTACAATCAGAGTCAGCCCTTATCTCGAACACGATTTTTTTCGCCATCACCATACTTCCATTTCCTTATGGAACATGGAAGTACAAAACATCATTAGAGCAATCAGATCTGAAAGTTACTGCTTATTCAGCCTTCTTGAACTTTCAGGTGTTCCCTGGATGTGATGTTTCGATGCAAACAAAGTAGCTACGTGTTATTGTTTTGATTTCCTTATCATCTATACGTGTCGTCACCTATGACAAGAAAGAGAAAAGAAGGCGACGAAACGAAACATCTTTTGTATTGTAATCAGAGGTGAAGTCCTTACTACTCAGTAAGACAAATTCCTTTCTAGTAAGTCAAATTTTTTGTTTCTATTACTTAATAATCTGTTCGTTATTGTGTGGCGATGTCTATTTAGTATTGATAGATATGATTTTGTAAAAATTTGTTTACACCTGAAGAAGACGATCTCAAATTGTTAAGAAGTCGAAACGTTGTGTTTAGAATTGTTTACGAAACGATGATCGATGTCCGCAACGTTATAGTATGTAACACTAATTGAGAACGGCCATAATCTTGTTGTTAAATTGAATTCCAGGGCTGTTTGGCCGTGGTCTCTAACGTGACCAAACCTACGTTAGCGCTAACCCAAATTTACACTAACGCCGGTTATAGATTTTAATATCGGACCACGGCCAAACAGCCCGTTGAACTGGGACTCTCTTCTTCTCCCGGCGAATGATATAAAATGCTCTAAAAGAACACTCGGTACAAGAAACATTTTTAGGTTAAGTTTTATTCCTATGACAAGCGGCAACAGGCGTTATGTACGCACGCCACGCCACTGGTGGCAACGCTAGTTTAGTCTCAAGAAACACGTACAATGAGGAGACAATTACTGCTCGTGTTTGCAACAAAACCTAGGTGCAGTGTAAACTGTAAACGCACGTACGTGTGTATAGAGAACAGAAACACGCGTTGGCACCAGTCTCACGTAGCAGTGAAGTGGATTATTTTACAAGTCTGCGAGTGTTCGCCGTGGGGACGTCGTGTCCCTGAAATCGTGTCGCAGAGGCTTTCTTAAAATTTAGGTCTAGTTCAACCCGCCAGCACGTAAACAAACAGACGTGTACGTGTGTGAGTGCGCGGCCTGTCAGTCAACCCAGTGAACAAGTCTGGTTACATGTACTAATAGTGCACACACACACACACACACACACACACACACACACACACACACACACACACACACACACGTGTTATTATTACATTATCAAATTAATATATTTTCAGAGGCTTCCTTATAAATTTCCTTCTTCTTCTTCTTCTTCTTCTTCTTCTTCTTCTTCTTCTTCTTCTTCTTTTTCTTCTTCTTCTTCTTCCTCTTCCTCTTCCTCTTCCTCTTCCTCTTCCTCCGCCTCCTCCTCTTCTTCTTCTTCTTCTTCTTCTTCCTCCTCCTCCTCCTCCTCCTCTTCTTCTTCTTCTTTTTTTAATTCCTCCTCCTCCTCCTCCTCCTCTTCTTCTTCTTCTTCTTCTTCGTCTTCTTCTTCTTCCTCCTCCTCCTCTTCTTCTTCTTCTTCTTCTTCTTCTATCAGGGACTAGGCGAATCACCTGTTTCGGTCCCAAAGGAACACATACACTTCACCAACACTTCCTAGGTCTTCCTACACTACTTTGTCCAATAAGCCTGTACTGCCAAAACTTCCATAGGCGTCCTATTCATAGAGAGTAATCCAGCTCTCTTTGTTTTCTACAATACGATCTTCGATATTAAAAATGTTCATCTCTTTGGGAACGTTTCCATTGTTCTCTGCTTGTTTATGCATTTTATCGGGAGTTCAGACCTGGTGAATTTGGGTTTAGCATACTCGATGTACCCTAGTAGCTGGATTCTCACCTTGCTTCAACCTTTCTTGACTAGAATCCCTTTCTTTAATCTTTTCTGTCTGATATCTCTTTACCGAACCCGACGCTATTAGGCAGTGGCGTGGCGTGGGGTTGTCATAACACCTGTTGTCGGTTGTGATAGATCTAAAACTTAACTTAAAAATTAATTCGAATTTTTCCTAGTACCAAGTGTTGTTTTTAGAGCATTTTTTCTTCTGGCAGAAGAAGAGGGTCCCGGTTCAACGGGATGTGACTCCCATTATACTTAAACTGAATAAATCGCAACACAAATAATCGAATTAAAAATAATAAAAACAAACAGAGAAACACATGAGTAAACGAACAAAACACAAATATGTACGTAGTATCTGGTGCACGTCAGTTCCGAAAACGAACATAGCTGCTAAGTGACCGTTTTGCAGGTTCATACAGCGGCAACACATTGGACGGACGAGTGTGTGTGTCTCCCTCGACAGTTTGTACAGTGACAACTAGTACGAGGTCAATGACCATACGTAGTAAAAGATTGCCGATGTCTGAGCCGGCAACACAAGACGATGCAAGCGCCCAGCAGTTCGTAAGCAATGCTACGCTTTTCTCCACGTTCCCCTACTAATATTGTGCGGATTTCGGATTTAATAACTGAAGTATTTATTATGTGATATAATTAATATTATTTTCTCTTATTTCCAGTACTGTTGCCGCCGGCAACAGAGGTTACATGGATGCCACGCTACTGCTATTAGGTTTCGAGGGCTAGAGAGTCTACCGTTGTTCCGATACTTCTGCTTTACTATGTAATTGTTGTTTTCTTGTTTTTCGATCGTATTTCCCACTATGGCCATGGCCCGGGCAGGGTTAAAGGTGTCGAATGGTCAATGGTCCTAGAGGCGGAAGAGATAGGTTTCCTAACGGCACTATGAGCGGAAGAACCTAGGAGGTGGGTCTCCCTATGAAACTCAGAGCAGGACCAGAGGCTCAAAGGCAGCACTCTTACCACTGAACCTTAGTCTACAGGACGCTGGTAATGTCCTAGGAGGACATTTATCCTACTCGAGAGTCATAGAGGTACAAGTTACATTAGAGACGTAAATTAGCCTAATAAGGTAATAATTTTGTTGTTTGTTAATTTTATTTTAATAGTGTATTGTAGAGAAAGTTAAATCATTGGAAACCTACGTATATTTTACTACAAGTGTCCGTTAATTCAAAAACGTTAGGTTCTTTATTTTAAGCATTACTGTGTTATAAGCATTGTATATACACGTTAAACGTTATGTTTTCCTCAACCATATGGGCTTTTATTTATTTCAGCAGTAAACTAAAAACCAAAAACCGTTGTAACCTAACCTCACAAATGAATACAACACGTATTTTCGCTTTGCATAAAGAAATAGGACAATTTACAATTAGTGCACTTCTTCTTTTCCACATCGTAATATATCGATGCAATCGAATATTATATAAAACATTGAAAATGTACTGCAGGAATGGATAAATGTACAGTTCCGATGCCGCTAAATAGCATTTGTCTATTTACTTGTTACTATGGTAATTAATTCTGGTCTCCATGGTGTTGCTGACATCTTTATACGCGTCTAAAAAAGAGCATAATTAAAATAGCCTAAATCGTGCGAACGAAGTGGAATATGAAATTCCAAGTTAAACGGTGTTTTTCACCTTGTGTGAAGGTTACCTGTGCAAAATTTGGTGGCAATCGGTGTAACGGTGTGGATCTGTATTCAATACAAAGAAACAAATCCTCAGACTTTGAGGATTAATATTGTGGATATCAGACGTGAATTTGACAATATTTAATGTTAATGCTATTTGCAAACCTGTTTTTCATCAAAGACCTATCCTCTAGAATCCACACAAACACTTGTATACAAAGATATCCGGCTGCGATGTCGGCGAGTTTTTGTTTTGCTTGTGTGACCTCTACACCTTTCAAAATCGAACACTATCTTTGCTGTCAGATGCGTCACTCATTGTGATAACAGACTGTGAATCACTGTACCTCGCCCTTGGAATCGGATATTCCTGGAAGAAGACTAAAGCGCGATGCGTTTAAAACTTCAAATTCTGACCGATATAAAGGTTTTATTTTTAACATCAACAGAATCAGAGTCGGCGCAAATGATAAACGCTCTGATGCCGTTACCATGGAAAATACTGATAAGTTAAACAGTGACACGCGCGCGCGCGCAATATAATTTAATATAAAGTTTTCAGGCAAAAGTGTATTTTATTTTAATTTACAATTTACATTTCATTGAACCGTAGCCTGTAGTTCCAAAAATCGCGTCAGGGTCGATACATAAGTTTTGTTTATTTTATAATGTAAATTTGGTTTGGTTTCATTGCTCCGTTCTTGTGTTTAATAATTAACTAAATGACTGAACATTTCACAGGTTTAACAAAGAAAATTTACATTATATAAAATAAGTATTAAATCTTCTGACTATATTAAACAGTATTCAAAACAGATTTTCAAAATTTTAGCTACTTTATGGTTTCTTTTTCGGGGCCCGGGGTCCAAAAAAGTTTTGAAATTTCCAAACCTTAACACTACATTCAGATTTAGCTACCGTTCTCTTTAATTTGATATCCAAGATGAAGTTTTACGATTTTATTAAAATTTTCAGCCAATATTTGGCCCTGCGTCCTAAAATTTAGTAACTGTCTAAAACGAACACTATATTTAGATTCTTGGTAAAATCCTCTTTAATTTGATACCCCACACGTGCTTTTGCGATTTTTCTCAACTTTGACACCCTAATGTATTTGCCTTCCGCCCCTTCCCTATTTGGGGGAGGGGGGTTCTATAGAAAAAACAATAGGTTTCTGTAGGATAAACGTGTGGACACGCACGCCAAGTTTTACGAAAATCGGTTGACGCGTTCAAAGTTATCGTAACACAGACCCCAAATAGACAGATAAGACAAATGCCAAACGCTCGAGTTAAAACTGAGACTAGTTTCGCTCGTTCAATAATAATAATAATAATAATAATAATAATAATAATAATAATAATAATAATAACAGTAATATACGTGTAATAATTATTATTTACATAACGTACGTACGTTTCTTTACATTCACAAAGACAATTTACATTATATAAAATAAATAAATGTACAATACTGAGGCCAGAATGCCTATATGCAAGTGAATGTCTAGCATTGAATTATAATTTAGACAAACTAGAAATATTGGAAAGACGAATTATTAGGATTAATATTAGGCCCACGAAAAACTTCAGAAGTTTGAAAATTAAGAAGTAATGATGAAATGTATTAAACTGTAGAAAGTATAACAGAAACAGTGAGAAAATTAAGACTAGTATTTTTTGGACATTTATATAGAATGGACGACAATAGGTTAACAAAACAGATCTTCAAATGTCTGTGACGAAAGACGTCAACATCAAGTTGGATTAAAGAAGTAAAAAATGATTTAGACAAAAAAAAATAATATAAACGCAGAAGAAGCAATCGAAAGAGAAGTTTTTCGGGCAAAAGTGTTAAAAACGGGAGTCCAGGGTAGGAGAGAGAAAAAGCAGGTTCAGAGTGGATGAAGACAGGCAGAAGAGACATAGTGAAAAGATGAAAGAATATTAGAGAAAAAGAAAAGAACAAGTAATAAAGAACTGAAACTGGCATGTGGTCCTCAGATGGCCGATACAAATAGAAAACAAAATAATAAATATTAATTCCGACTATATTAAACAGTAGCCTATGTTTTCCAAAGTGTACAATTGAAATTAAAATTACACACATGCACGATAATTTTATAGAATAAAATAAATAAATAAATATAAATATACGTATATATGTATTACACACTCGCACACGCGCGCGCGCGCATTCACAAAAGAAACACACTCTACATGACTAGGCGTATTAACTATTTCTCTATTCCCTGTATACAGACCCTGATAATGTCAATACTTTTTGACAACACGTCGCCACAAGTGTTTCAATATCGTGTTCAGTCGATGACTGAATCATAAACGGTTCACAAAACGGTTCACCGTTCATAATTTTACGCTCACGAAGGGACTAAGTGTAACTGCTAGTGTCAAGCGCCGTATGACTCAGTCTGTGTAATACTTTCAATTTTTCGTAAATAAAACTATATTCACACACGCGCGCGCGCCCACACACACACACACACACACACACACACACATATTCCTTTGTTTGTAACTCGTTGAGTTTCCTGCAGGTCTCTCATGTAATATCTTCAAATAAATACACTGTAAGTAGGTTTATTTTCACCTAACGCACGTTTCACAGAAATTATTCTGTAACTTCAGAGGTTTGTTTGAATTATAATCGAATGTTTCGCTTACAATATAGTTAACGGATAGTCGAATTTACTTCGATTCTATTTTCGATTGTTTTAACGTTTGTGTAGTAGCTATTTATTATATATTTAATGTTTATTTTATTATTCTAATAAATCGCCTTGTTTTGTTTTTATTTGTATTTTTGTTCTTTAATTAGCAGATTATTATTATTATTGTGTTTGTAAATATTAAGATTTACCCAGATATTCATTTTGTTCGTTTTTAAATAATTTGGCATCTTGAATGCCTGGAAATTTATGTTTATTGTTTAAACTGTGTGTGGCTAAGTTAGATTTGTAAATATTAGGTTTTAGAAACGCGTTGCGCGATTACAATTCAAACAAACCTCTGAAAATAGAAAATAATTTCTGTGAAACGTGCGTCAGGTGAAAATAAAGCTACTTGTAGTGTATTTATTTTAAGATATTACACACACACGCACACGCACACACATACTTCTTGTGTTTGGTCTTCCTTATTGTTATTTATTTGACTACTTCATTCAGCAATAGTTTCCATCTACAGACTGTATACAATTGTAAAAACAATCTCATTCGTCCTTTTGGAAAGAACTATTGTGCAATTAGTCAAGAAATATAAAAATAAGTACAAATAAGATATATAATACTGTGATATTATTCAGTATAGTTTCTTCTGCAAGTAGTGTATTGGGTTTTTGTCGTTCCACACCTGATGCACGTTTCACTGAAAAATAATTCTGATTTAATTAGAAATTATTTCGATTAGAATTAGAATTATTTCGATTGTTTGTGATTTGCTTACAAATCTCTGATAAGATAATTCTCTGAAAGAACTATTGTGCAATTAGTCAAGAAATATAAAAATAAGTACAAATAAGATATATAATACTGTGATATTATTCAGTATAGTTTCTTCTGCAAGTAGTGTATTGGGTTTTTGTCGTTTCACACCTGATGCACGTTTCACTGAAAAATAATTCTGATTTAATTAGAAATTATTTCGATTAGAATTAGAATTATTTCGATTGTTTGTGATTTGCTTACAAATCTCTGACGATGCTGATATTTTTCAGCGAAACGTGCGTCAGGTGTTGAAACGACAAAAACGCAATACACTAATTGCAGAAGAAACTATAGAGAATAATATAACAATATTGTGTAATTGCTGCAACAAACTTTGAGTTACGTATATAGAAAATGATAAGTAAGATATAAAATAAAATAAGATATTTAAATTAAATAAACAAAATGTAATACAAATAAGTAAAAATTAAAAAAAATTGAATATACGGCGAGCTCGCACTTTTATGGGCTACATTGCTACATTTATATTCGTAACTTTTGGACAATTTAAATATTTCATACGTTTATAAACCATATGAATCTAAAAACAATTACATCAGGTGGGCATTATTCAGACTCTGAATGCATTGTATTTAACATGACACTGATTAGACTGGTTTAATCTGGATGCCCATCAGCAGTCGTCAATCATACTTACTGTTTTGCAACAACATACTGCAGACAATAAACGTAAATTAATATATTATGTGTTTATTAAGTGAATAAATAAAAAAAAAGGTTTAACTCTTGATAATACAGTACACGCACGCGCGCGCTCCTCCCTCACACACTCATACACGTTTACGTCTTATTTTCTCAATAAGTGTTATGTGAGAATTACAGATAATATGTGAGTGTTTCATATATTTGTAACTAACATGAATCTATTGCGGTTAATATTACCTATCTATATTATGCGGTGTGCTGTCTATATTACCTATTAATGAATAATAATAATGGCAGCAATAATAATAATAATAATAATAAACGTAAATAAATATAGTATGTGTTTATTAAGTGAATAAATAAAAAAAAGGTTTAACTCTTGGTAATATAGTACACGCGCGCGCGCTCCTCACCCACACACTCATACACGTTCCCGTCTTGTTTTCACATAAATATTACGTGATAATTACAGATAATATGTGAGTGTTTCATATATTTGTAACTAACATGAATCTATTGCGGTATACTGTCTATATTACCTATTAATGAATAATAATAATAATGTGAATAATAATAATAATAATAATAATATGGGGCAATATTTCTCAGTTTATTTTGCTTTATTTAAACAAATGTTTTTATTTCTTAAATATTTTTATTTATCTTATTTATTTGGATTATCTGGTATTTAAACAAAAATATTTAATGTAGTTTTTAAATCGTAGCAGTTCCTGTGTATGTTGTTGCAATGTTTGTCTTCACTTTGCACCTTCTAGTTTGATATATATGTTACTGCATCTGTATGAATATTTCTGTATGATTTGCAAATTCATTTTTATAATTTTTGTGAATGATGACCGATGCTGTTGCGGCGACCTTACAAAAAAAAAATAATAATAACAATAATAATGATAAGATTAAGAATAAGAATAAGAATGGCAATAATAATAATAATAATAATAGGCAATTGTTGTCAACTCACGTTTTTCTTTTCGGCGGTGGGAAGAAGGCAGACGGCCTTACACCTAGCGAATAGGATGGCGTCGATGCCAGAACGTCCGTGGTGATTTTGACGTCCAGTTACGCACGCGCACACACACAACAACAACAACAACAACAACAGTGTTGAGCTAACCATTGTTGTCTACAATGAGCAGCAGCGCCACTGTTTGTGGTTGCCACGACCCGGTCAACTGGCAGACTACACACACAAGTCCAGTTGCCTCCTTCTTCTTCTGCTTAGTTGTTTTTGTTTTGTCGTCGTCTCTCTTTGCCGACTACTGCCGTTCATCGTCATCAGCATTGCACGCCACGCTCTCTAACGTGCAATCCGTGTAACAACAACAACTGCCTCATTACTATCCGGTAATTACTTTGGAATCCTCTCTAATCTTCCCCGTTCCAGAAGCGCGCCGCCGTCATAAATCATCGTCGCCCGACGCAACGTGACGCGCTTCCCCTCACCACGACTGACTTTGATTTCTGCTGCCGTTTGGCCTTAGACTCGATGACATGTTGAATTTTTGTTTCTAATGAATCGAAATAGAGACTCTCAGTAAATCTTACTTTCATGTTAGAAGTATACGTGTAGATTTTTTACTTTCATGTTCCATAAGGAAATGGAAGTATGGTCATGGCGAAAAAAATCGTGTTCGAGATAACGGCTGATTCTGATTGTACTACTCTCAAAACATGAAAAAAAGTCATTTTTCGAAAAGTGTTTGTGTGTGTCTGTCTGTCTACCTGTGTATGTAGAATTTTTTCTATGGCAAACGATAACAGCCGCAAATTCAAACAGAATCAAATAATGTTTGCATACAGCCCTGAATTGTAGAGTACTCAAGGCCTATTGCTTTTGGTGAAGATTGGTTAAGGGAAAGGGGTAGTTTACCTGCAACGTTTTATGTTTTAACAAAGGTAATTTTTTTTATGACGAACGATAACTGCCGCACATTCAAACAGAATCAAATAATGTTTTGCATACATCTCTGAATTGTAGAGTACTCAAGGACTATTGATTTTGGTGAAGATCGGTTAAGAGAAAGGGGTAGTTTACCTGCAACGTTTTATGTTTTAACAAAAAGTCATTTTTTATGATGAACGATAACTGCCGTAAATTCAAACAGAATCAAATAATTTTTTACATATGTGCCTGCGTTGTAGAGGACTCAAGGCATATTGATTTTAGTGAAGATCGGTTAAGAGGAAGGGGTAGTTTACCAGCAACGTTTTATGTTTTAACAAGAGCCATTTTTTATGACGAACGATAACTGCCGTAAATTCAAACAGAATCAAATAATTTTTTACATATGTGCCTGCGTTGTAGAGGACTCAAGGCCTATTGATTTTGGTGAAGATCGGTTACGGGGAAAGGGTAGTTTACCAGCAACGTTTTATGTTTTAACAGGAGTAAAGTACTTAATTTTGATAAATAAAGTATCCTGATAAGAAGATCATAATAATCCACTGTAGAAACCTAGATGAAATATCTATAAATGAAGAGGCTAGTTGAACGGGGTGGAGGTAATTTTTCTATAAATGAAAATTATAGTTGAAGGGGGAGGGGAGAATTTTTTATATGTGTACTACGTTATCGGCAACAAAGAAGTAGTTTGTTGTTAAAACTCCTTCCCGGGCTGTTTGGCCGTCGTCCAATGTTTTCTGCAAAACCACACGTTTCGGCAATCCCATCGACTGCCATCATCAGTGAAAATCGAGTGCGATAACGTGAGGTGGTATACGTTAGTGACCACAGTACTGTGGTTAAGGCTGACGCAATAAGGAGAAAGAAGTAGTTTCTATGGAAATATTTCATTTCGAAAATGATTTCAAATATACATCTTAGGACATGGAAGTCATGTATGGTTCTCCATACCGATATTCTCTAGACTCTCAGTTCTTCTTTTTTAAAAATTTTCCGCAGACACAATAGTAGACAGCACTGTCGGGCAGTGGCGTATCTAGAATTTGATCTAGGGAGGGGGTCCGGTCGGATCGGCTTCAAAGAATAGAAAAAACAAGTGAAGACTAATCAACATTACTATCTTTAAAGTGGCTGAAAAACGTGTGATAACATCCTGAAATCAATCCCATTAACGTAAACGGTAACGACACAATAAAAATACGCGTTGCTGAAACATTGTGCAGAGGATACTGACTGAACTGATTTTCCTGTGTTTCGTAATTCAAACGTATGTTTGTATATTCAAAAAATAGTTATTAGTTGAAAGAATAATAAAAGAACTAAAAGTTAAGACCAACAAACTTCAACTTTTTCGACCCTCTAGGGAGGGTTCGGTTCCATTCCCCGCCCTCCGTAAATACGCCCCTGATTTAAAATTCAGCAGGAAATCGTGGACGCAACTTGGTACACGTCGAACGAAGTAATCAGACGCAATGTTAGGATACGTTCCTTGGAGTCGATGACACTGTTGAATTTTTTTTAGTAATGAATCAAAATACAGACTCTCAGTAAATCTTACTTTCACGTTAGAAGTATACGTGCAGACTTTTCTCTAGAATCTCAGTTCTTTCTTAACGTTTTCCGCAGACATAGTCGTAGACGGCACTGTAGGATGTTTTCAGGGGCGGATTAATAGCGAGTGGTGCCCTATGCTGCCATCAGACTAGTACCTCCTCCCGATTCAAATTCAAACTTTTATCCATTATTTATACTCATAAATGTTCAAAAGTTAACAATTATTTGATTAAACTCTCAAATTACAACAAATATTTAGCTTAATACTGATTACAATCAGCATAGTAGTACTTAAGCTTGTAACATACTAATAAATCCATTTTTTCTTTATTTCACCTTAATGAAGTCTTGTATAATTTCTTGTAAACCGAGTGATTCAAGTATCTCGGTTTCAGTATTCAACCTTGCTAACGAAGAATCTCCCATAGTTGAACTCAACATATCTTTATGCGTTTTAATACAGAAAATAATCTGTCAGAATAATCTAGTTTAATACATTGAACGGGCAAACTGTAGTATCATGGAATCTATCATCCTCATTCGAACAATTTGAAAAACCTGTTTTTTGCAATTTTATTGGTGGCATAAAGTGCTTCGGCGAACTCTTCGAAAAGTGTGCACACATTTTTTTCTTTTTGGATTGGAGGATTTTTTGTTTTGTTTTCATATTTATTATCTTCAAAAAGTTTTTATGATTTAGGGCTGGATGGTGCCCCCTCTGACAGATGAGGATCTGGTGCCTGGTGCTACAGCATACTCTAGCGTTATGGATAATCCGGCACTGGGTGTGTTGGGCAGTGGCGTATCTAGAATTTGGTCTTTCGAGGGGGAGGGTCCGGTCGGGTCGGCTTCAAACAAAAGAAAAAACAAGCGAAGACTAATCGACATTACTATCTTTAATGTGTGATAATATCATGAAGTCTATCCCATTAAATATCATGAAGTATATCCCATTAAATATCATGAAGTCTATCCCATTAAAATAAACGGCACTAACGTAATAAAAATTCGCGTTACTGAAGTATTCTTAGTTGAAATATGAGTACTCAATTGATTTTCTTATATTTCATATTTCAAAAGTCTACGCAAATGCTGTATAATAAACCTTTTTGTTTACTTGAAAAAGAGTTACTATTACTGTATGTTAGCGTACACAGCTGAAAAAGTAATAAAACAGTCTAAAAATTAACAGATTAACAAAATTCGTTAGAAAATTCAAAATTACGACTAAAAACCGGGCTGTCAGGCCGTGATCGGTTTTTAGTCGTAATTTTCAATTTATTGCCACCGGCCGTGAGAGCTTCAGACAAAAGTTGAAATTCGTCCGCCCAGTGTAGGGAGGAGGGGTCCGATGCCGTTCGCCCCCCTAAATACGCCCCCAGCTTTGGGGCGTACCCAGACATAGCCTAATGGCTTCTTCGGTTTGTTTGAAATATTGGAACCAAAATTTTGGCGGGTTCAGTAGTAAGCCTGTACGCGAAATACATTTATTGTGTTTTCCAAAGTGCGTGCTGCGCCACCTGGGTTTGGCGAAAATTTTAAAGATATTTTTTAAAAGTGAAAACAGGTCTGCGAGTGAAAGACGAGACTATTTTTGTTATGAGTTAACTCAGTAATATCATTTCAAGGAAAGCTAGACGTGAATTCTTTGGTTTGTGCAGGCTATACAGATAACAGAAGACAACATACAAATAGTGATATTTATACTTAATAATATTCTACAAAATTATGGACTAAATAATATGGACTAAATTTTTCTACAAAAAAAAAACTACGTCAGTAGAGGGAAAATGCCGGTTCAAACTCAAAAAGGAATGCCGCCTTCTTAAAAAACACTAAAAAAACACTAAAAAACATGATCTCAGAGATGACGCCGCCACCGCTGGACCCGCAGCATCCCGATGGACCACAGCACCGCGAATTTCCGCGAATAAATTTTTTTATTTTTTTAATTTTATTTTTTTTATTTTTTTAATTAAATTGATTTGGTGGGATGATGTTCAATGGACCACCAGCATCCGTGAATATAATTTTTTATTTTTTTAAGAAAGCTGATTTGCATATCAGTGGGTGGCGTTGGGTGGGAGGTTGTTTTTTTATTTCATATCAGTGGGTGGGGGGTGGTTCCAACTCGAAGCATTATAGTGTATACTAAAATATATGATCAGGTGTACCAACCTTTGCATGAGTTCAAATTTGTTGTGTGTTATAATGTATATTAAATCTATATGATCAGGTGTACCAACCTCTGTAGTATTATTATAGTGTATAGATATTTTATATGAGCAGGGTTGTCAACATTTTCTGCGGTGGGGGGAGGGAAATGTGCGTGTATAGAGCAGATCTGCCAACATTTCTTTCTCTTCTGTGGTGGGAAATTCAAACTATATATGATCATAATTGTTACTCTCTCTCTCTCTCTCACACGGTGTGTATGTCTCTCTCTCGTTGTCAAACGTTATGCTCACCGGCATTATAGTGTATATTAAAATATATGATTAGGTGTACCAACCTTTACATGAGTTCAAATTTGTCGCGTGTTATAATGTATATTAAATCTATATGATCAGATGTACCAACCTCTGTATTATTCGTCCTCTCTCTCTCTCTCCCTCTCTCTCTCTCTCACACGTTGTGTATGTCTCTCTCGTTGTCAAACGTTATGCTCAAACTGTGGTCAGTACCGAGCGCATGTATATGAAATTAGAAAGTTTATATTTATTCGACAAATATTAACGTCCTCTCTCTCTCTCTCTCTCTCTCTCACACTCTCACTTGTTTCAACTGTGTCAACAAATAGTAACGTCCTCTCTCTCTCTCTCTCTCTCTCTCTCTCTCTCTCTCTCTCTCTCACACGTTTCAACTATGCAAGGTTTCATACCCTTTCTCCTGTCTCCCTCTCGTACATTGAGTAGTCGGTGTGATGAATAAATAATTTTAGCCCTCTCTCGTTGTCAAAACGTCGTCTTCATTTTCAATGTATTAAATAATTAATTAATAGTTTTATAATGCAGTCAGTGTGATTGATCCTTGTTAGAAATATATATATTTGGCGTCAATGAACTACTTACCTGTTATGTTGTTACAGACAATACTTCTGTTTTAAGGTTGCAGTTTACACACATAGGTTCAGTAGTGTATAGCGAAATAAATTAAAATTATACACACACATGAAAACGGCGGCTGAAATTCATACAAATCTTCTGATGTAACAGTTCACAAAAAATAAATTAATTGTACATATGTTCAGAGGTGTAGAGTGAAATAAAATAAAGTCATAATTTGTTTAAATGATTAAATATATTTTAACATTCACAATATAAAATTCACAATTAAATAAATACATTAGAAATTGATATTTTTCGAAAGTTTATATATAATTGTGTGTCGTACTTGTAGAAGAAGCAACCTGCAACATAACAATACAACAACAACATTAAAATCATGTTAAATATCACACACACAGATGCACACGCAACGCGCGCACATACAGACGCATACGCAACGTAATCACACACACACACACACACACACACACACACACACACACACACACACACACACACACACACACACACACACACACACACACACACACACACACACACACACACACACATACGCATACGCACACATACGCAACGCGCCCACACACAGACGCAAACGCAACGTAATCATACACATACATACAACGTGTACATGTAGGGCCAATAAACAGATAACAGATTTAAATATGCTATAGTCATTGTAAGACGTTACAATCATTGAAGTGTTTAATAAGTAAATTGTATGTATGTATATATCACTGAATAATAATAATAATAATAATATAATCGTTCTAGTGTTAACGTTTGCTGCAACAGGTAAAGCAGTTACAAATAATTACATATAGGTTCAGAGGCGTATAGTGAAATAAATTAAAAATCCATTCATCAAAACTTTGTAAATTAGAATCTGCACTACATTCAAACATACGCACACACACACACACAATGATAAAAAATTGTTTATTAAAAGTAGTTTGTTACCTTAACGAGGTACATGCAGAACTAGTGCTGTTACAAAAAATATATATATATAGTAGGAAAGCCCACAGACTACTAGAAATAGTTATCACCTGAAAAAAGAAACCACACATTACGAACTAATATGTATAAACACAAATATCGTTACAATAATAATAATAATAATACATAAACTTACGTTTACTGCCGTCCGAACTGAAGTGTGAGGAGGCAATAACTATAGATATCACAGTAAGAATTTTTTTGTTAACCAGTGGTGTAACGGAAAAATTTTAGCAGGTGGAGGAGCAGAGTCGTCATCGTCGTCGGCATGTATCCGATAATGTCCGTACGCAAGGGTATCACGACCATTGTCTAATATATAACGCTTATCATCATACAGGGACAACGCTTGCTTATTTACACGCATCGTGTACAACGTATGATGATCGCTACGTAAACACAACGCACTGACAGAAAACGGACAATGATCAGTGAGACACTTGCGATACATATCGTGTCGCAGACTCCTCTTAATAGCAACTCGAGGCACACCTTTACACACACGTTTTTGACTCGCATTGCTAGAATCTTCGTGGGCCACAAGGAACGAATAACATTTCGCTCTGAGACCTACGAATTCTCTAATAGGACGACCACACGTTTCATCCTTGAACAGTCCGACAACCTTTTTGTTCTTAATGCTATAACAAGGATGAGACGTAGGGTAATCCGAAGTGTCAAAAACGTGCAAGTCCTTCTTCATATCTGCATACAAGTCTGATGTTTGAATATGATACATCAGACTGTCTGTATCAGTCATTAACAATTTAACGTTGCGGCCGTACTTGGCGACAGCATAACGATAATGAAAGTCGTACATTATTGTTTTGCTAACGTCAAGCACCGTGAAGCCGACATACACGGGACGAGAAAGAACGATGGATTTTTTACGGAGTGAAAGCCCCACCAGATCGTTCGTATAACGAATCATACGTTTTAGCCTGGGTGTGGAAACTAGTTTTTGAAGCCGTCGTTCATTCGAGACTAGTTCAAAGTCTATATGTTTCCGTACGTTCTCCAGCGACTTACCGTATACGGCGTTGTTCATCAGTTTGAAAAGGTCTTTTTCAAAGCTGTTGACGGCTGCTTGCCTCTTGCGGGTGTTGAAATCGATAAACGGTTTCAACCAAGCGCTTTGCTTAAAACACAACACCCTATGAGTCGCTTTCAGCTCTAAACCAAGACTTAAATACAATTTCAAATTTCGATAATGGAGAACGTAATTTTGTTTGTCCTCCAAAGTCGTTAACAACTTCTCTACGGATGACCCTGATTCGTTATACGATGATCTGTATATACTCTCGTGTAAACGTTTGGAAAAGGGAGAAAGGATATCGTGTGTTATGCGCTGACGCACAGGTGCAAGCGGGTAGTCGGAATGCAGGTCGTGTAAGGTATTAGGATAGTGTAGGTCGACTTCGAGGATGTACCCGATGTCAGCATCATCACTCACAGTACGTACGTCCAAGGACTCGATTTCGTTACGATCGAGCCATCGGAAGTCTGCGTAAGGGAGTGGTTGCGACATGGCTGCACCGTATAAATTGTTACAGTCTGTATACAGAATGAAGGAGGTCGGTTTCGATACATCGTACTGATCTGGAATCAGAGGATTGTTAGCGACTGCGTGACGGTTGGATATCATCGCGCAGCCTCCGCGGATCCCAGATTCGAGGAACAGATGTAGATTTATTTCTGTCAACAGTTCTAATTCGACCCCGGTCATTTTTAGCATCGCGTTCCAAGCGAGTCCGGGAAGCGAGTAAAAATGACATGGGTCCAAGCAGTAATCGCGTAAGGCCATGTCTCGGAAACTTTCAAAGACATCGGCCAGCAGCATTACGTCTGTCAACAAATACAAATCATGGTAATCTCCAAACGTACGCAGATTGAATGCACTCCACACGTTTTGCGCGTGCTCGTAATCTGCGTCCGAAATAGATGATTCCATCAACCGGTTATCAAAGTGTTCACGAGCGGGTAGACTTGTTTCGTTGAACCGAGCAATACTGTCAACGTACTCGTATGGGTATACCCCCTTGCGTACGAGCAGATTGGTCTGTTCATCGAAACCCCGTCTAAGCATTTCCTCTCTGAGCAAAGGAAATTGGCTCCCGGACGCGGACAGATTGGTAACGAGTGTGTCCAGAGAGCGATTAAGAAATTGAAAGGAGTCTACGAAACGCAAGGGACCCAGGGAGAACGACACGTAACGCTCACTGGATGTTGCGATGCAGGATACGCGTTCGTCCTTATATTTCCCTAAACCCTGCATTAAATGGTGACAGTCGTAGCCACGAAGGTTGTGAAAGAAGACGGGGATATGACGAGGCATCTTGTAACTCAGATTACAGCTATTATGGGCTGCTCCCAAGAATTTCCCCGTAAGATGGCAATGATTGCGTACCTTGTCATCGTCTGTCAAAGGGCGCTCACACAAATGACAAACGGTGGCGTTAGTGAACACAACATTGTCATCATCGGACATAATTAATTGTACGTTATGTCGTACCACCTTCATCATATCCTCGGCGTCTTTCAACAACCACGAGAAGAACGTGTCTACAACGTTTTCACCCCGATAAACTTTAGCCTCTCTCCAAAGGCTGTGCGTATGATCGACGATAGCATAGGAGAAACCTGACGGGATATGCATCGCTTCGTATGATGTGGACGATACAGGAGGAGAAGTTAGTTTCTGACGGGCACCGCTGCTATCGACGGAGTAGAATTCACCTAACTCGTGCACTGTCGTCGGGACGTCGTTACCAGGTGAACACGATTGAAGCGGAGTGATGAGGGACTCGAAGTCGGCGTAGACGGTGAAGGGTACTTTAAGACAGTGCGCGTAATTTTTAAAGGACATAAACTTCTCCTCCTCCGTGGGCATTTTGGTTTTCTGCTCGCCGTAAGGTGTGCAGTAGGGGAGATGATCGGACAGACCATGTTCTGTGGTGAAACGATGCAGGCAGTAGTCACAGTAAAATGATTTATGATCGTGTTTTGTTAGGGAAAATAACAATCTATTCATGTTACTGATAAGACAGTAATGTTTTCGGCTATTCGTATCGGTCAGAAGCAAAAGATTAACGTGATGCGACCTGTCCTTATTCGGGGTAATTCTCAGAGGGTAAACCTCATTTTTTGATTCATTTTTGATATTGTCTTCTATATCATAGCCGAAAACGTTTATAGAAATGTTAGGATTCTGTGCTTCAAATTTGGAAATGGACTTTAACGAAACAGGGTACTCGATACCGGACATATTTAATGTGTTTATGAATGGGATGTAGTTTGAAGCACGGTCTCCATTACGTTCTTGAGGGTGTATGTGGGCTAGAACAGACCACAGAAAACACATTTCATCCTGGGGGTTCTTGATGTTGACTACTGCCCTGGTGTGTGAGAGTTTTCGCGGGGTTGGAAGGTAGGAGGACGCTGCTAGAGGCTGATACCGTCCAACAACCAGTTCCAGCTTTAGTACAGCATCCACCGTCCATCCGCTCCCGTCACGGGTAAAATTAGATATGCTATTGAAGATTTTATCGTAAGATTCATCGAGTAGACAATTCAACTCGTCGCTGTCGTCCGCGAGCAACGTGCGACAACGTCCGTGGAAGACGGCGTCTTTCGTTACCTCTTTCTCCTCACCACTGTCACCATCTACCACGGTTTTGGTAAAACGTATCCTGCACGCAATATGCCACTTGATATTGCGTAAACGTGCCTGCTCTGCCTGAATATCCTCAAGCAATAAAGGACGTGCCTCAGTCATTATGAATACTACGTCATGATCCGACTCGTTGACGTTCACTGGAATGTAGTCGAAGGTTGTGATGCACCCTCGGACACTACTGTTCCTCTCGATATAAAACCGAGTCACAACTGAAACAATAGAAACATGAGTATTAGTAACCAATAGGAATGATAAATAACGTGTACACACAAATTCATGTTTGTAGTAAATAAATAACACTCGTCGGGGGGGTAATATGTCAGTTTATTACAAACCGTGAAGATGTCGGCTACTCCTGATTTTAGTATTGAAAGTGAAAGAATAAAATCATTCAAGTATTGGGAAGTGACGTTTATCAGCCCCGACGAGTTAGCGTTTGCAGGGTTCTACTTCTACCCTAGAAATTTCGATGTTTGTGGACATAGTATGTCATTCGTAGACGATAGAGTTAAATGCTTTTGTTGTGGAATTGAATTAGTTGATTGGAAAGAAGGTGACAAACCTATGAAGGAACATGAAAAATTTTCATCTACATGTCAATTTCTAAACGATGTTAAGAGTGAGACTTTTCATGCACACACCAATAGACATAGTATGACTCAAACGTTAATTCGCATCAGCAAGTTTGCACACTACATAATTACAAAAATAATTTCTTAACTGTGAACTTTTTTTTTACCTTGTTCAGTCTGCTCCTCCCCACGTTCCTGCTGAAGGTTAGCCATGATCTTCAAGTGAGAATGAATGAATACTGAAAAACAAAAGGTACTGTTATAACGCTGGTATTATGTTAGTGTATCGTAAACGTTTTATATATCAATTTGTACATAATACATGTACGCTTAGACCAACTATTTGCTAGATCGAGAAAATTAAGTTTATTTTCGCGCACACACACAAACAGATTTAAATAATACTTTCATGCTTACAATATACAACCAATGTACACAAACTTATAAAGCATCAAACTATATATATCATTCGTTGGGTTGTAATTATTATTAAACAGTAAATATGCTTAGAATGAAAATATTTGCTATGATTTTAGTAACATATAACAGCGTCTTACATACCACTCGAATCTATATATACTGTTCTGTTTCAGATAATAATAATAATTTGATCACGCACACATACACATACATGTATTAAATCAATAAATAATGCACTTGATAAATTATGCTCACCAAACTAGCGTATGTTGACTACACACACACAGGAACTTGTGTATACTGAGACGTACAATAATTCAAGCAGTCTTTCAACTATTAAAAAAACTGCTGAGATAGATTTATCAACGCACGCAAGCAGTCAGTGTGAAACCGATAAAATTCAGTTATACCTAAAAATATATATCTTCAATTAGAAGTGTAATATAAAAGGTACAGTAAGAATATATTTCAGAAAATTGATCACACACACACACACACACACACACACACATGTATTAAATTCAAATATATATCTTCAATTAGAACTGTAATATAAAAAATACGGTAAGAATATATTTCAGAAATTGTGATTTGAACATACACATACATGTATTAAAGTCAGTAAATAATGTTTTTACTAGTAACATATAACAGCGTCTTACATACCACTCGAATCTATATATACTGTTCTGTTTCAGATAATAATAATAATTTGATCACACACACACATACATGTATTAAATCAATAAATAATGCACTTGATAAATTATGCTTACCAAACTAACGTATGTTGAATACACACACAGGAACTTGTGTATACTGAGACGTACAATAATTCAAGCAGTTTTTCAACTATTAAAAAACTGTTGAGATAGATTTATCAACGCACGCAAGCAGTCAGTGTGAATCCGATAAAATTCAGTTATACCTAAAAATATATATATCTTCAATTAGAAGTGTATAAAAGGTACAGTAAGAATATATTTCAGAAAATTGTATTAAATTCAAATATATATCTTCAATTAAAAGTGCGTTAAGAATAAAAGTACGTTAAGAATATATTCAGAAAATTGTAATTTGATCATACACATACGCTTACACACACATGTATTAAATTAAAATATATATATCTTCAATTAGAAGTGTAATATAAAAAATATGGTAAGAATATATTTCGTAAATTGTGGTTTGAACATACACATACATGTATTAAATAATGTTTTAATGCAAATAATTTTTACGTTTAAATAAAATCTGTACATACAATAAATTATACTCACCAAAACTATTGTATGTTGACTACACACAGGAACTTGCGTATACTGCGATTGCACAATAATACAGTCTTCCAACTATTAAAAATGTCGTGATAGATTTGTCAGTGCACGCAAGCGAGTCAAATGAGAATTTATCGTTAAATTTGTTGAGTATATATTGGTCTCTGGTGGTAGGGGAAAGCCGATGTTTGTTTTGGACGTGAATACTTTCTAATCCATAATTACTTGTGATGGGTGCAACTAATGAGTGTCATGTGTCGTATTAGAAAGTGAAAGGCGGATTTAGCGAATACATACACACACACACACACACACACACACACACACACACATACATACAATGGTTTATTTCGGTAGAACCATCTGAACATACATGCAATTAGTTGTATAGTAATCAGAATGTGTGTGAGAGAGACAATTTAATAGTTTGAATTTTATACCACAAGGTAAACTATATTTTTTTAAGTCGGGGGTTGTTTCCGAAAATTATTATTTAAAACTGTTAATTGTTTTATTAAAATCTTACGTACGTGCCAAATTAATTGCCGACGGCGACTCTGCTCCCCCTCCTGCTAAAATTCCATCTGTTAAAAACAAAAAGAATTCTCACTGTGATATCGATAGTTATTCTCTCTCCACGCTTCAGTTCGGACGACAGTAAACGTAAGTTTGTGTATTATTATTGTAACGATCTTTGTGTTTATAAATATTAGTTTGTAATGTGTGGTTTCTTTTTTTTTTTATAGTATAATGGAAAACGCTGCTGTAATAATTGACTTTCACTGCTTTTATGATGACAACGGCAATTATATAGTAAAGGAGTTGTCGGTTATGGACGTAACACGTTTTGCATGCAGACATTGGATTTTCGCCCCGCCTGCTACAGTCGTTACGAATTCGAAATACACTAGAACCAACTGCTGGTTAACGACAAACTATCATGGGCTAAGATGGGATGAAGGAGAGACACCGTACGACAATCTTGTTTCAGTGTTAACAACGTATACGAACATATATAAATATGTGTTTGTGAAGGGTCTTGAGAAAAAACGTTTTTTAGAATCGAAAATAATTCATTATCATATAATAAATCTTGATGACATTGGTTGCCCAAAAGACGTACCAAAAGACATTCCTGGGGCGTTATGTCTTACACATTGCAATTCTTCTTCTACACTATGTACAAACCATAATGTGCACGCACTTAGAGAGTGGATAATTAATGATTTTTCTGTTATACAAACATTTTTAATGTAAGTGTCTCATAGCATTGTTAATTTCATTAGGTAAACTTGTATATGGCTGCAGGCGATAACTATTTCTGACGACTTTCCTAATATATATTATGTAACAGCCATAATTCTGCATGTATGTACATGCAAAAACACCACCTGTTAAAAACAACAACAACAACAAAAATTCTTGCTGCAGGCGATAACTATTTCTGACGACTTTCCTAATATATATTATGTAACAGTCATAATTCTGCATACAAAGCTTCAGGGGATGAAAAACATCACCTGTTAAAAACAACAACAAAAATTCTTACTGTGATATCTATAGTTATTGTCACTCCATACTTCAGTTTGGACGACCGTAAACGTAAGTTTATGTATTATTATTATTGTAACGATATTAGTTCGTAATGTGTGGTTTCTTTTTTTTTTCAAACGATAACTATTTCTAGTAGTCTGTGGGCTTGACTTTCCTAATATATATATTTTGTAACAGCGCTAATTCTGCCTGTGTGTATGTACATGCAAAGCTTCGGGCGATGAACGTGAACTTTCCTGATGACCACATCACCACCATTACTTTCACTAGTCTTCTTTGTAGTCATTGTTTAGTTCCACCTAGTTTGATACAGACGTCTTCACTTCTCATAAATAATGTCGTTTATCACAAAATTCAATGCAGTTTCTGCTATTGAGTACAAACGGTGTGCAGAATTAACATTGAACAAGCAGTATCCGATTGTTAACATGGTGCATGTGGACACAAGATATGGGAAGTCTGTGCTTGTAACGTTGGAAGATGGTGAGCTACGCTATCGTGTATATCTACCTAAGAGGTATGCTTGCGTCTTTACAGATGAAGAGCTCCGTCATATAAGCCCCAGCGACCTACATCTCGTGTTTCGAGGCATGAGGAATCAAACAGTACATATGGAAATCGTACCTCGTTAAGGTAACAAACTACTTTTAATAAACAATTTTTTATCATTGTGTGTGTGTGTGCGTATGTTTGAATGTAGTGCAGATTCTAATTTACAAAGTTTTGATGAATGGATTTTTAATTTATTTCACTATACGCCTCTGAACCTATATGTAATTATTTGTAACTGCTTTACCTGTTGCAGCAAACGTTAACACTAGAACGATTATATTATTATTATTATTATTCAGTGATATATACATACATACAATTTACTTATTAAACACTTCAATGATTGTAACGTCTTACAATGACTATAGCATATTTAAATCTGTTATCTGTTTATTGGTCCTACATGGTACATGATTCAAACCAAACGTGTACACGTTGTATGTATGTATATGATTACGTTGTGTTTGCGTCTGTGTGTGGACGCGTTGCGTATGTGTGCGTGTACGTCTGTGTGTGTGTGTGCGTGCACGTATGGTGTAACCCAAACGTGTGTACGTTGCGTTTGCGTCTGTGTGTGGGCGCGTTGCGTGTTTGGTTACGTTACGTATGCGTGTGCGTATGTGTGTGTGTGTGTGTGTGTGTGTGATTACGTTGCGTATGCGTCTGTATGTGTGCGCGTTGCGTGTGCATCTGTGTGTGTGATATTTAACATGATTTTAATGTTGTTGTTGTATTGTTATGTTGCAGGTTGCTTCTTCTACAAGTACGACACACAATTATATATAAACTTTCGAAAAATATCAATTTCTAATGTATTTATTTAATTGTGAATTTTATATTGTGAATGTTAAAATATATTTAATCATTTAAACAAATTATGACTTTATTTTATTTCACTCTACACCTCTGAACATGTGTACAATTAATTTATTTTTTGTGAACTGTTACATCAGAAGATTTGTATGAATTTCAGCCGCCGTTTTCATGTGTGTGTATAATTTTAATTTATTTCGCTATACACTACTGAACCTATGTGTGTAAACTGCAACCTTAAAACAGAAGTATTGTCTGTAACAACATAACAGGTAAGTAGTTCATTGACGCCAAATATATATATTTCTAACAAGGATCAATCACACTGACTGCATTATAAAACTATTAATTAATTATTTAATACATTGAAAATGAAGACGACGTTTTGACAACGAGAGAGGGCTAAAATTATTTATTCATCACACCGACTACTCAATGTACGAGAGGGAGACAGGAGAAAGGGTATGAAACCTTGCATAGTTGAAACGTGTGAGAGTGAGAGAGAGAGAGAGAGAGAGAGAGAGAGAGAGAGAGAGAGAGAGAGAGAGAGAGAGAGAGAGAGAGAGAGAGAGAGAGAGGACGTTACTATTTGTTGACACAGTTGAAACAAGTGAGAGTGAGAGAGAGAGAGAGAGAGAGAGAGAGGACGTTAATATTTGTCGAATAAATATAAACTTTCTAATTTCATATACATGCGCTCGGTACTGACCACAGTTTGAGCATAACGTTTGACAACGAGAGAGACATACACAACGTGTGAGAGAGAGAGAGAGGGAGAGAGAGAGAGAGGACGAATAATACAGAGGTTGGTACATCTGATCATATAGATTTAATATACATTATAACACGCGACAAATTTGAACTCATGTAAAGGTTGGTACACCTAATCATATATTTTAATATACACTATAATGCCGGTGAGCATAACGTTTGACAACGAGAGAGAGACATACACACCGTGTGAGAGAGAGAGAGAGAGAGTAACAATTATGATCATATATAGTTTGAATTTCCCACCACAGAAGAGAAAGAAATGTTGGCAGATCTGCTCTATACACGCACATTTCCCTCCCCCCACCGCAGAAAATGTTGACAACCCTGCTCATATAAAATATCTATACACTATAATAATACTACAGAGGTTGGTACACCTGATCATATAGATTTAATATACATTATAACACACAACAAATTTGAACTCATGCAAAGGTTGGTACACCTGATCATATATTTTAGTATACACTATAATGCTTCGAGTTGGAACCACCCCCCACCCACTGATATGAAATAAAAAAACAACCTCCCACCCAACGCCACCCACTGATATGCAAATCAGCTTTCTTAAAAAAATAAAAAATTATATTCACGGATGCTGGTGGTCCATTGAACATCATCCCACCAAATCAATTTAATTAAAAAAATAAAAAAAATAAAATTAAAAAAATAAAAAAATTTATTCGCGGAAATTCGCGGTGCTGTGGTCCATCGGGATGCTGCGGGTCCAGCGGTGGCGGCGTCATCTCTGAGATCATGTTTTTTAGTGTTTTTTTAGTGTTTTTTAAGAAGGCGGCATTCCTTTGTGAGTTTGAACCGGCATTTTCCCTCTACTTACGTCATTTAAAGGTAACATCTAATTAGAACGAAGACAATCGTAGAAAATCATGTTGTAAAATGCCGTCTGGACTTCAAGGATTAGGCGGAAACATGCACTATGCAAGGTGCGTGCAGTGTGTACAGAGCGCCTTGCTCCTGAAGTAGTGTCTATCAGCACTACGAAGGATAGCATTAGCACCCGCATGAGTGAATAGCAGAGACACTGCTGTCTTGGTCAACCCCAGAAGTCGGCTGTAGCAGAGGATGCGTTGTCAATTGAAGGCCATACGATCCTGTTCAGGGAGACCAAGATCCTCTCTTCTGTTCATTGGTACTTCACCTGGTTGCAGAAAGAGGTAATCAAAATCTACAAGCATGTGATGGCATCCTCACCATGAATTCCGGTTTGACTTTGGCCTGATGGATTGTCGCTTGACATGTTCCGAACGCTATCTCCATCTTACTCGCCCTTTCTGCATTCGCTGCATGCTCATTATTTTAATTAAATTTTCATTATTCATACTAAATTTATGTCGTTTGCTCTAACTTATTTTTATTAAAAAAATGCATTTTTTTTAGGCTTTGCCAAAGTTTACCATTAACAGTATTCAAAGGCTTTGGAAAGCCGATAAGCTTAGTGGTGCCGTCATAGTCAGATACTTTAAATAAAGTCAATTGATGGATCTGAATAAATATTGAAACATAAGCCATCACTGACCATTTAATAGTGGGACATTTCGGATGTAGTCGTCTTCAGATGGAAACACAAATTAAACACGAAATATGCGACGTAGGGTGAAAACAGGGGCGGATTTAACATTTTGCCGCCCGTAGGCAGTATAAATTTGCCCCTTCCCACAAATCTCTGTTGGGGGGGGGCATCATTATATTCCCTCTTTGGTTTTACAGTCCGCACTAGTGTTCTGTTTAAATCCAAACTTTGCTACATAATCGCGTGTGCTCTCGTTCATTTGCCAATTAATAGGATCAGAATCAAAGACCTTCCCTACCTGATTTGATGACATTTCATCATGATTTTTTACGTGAACTGGATCTTCGTTCTTCAAAAATGAAGGTTCCTCCACAACGGACCTCTCTAGCTGAACTGTGTGAACAGTATCTTCACCTTCACTGCTATCACAGTTATTGTCGGTATCACTAGAATGTCTCGATTCCTTAAATATTAGCTTGCCTCAGTTTCTGGAACCAACCTACAATTCGGTATTACATTGACAGATCTACATTTCTCACTTTGATCTGGATTGCCAACATCTAAAATCTCTCGGATGATCAACGCCAAATATTTCAACGGTTGAAAACATAAACATTCGCCCGTATTACTTTTGGGTGAAAAACGATAACTGCGACAAATTACAAATTAAGGGAAAGATAATTTTTATATTCGTGTGTGCTTAATTCAGCTGGCTTTTATACTTGTAAATTTGTTTGAATCTAAAAATATAATTTATTAACTTAAATTTTGCCGCTCCCCAAAATTTGCCGCCCCAGGCAATTGCCTAGTCTGCCTGTGCGTAAATCCGCCCCTGGGTGAAAAATTCACCTTACTCCTAACACAGAAATAGCGCTACTATGCTCATTCTTTGACAGTACTGTATGATTGTAAGTATTGCCATTGTTTTATAAAATCTTATTTGTGCGTAATAGACAAGATCATATAAGAAATGAAGAGATAAAAAGTGATTTAGATATTTTTGCAGTTAACAAAAGGATTAAAGAATACAGAAGAACACTTCAGTAGAATGGAAGAAAGTTGAATACAACCAGACGAGGCAGAAGAAAAATTGGTAGACCTAAGAAAAGGTGGACTGTGAAATAGGAACAGGCCGCTAAAGCCTAAAAACGTTAATAAGATGATGATGATGATGTATGATTTTGTCGTGTGTAGGCTGAATCTAGTTATTTCAGGATAATGAGTTGTTTAATACTAGTCTGACAGTACATCACGGTAAACGCCCCAAGCTTTGTTTTGACAGTGGCCAGTTTGGGAATTCGTGGCGTCATTAAAGACTTTTCTTCTGAATGGGTTAACTGCAATCGTCATAAAAAAAGCTTGATTCATCTTTAGTGGACTCTTCTCCATCGAATATAATGATTAAGGGCTGACGTTGAAATGGGTCGGACAAGCACAACTGACCGCCAATGTGATAGACGTCGCATTAAAATAACTACACCAGAAAACATTTACAAAATCGTTTTGGCAGACAGTAGAATGATAGCGAGCGAGGTAGCAGAGACAACTGGTATGTCAACGGCACGAATGCGCAATGTCTTACTCGAACATCTGTGTAACAAAGCTATGGACTAGGTGCATGGCCGGGTTATGGCTATGAGGATCCGGGGCTATTTGAGCCCCTTGTATGAAATTTTCGCGTCTTGCACAATACTTTACATTATTCAGATGATAATTTAATAAATATAATAAACAAAATATTGTTCTTAAATCGTATTTTTACTCACGTATTTTTCTATTTTATACTGATTAAATAGATGCTGAAACTGTTTACTATTATTTTATTTCGCAGATCTTTTTACAATAATCAACAGTACAAATAAATTAGAGAATACAAAATAATTTAATTGAAAAATTTCTTTCTGCTCTTCTTTTCGGCAAACTCTGCTATCAAATCATCCAAATCCAATGTTTTTAATAATTCTGTTTCAATAGTTAATCTTGCTAAATTAGTTAAGCGGCTATCAAGAATTGTTGCATTGTTGTACATGTTCTTGATTCTTTTAAGAGCAGAAAATGATCTCTCAGCCTCGCATTTCGCTGTAGGAATAGTGAGAAACAATCGATACGCTATATAAATATTTGGAAATACATCAATAATCATCTCCGAAAATCATCATAAAACAATTATGATAGCTTATAACTGGCGAAATTTTAAGCGTAAAACTTTACTGCTTTGGCTTTTACATAACCTTATGTACCTAAACATGTCCCTAAGTTTTATTTAAATCCGTGATCCGCACTTCAGGTACTCTCTTTGTCACTGCGGTTTTTAATATTTCGCTTGCTCGGAAAATTTTATTTATTCGTTCGAAAATGAGTATTTTAAATAGTCAGGGATGGGGCCTCCGACAAGCGGGGCCCAGGGCTTTAGCACCCCTAGCCCCCCTTAATCCGGAACCGACTAGATGGGTGCCATGTTTGCTGACACTTCAATAAAAACAGCGTCGACAGGATGTTCCAACCAATTGTTTGGCACTCTATACGTGTAATCCAACTGAATTTTTGTGTCGAGCATAACAGCTGATGCGACTTTTGACCACCTCAACACTCCTTTCACCAAACAAAAGTCAAAACAACGGACCGAGAAAGGCGAACCAACTCTAAAGAAGGCAACCTTCTGCTGGTAAAGTTGTGGCGACTATATTGGGATGACCGTGGAGTACTCTTCATTGACTACTTTGGGTGCGCAAACCTACTGCACCTTTTAAACAACCGAATAAAGAAAAGCGGCCACATTTAGCGAAAAAGAAAGCACTGTTTCATCAACCCAATGCACCATGTCACACGCCAGTTGTTGCGATAGCTAAAGTCAAAGAAATTAAGTTCGAATTGCTCCCTCACCCACCATACTTGCCCCATTCAGCGCCGATCGACTTCTGCCTCTTCCCTAACCTCAAAAAATGGATCTGGAAAAGATTTACTGACGACAATCAAGTCAGCGATGCTGTAAAAGACTCCTTGGAGGACATCGACAAATCGGCTTGTCATCTGTCATAATAGCTTTAGAACGTCGTTGGATAAACTGTATAGGGCTAAATGGAGATTATGTTGAGCGATAAATGCAAATTAATAATAATCCCTTAAGACAAGGAAACTCAAATTACCAAAGGCCTTTACTTTAACCCGGGAACAGTACGGAAAGAAAAACCTTTCCAGAAGTACGATAGTCCGCCGTTGTAGCACTGTGATCAGGCCGGTGATTATACATGGAGTGGAAACAATGTGCTTTCAAAATTTGAAACCTCTTCTTAAAATTGAACGAAGAATTCTTTGGAAAATTTATGGCATCAAGAAAACCGAAGATGGGTACAGGCATAGATCCAAAGAAGAGCTGTACAGGGATCTGGAAGATTTGGAAACGGCTTTCCGAAGGAAAAGACTGAGATTCCTTGAACATATGGCTTGGATGAATCAGTCCAGATTAAATACACAAATTTTCAACTAAATTTGGCAACTTTCCAGTCTGAACGGATACAACAAGCAACTCAAGGAGGAAATGATGAAACTGGGTATCTCTTTGAACGACTGTGGGATAGAAATACATACAGAAACAAAATTCAAAATTACAAAGTTTGTAATTGTGACTTTGTTTACTGCGGTGTATGTGTGTGTGTTTGATTGGCAGCAGTGGCGGTTGGTGCTATGGTTACAGCGTTGCACAACCACCAATATAGAATAACTAAAGTATAAAATAATATACGAAATCATTAAGCAGCTAAAAGTGTCATAAATTTCAACGGAGAGCGGATCAGATTCTACCCGGGAATGTTCGCGTACAACTCAAATGTGGCGCGCAGGCTGGTGGTTGTAGGTCGCTTGCAACTTGGACTGTAAATGGCAGAGCTTACTACACAAACATATGGGAGGACGTGCGCTACTCTTCACAATTGCTCTATGTTGCCAATGTAAGCTTGGCGGTTGCAAAGTTTCTGCAACGCTCCACTAGTAGCGTTGTACAGCAACTTTGTGTCATGAAATCAGCACAGCCTTATTGATTTATAAGTTATGTCAGGTTTAGTGTTTACGTTGGTTCAACGTAAACGTTATTCGTTATTTGAGGATATAAAATAATGTAATAATTTTCTATAACTGTGATTATGATAATTTAATGTCTTTTAACCTCTCTCCCAGCCACTCAACCAACTACTGCAACCGCCAAAATTTGGAGCACCAGCCGCCACTGATAGGCAGACAGACAAGTAGAGAAACGGATAACGTTATATTTGGTTGAAAAAATTGAAACTTTCTTGGAAACTAAGCAGGCTATGTTAAGCCAGCCAGGGGCGAACGGTTCTGTAGACTCTAATATTGTCTGTGATTACACAGGTTAAACAAATTGATTTACATTAAATTTCGCCGAAAAGTTAATTGTTAATTGTCTATAAAAACTTGTTTAAAACAGTAACGAGTATAAGAGTTGTTGATCTATAACAGACGCTTTGTGAGAGCCCTCAATTTACGACTGTTTAAACACACGAAGAGGTGAAACGTTCAAAAAGATTTCGTAGCAGCATTGTTGTGTTGATATTGTTTGTAAAGTGTACACGGCGGCGGAGCAACGAAATTAGAAACTCTTTATTTTACTTCACTCCGACGTTCTCAAAATGTTTGTTTATGCTCTTTTGCTTTGCTTTGGCCCCTGATCCCCGCGCCATTCACCTGATGTTATTAGGGTTTTGCCAACTTTTTGACAAGAAAATATAGTATTTACCGGGCGGAGGAAAGTAAAAACGTAGTATTTTTTCATCACAATAGTACAACAAGAACACACTGAAGTGATGAAACAAAATAGGGGCCCCTAATAATGCCCGTGTTTGCGCTTCCCTAACATACGTAGCCTAAACATAACTAGGACCGCTTGCTGCTTCACAAAAACAAATCAAATGAATTTATTGATGTACAGAAAATAATTATTAAAATTAAAAACGCAAACCCAGCAAGCTGAATAAAAGAAATATAATATATATATATATATTACATTTAATATTTATAATTAAATTTACCTCAAGATGTTATTTTTATCCTTTATTGGAACATGTTTCGGGTACTATCTTGTACCCATCCTCAGCCTTCCGGTTTTTTTGTCTGGTGAAGTACATATGTTTTGTTGGTTGACTATTATTATTGTGGCTTCCTGTTAGCTTCTGGTATTTCAAATTGGTTTTATTGTGTGTGATTGTGGTGTATGTGTTAGTTTTTTGTGTATTTTCTATGTGATATAAATAATGTGATAAAAAAAAAATTACATTTAATATAAAAAAAATACTGTGATCAAAATAGAAAATAAAATCAAATATAAAATAAAAACTGAACAATTAAGAATAAATCAAACTGAACAACACATAAATAATAACAACAACAAAAAATGGGCCACATTCACATACATAATAAAATGACAAAACTAACAAAACTATTTAAAAACACAGATATAAAAATAGCATCCAAAACTAATAAAAATAAATTACAAAATCTAAATAGCCCACACAACATAGACAATACAACAACTAACGGCATATACAAAATTGAATGCCAAGATTGCAATAAATGTTACATAGGACAAACAAAAAAACAGCTGAAAAAACGTTATTTTGAACACCTAAATGCATACAAAAAACCAGAAATATATAAATCCAATTTAGCCACACATGCAATAAACACAGGACATGAATTCCCAGACATAACCAATGTAACACTAATAAAACATATACCACACAAAGGCACCATAATGAACATTTGGGAAAATTTACAGATATACAAACATAAAACAGAAAACAAACTAATACCTGAACAAATACAAATCAATACAAAACATGACACAATATTCAAAGCACTCAACATAGAAAATACACAAAAAACTAACACATACACCACAATCACACACAATAAAACCAATTTGAAATACCAGAAGCCAACAGGAAGCCACAATAATAATAGTCAACCAACAAAACATATGTACTTCACCAGACAAAAAAACCGGAAGGCTGAGGATGGGTACAAGATAGTACCCGAAACATGTTCCAATAAAGGATAAAAATAACATCTTGAGGTAAATTTAATTATAAATATTAAATGTATTATATATATCAAGAAACGGACTGTAGCAAAAAGTGACTACATATATATATATGTATATATATATATATATATATATATATAAAGAAGTACAATATAGTATAAAATAAGTAATACAGTTCCACTATATAACACAATTAAAATTTAATTTAAAAACAATTCTATTAGTTAATAAATATTTTCTTTAAAAGTGTAGACTATTATTTTTTAGACATTTAGGCCTATATAGAATGGACGACAATAGGTTAACAAAACAGATCTTCAAATATCTGTAGGGAAAGAAGTCAACATCAAGTTGGATTAAAGAAGTCAAAAAGAATTTAGAAAAAAATAATATAAACGCAGAAGAAGCAATTCATAGAGAAGTTTTTCGGGCAAAAGTGTTAAAAATGGAGGGAGTCCAGGGTAGGAGAGAGAAGAACGCAGGTTCAAGGTGGACTGAAGACAGGTAGAAGAGACATAGTGAAAAGATGAAAGAATATTGGAGAAAAAGAAAAGAACAAGGAATAAATAATTGAAATTGGCATGTGGTTCTCAGATGGGCGATGCAAATACAAATTTTCTTTATTCAACAATTTTTCTTCAATATTTGAATCTGAAAGCAACCACATTTTCAGAGGTTTTAGATATTTGCCTGCCCCAACACTAACATATGGTATTAGCAAATTAAAGAAACGTGAATTACCACTGCAATAACACTGCTGACAAGGTTGTTCTAAACAAGATCGATTTATAAATGAAGAGATTAGAGAAGAAATGGAAATATACAACTTAAATAAGAAAATAGAGTTGCAGAGAAGAAATTGGAAGGACCATCTGGAGAGTATTGATGATTGAAGACTACCAAAAGCGGAATGCAGATACAAAGCAGCTGGAAGAAGAAGCGTACGGAGACCAAAGAAAAGATGGGAATAAATCCTATGAAGCCGGAACAGGTCACCAAGGCTTAATCTTTGTTGTTGGAGAAGAAGAAGAAGAAGAAGAAGAAGAAGAAGAAGAAGAAGAAGAAGAAGAAGAAGAAGAAGAAGAAATTTCTCTTAGCACTTCGCTTAAAAATATCGGTACCCTTGTCAATTACATTTATTCAGTTTAATTTGAATACTGGTAACAATAAGCTACACATTTATTATGTTACAATTATACAGTGCATCTTCTCTAGTAATCCATCTCTACATATGGTTGCATTGTCGATCTGCTTTTTCTACTTGGTTCTACTACAGTTTTGCCGGTGTAGTATCCCACCCATCAGTACTCTCTACTATAGCTTCTTCTTCTTCTTCTTCTTCTTCTTCTTCTTCTTCTTCTTCTTCTTCTTCTTCTTCTTCTTCTTCTTCTTCTTCTTCTTCTTCTTCTTTTTCTTCCATCCTGTAGTAGGTGTAGACACGTGTTCCGGTTTCAGAGATCTTATATGTATTGTCAATTTAAATTATTATCACGTAGCCTACAAATATTTAAAGTTGAACTACAAACCACACTATGGTGATTCTTTGGGCGTTCCTGCATGACGACTATCCTGTGGAGCATAAAAATATGCTGCCTTATGGGATAGAGTCCTTTATTTTATGAGGAGAACATGCAGGGCCGGATTAAGGTATCTTGGCGCCCTAGGCTAATTATATTTTAGCGCCCCCTTTACCTCCCATGGGATACCCTTACGTTTATTTCGAAGGGGCTGGCTGAATGAAGCTTTAAACACCCTACAATATATTTCTTAGTTAGGAATATTTCAAATATCTTACTGGTTTTGGAAATAGTCTGAAGAATTGAAAACTGAGGCTATTTTTCAGAGATTGTTTTAGTCACACCTTCAGCCATTTGCAGTTTGTCTTCTGTAAATTGAAATAATTTCATTTACGTACTTTACTTCGAGTTCTGCTCTGATATCCTCATTCCTTATTCTGTCTTGCAATGTATAATTTAAAGTATTTCGAAGAAACTGCATTTCAGCACTTTGAATCTTACCGCATTCCTTTTTTGTCATGACTCACGCCTCACTCGCATAAATCAAAGTGGGTATTGATTACTGACATATTAGAGTAATCAGTGGCAAAGAATTGGAAATAGCAAAAGTATTTGAAAAAAAATGTTAATATTTTACATCTCAAATACCGGAAATCCCGTACCTGTTCCAAAGAGTAGTCGTCTGTCAGTATTTCCGTCCGCATTGGAATGCCATTACTATGACTACCGGAGTTTTGTTTCTTAATTCAGGTGCAGGTATACACTGTACACGGCACGACTCTTTTGGACTTCACATTCTGAAATATGAAAAGAATTCATAAAGTGGCCTGGGGCTGGAGTGTAGTGAGTGTAAGGCAGGTGATGTGTGTACTGTTTACACTTGAGAAGCACATTTTTGTACGTCGGCGGGCGTGCGTGTCGAACGCTACAGCAGGCTGCAGTAGACAATACACGGCCAAACCACGTTTAGGAAATGCATTTTATAAACGCGTTGGACATTCAGGCGAAACGAATCCGTCTCACTCGTGTACCCCGCTCTCCCTCACTCGCGCGCTTTCTCTCTGTCTGTCTTACTCTGTCTGTCCGTGTCTATTTATCTCTCTCTCTCTCTCTCTCTCTCTCTCTCTCTCTCTCTCTCTCTCTCTCGCGCTCATTGTAACATGTAAGAACGTGCGCAATGAAGGTATTGAAGTAGTGAAGCATAAAGTTTACAAAGAAGTAAAAAGGAAGTACAGTACTATTGTACGGTCTCCAAAGTTTGCTTTGCAGTAAGCGTAAACAAGGGAGACACACTTTAACTGTTTACGCTGGTGATTTCCAACCGTGTCGCGACGGGCCGCGTCCATGTCTTACTTACTCTATTTACTTACTGACAAATACGTTAATTACTTTAAGAATGTTCTTAGGAGAAAAAACATCAATTGTCTCGTTTTTCAGACTGTCAGCAAATAGTAGGAGAGTTTAAAAATGACGAAGTATTCGTACATGATTTTTTTTGGAATTCGGTGCAAATAATCAAGAAATAATAGTAAATTTAATACTATATATGTGAACGAAATTTAATACTATTTAATTTAATAAGCGAACGAAGAGGATGCAACAACAAGATAATAATAGTAAAGTTCAACATATGATTTAAAAAATCAAACAGTATATGATCTAACACGCTAACATATTAAGCGCACAACGTACTATTTTGCTACGTACTAACAAAGTTAAAAGAATAGAAAGACATTTCAGAAATCAATTAAAATGGGCAGGGAGATGTAAAACCCAGAATATCTAACGGAAACCTCAGAAACACAACTGAGTAACACACAAAATACTGGAAATCCCAGGTTTGTCTATGAAGTACCGTAACGAGATTGAATTTTCGCTCAGGAAGTGGCAACACTGTGCATTCAAGACTGCAACATCTGGTAGTTTTAACGTTTGTTTACATTCGTAACAATTTCGGTAGTTTCTCAGTAATCGTACCTACACCAATTTTCGATATTTCGATTATTCGATGGTTGGCATCGATATGTAGTGGATATCGCATAGGCCTTTTATTTTTAGTTATGTAATAAAAATCGTGTAACTATATTTGTGTATGTTATAAAACAGTTTTTTGACGATTGTAATCGTTTTCCATTATCACAATTTTTACGAAAAATATTGTTACGACGGTCTCATTGATCCCCGCACGGTACAGTGGAAAACAAAATACAAGACACTACTGACGTCACTAAAAACCAGCTTTAATTATCACAATTAACAGTTTGTAATCAACTCGTCATTCAACAAGTTTATACTCGTACAATAATTTAAGTTAATTTGTCTACACCAATAATAGTGTCAAATAATAGATAATAGCGTCCGGCAGCATAATTACTTTTCACTAATAACCGCTAGAACGCACAGAGTAATCGCCCGAAGTAAACTGAAACTAAACGGCAGGGCTATTTATAGTCTGCAGGGTTCCATAATATGCGTCCCTAACAAACGATTGAAAATTGTAGAGGTTACTTCAGCGCGACCTTCGCAGAAACACGCACCGTTGGGCTAGTTGAGAAGCTTGTCGAACAACACTATCGAATGAACGAGAATGTTCCGTATTACGTAAAGGCTGGTTTACACGGTTCAAGTTTACTGGCTTCAAGTACTTGAAGTCAAGTAAACTTGACTATGAATTCTGTTTACACGGGGAAAGTGGAAGCGTCAAGTACTTGACGCCACTACATTCATTTTTGTTTGAAATGTCGAGTAGAAAGGTGCGTCGTATTGCAGTTAAACTGGTAGTGAACTCATTGTGCAAAAATCTACGCGATGATACAACGGAAAATGTCAACAGAGAGAGAAAGCGAACTCGGAGGTGGGTGAGAACATGGATAGCTAGAAGGGAAATGTATGGTGCCCCTTCAACACTGTTACGCGAGTTGGCAGATGAAGATCCTTCGTCTTACAAAACTCATCTAAGGATGACAGTAAAGAAATTTGAGGAGCTGTTAGGAAATGTTGAAACAAAAATAAGTAGAACAAATACTACCATGAGAAATGCAATTCCCTTAAGAACAAAGCTGGAAATAACACTACGATATCTTGCTAGTGGAGACAGCTACCAGTCCCTGGAATACTTGTATCGTGTCCAAAAATGTACAATATCAACTTTTGTTCCTGAAGTGTTAACAGCAGTATTTAAAGTTCTACAAGGTAAGAAGGTAAGGGATTTGCCTACTTTGTGTACAAGCAAACTTTAAATTATGTGCATCTAGATTTTTTGTATACGTTGTGTACAATAATTATAGAAACGCAATAGTTATACGAACATCAATTAATTACATTCAAACATCAAATTGAAACATACAATACACAAAACTGTTTATGAAAGTTGCGTACTGTCCTTTAAGCTTTAAGTCAACACGCGTCGCAATAAAATCTATGACAGAAAACGACACGTTTGAATTTTGATGGAATTTTATAATGGAAATAAGCATTTATTAACATAAAATATTGTAAATAATGTAATATTATGTATTAAAACAAACTATGCAAATGGATACAAATACAAATACAAAAATGGAAACACAAAATACAAAGTTTAGCATAAACAAACAATAACGTGTTTTACATCAACATGCTTTCTTCGAAAAGACTTGCAGTGTCTGTCAGTGATGTTTCTAAAGGTGAGTTCTCTGCAGTAGTGTATGATCCAATCGGCGATATAACATTGTAACCAGAAATGCTGCTTGCGGAAGAAGTTTGAGGAAGTGATGTCATTCCGAGGCACTGAATTCCGAGGTACTGTCATCCTAAGATGATTTTGTAAGACGAAGGATCTTCATGTACCAACTCGCGTAACAGTGTTGAAGGGGCTCCATACATTTCCCTTCTAGATATCCATGTTCTCACCCACCTCCGAGGTCGCTTTCTCTCTCTGTTGACATTTTCCGTTGTAGGTATTATCGTGTAGATTTTTGGACAATGAGTTCACTGTAGTCACTTCGCTTAATATTAAAAAAAAAAGTCATATTTTCTGTATATAGCAAGAAACTCGTGTACATCGTTTGCAGTCCACTTATAATGTTAATATTAAAATTAATGACTTTAAAATATTTTAACGAGAACTACAGAATCACCTCACGAGAAAACAATACACTAAAAGCCGACTACGCACTGAAGACGTAAGACCGATTCCCTTGAATGCTTGAAGGCAAGTAGTCAATGAGCCGTCTAGACGGAGACAGTAGGGCGGGAAAGTGAGTCACGTGACTTTCAAGTGGCAACAAAACTTGACGCTAGGCTAACTCTACTTTCCACTGTCCGGACAGTGGAAAGTTACTTTCCACAACCGTTTACACAGGGATAGTATAAGGAAAGTAGCTTGACTTCAAGTGCTTGAAGCCAGTAAACTTGAACCGTGTAAACGAGCCTTAACACTGTCTCGCATGTTAAGTGTCACGTACGCACATAAACATTACAGCTGGGCTCCTCTGGGATAACCGAGAAAAGTGTAGAGTGTTCTGTAACGCGTAACAATATCTTTAGTAATACATTTTATTTCCGCCTGTGACGCCAAACGTTGACGTTGTTGAGTTAACACACAAACTAAAAGTTAGTTGACGAAAACCAATATGACTCTAAAATAATACAGGCTTTTTTGTAACAAAACCAACCGGAAGTAAGGCAGGGTAGCCCATACACGCTACTACACATGTCTCCCTTTTGTGATAGAACACAAAACACTTTCACTTTACACAAACTTTTCACTTTCACTTTCACTTTTAGAAACTTTTCACTTTCAAGAGTAACTTTTACACATGTATTTTTTGGATCGGTGAATCTCTTTGTGGCTGCCGCTTTCTCGGGTCCCGTACTACATTTACAATGTTTTTTTTTTAATGTTTATGTATACTGTATACAATACAGCCCTTAAAGATATAATATACAATATTCTGTTTTAATCTCAACACGTTTGGAAAAAACATAATGTTTTCGTTCTCAATGTTAGGCTCGTTAGGCGAGGTTTAAATATAATTCTATAGTCATAAAATATATAGTCATATATTCCATTCTTTTATTAAAATTGATTCCATACTAATGTTAAATGATTCCCCCTATATTAATATGGTATTATGAATGAATATCGGCGTTGAGTGGCCCTTTTACGTCCAATTGCTCATCCGAACATTCACATACCTGGTACAGTGCACATTGGCTGCTGCTTTCTCGGGTCCCGTACTACATTTACAATTTTTTTTTTTAATGTTTATGTATACCGTATATAATACAGCCCTTAAAGATATAATATACAATATTCTGTTTTAATCTCAACACGTTTGGAAAAAACATAATGTTTTCGTTCTCAATGTTAGGCTCGTTAGGCGAGGTTTAAATATAATTCTATAGTCATAAAATATAGACGATGATGTGCGATAATGGAAGGAAAAAATTAACCCGGGAATTAAAACTGACACCATCCAGTCAGTGTATCAATACATTGTTATTTGCGGATGATCAGGTTATTATCCAAAAAAAAAAAAAAGATCTCCAGATAGCAGTTTTCCTCTTACAACCCAGAAAACAAAAGTTATGGCGGCCTTTAGAGGAAAGCATCCGATACGTTCCAAGATAATTATAATCGAGAGGGTATCTCATTTCAGTTTTCTATGGTGCGATGTAACTTATGAGTATGACAGCGACATCGATATAAAAATAAATAGATTTCAGGTGATACGTGGTACTGTACACAGAACACTTGTAAATAACACAAGGAAAGACACCAAGATAAAATTCTATAAAGTAATGGCAACACCTGTTTTAACTTATAGAAGTGAAACTTGGACGATGACGAGAAATGATGAGCGAAGAATACAAACAAGTGAAATGAAGTTCTTGAGAAAAACCAAAGGTTGCACACTTAGAGATCAAATACGAGATGAGGATATAAGAACCGAGTTAAATGTATATTCTATGGGCAGCAGAAATAAAATGTGGAGGGAGCATATCGAGAGAATGGAAGATATGAGACTGCCTAACAAGTAATATAATACAGACCTCAGGGAAGACGTGATACAGAAAGAAGAGATGGCTTCAGTAAAGTCGGAACAGGCTGTAAGTTCTTCCTATTCCTTGACGTGGAGGAGAAGAAGTAGAAGTAATAAAATACAAAAAAAAAGAAAGAAATAGTATATTATTAGGAATTTCCATAATTTTTCTGATAACTGAAAAATTATCTAATAACGGATTTGTCTAACAACTAGCAAAATACCCGTGCTTCGCTACGGAGTTTCACGTTGTACGTAATGAAATTGTTAGTTTAATTAATAAAGTTCAATTAAAGTAGGTTTCTTAAAAATAAATAGCTGTTGCCCACGACTTCGTTCGCGTGGTCTTCAATTTAATGCGATAATATATTTAGAACAGAATCTATTCTATTGGGTTGCCATAGTAACCAGATCTAATAGTTTTTTAAGACCGCAAAGGACCCCCCAGAGGATCGTATCGAAAAAAACACCTGTCCTATGTTGGTTCTCCCGTTGCGTAAAATATTTCTGCCAAGTTTGGTTGAAATCGGTCCAGTGGTTTAGGAGGAGATGTGGAAGACCCCAAAGGACCCCCCAATGGACCCCGTCGGAAAAAACACCTATCCTATGTTGGATCTCCCGTTGCGTAAAATATTTGTGCCAAGTTTGGTTGAAATCGGTCCAGTGGTTTAGGAGAAGATGTGGAAGACCCCAAAGAACCCCCAAAAGGACCCCATCGAAAAAACACCTACCCTATGTTGGTTCTCCCGTTGCATAAAATATTTGTGCCAAGTTTGGTTGAAATCGGTCCAGTGGTTTAGGAGGAGATGTGGAAGACCCCAAAGAACCCCCCAAAGGACCCCATCGAAAAAATTCAGAAACCTTCGCGGGCGTGCGCACAACAACTCACCGAAGTTTCATCGCAATCGGATGAATGGTATAGGAACGCATACGGGACAAAGAAACAAAGAAACATTCATTTTTATAGATCTAACAATAAATGCACTTCGTTCAAATTAGTGAGCGAGTTCCGCAGTTCCGCGGCAGCTTAACTAGTACAGTACTAGAATGTGTTTTATTGTATACAGTTCAATACACAACCCCAAAACGTCCTTGGAATTAATTTATTAAATCGGACTTCCTAGTCTTATGAAAAGAAACGGCAACCAGTTCTCGAGAAAATAGACGGCTTATCCTTTGAAGAATTTATAGCGCGAATATTTATTACTGAATTAGGCATTACCAACAAATATAAACGCTTTTCATTATATCGAACATAACCTCATTAAAGAGATCGTTATAGGTTCTTTGAAATTAATCTATTTTGGTAAGTCACTCGTCGTTAATTAATTCTGATAAATCAGATCATAACCTAGATAAGTGATGAAGCTGTATGAACAAATGTAGCCACAGTATTAGGGAGAGAAATTTGCGTTTGTATGCTTCTGACAATTAGTTGTTAACGAAAATTGTTATTTTTTATCCGTGACAGACATTGTGTACATCACGAGTATACTCGACAGGGTTTCCCAATATCGGTTAAAATCGACTGTAATCTTAACCGATTGGATGACTGTCGCATCCTCACACAACTACTGACTTATAAGCCGAAAGAACGGAGAGATGTGGGACGTCCGAAGAAGCGCTGGAGTCACCAGCTCAAGTCTATCTGCTTCGGACTGGATCAAACCACTTTTTGGTATAATCCTTGTAGAAAATGATAGTGATGTGACATTTTATGGTTTCATAAGGAATGCTTACAGTCGTAATTTGCTTAGAATGTCTACACCCTTAAAAATAGAGTAAGCGGACATAAAGGGAGATTTCACCCTTTAATTATCCTTTTCATCTTGTACATGGCTGTACATTCAACGTGGCAACACTGGAACCAGCTGATATTTGAGGCGACGATCTCTTAATTTATGTATTTCAATAATCAAATTGGGTAATTTTTAATTGCCGGTTAACAGCCGTTTTATAATTCTTCATTTTTTGCAAATTAAATAGTTTATTATGTAAAATACTGTTATATTATTTAAGAAATACAATAATTAACTCAGTCATATGATACAAATTTAATAATTCGAACAAAATTAATTCATTAGGCCTAACACTAATTCACTAATTTCTTCAATTTAAATGTATAGTACTAAGTGCGCACAGACCTATAATTTAGATTTAGCTACAAAGATGCTTACTCATGATTTTAGTAATGCTATGACATTAAATCAAAATATAACATGTTTACTTTAGCTATTTTATTACACTATGCTTATAGGCCTCATATGCAACGTTGCCACGTTCAATATTCCGGCCTTCTACTAGAGCCGGCCATGACCTGGCCCCAAGAATAAAAAAATTTAAACCTGGTAGTCGTGGGACTACCGGTAGACGTGGAATCATGGGCAGACTTGTGCTTTGGGAAGGAATTGAATTATCTGCCTCTTGATGTTAACGTTGATGGCGTAATCGTCTTCGAGAGTGCAAGGCAGCACGTTAACCATGTTGTCTACCTTCACTGGCACATTTATGACTTGGCCCACGATCCCATACATACCGTCTACATAGCGGAGCCGACGAATCTGCATGAACGGTAACCGTGGGCATATAAGTCTCTCTTCAACGGGATTCAGAGGCGGCAAGTTTGGCGGGATCGGTGGATATTGGAAGCCGTATGATTTGCACAGAGGCGGTACGTTGCCTTGTTTTAGACTTGCAACACACGTAGAGCACACGCCTTCCATATTACTCGCACTTGAGTACTCGTCCGCTCCGAACACTGTGGTCAAGAGACTTATGTATGATGGTACGCACGGTCTTAGATCACTCTTGAACCACAAGCGATCGCAGATCCCACACACCGAGCCGAACGGATTGTTAATAAAGTGCTTAGAGAATTCCTCGTCGACTCCTTTGAAGCGGCGACTTGGACCGGGCTGTTCTGCGCAGAGCATCGAGGGTCCAATGTTGTCGAAGCACAAGTTATTAATGTTCTCATCGTCTGTTTTCTTGCTAGCTACCCGTACGCTCGATCTGAGTCGCTTTGGGGGCACGCCGGATGACCCAGGTATCGGAGATGCGGGCCGCTTGGGCGCTGACGGGGTTTCGTCAATCTTCAAATGGTTGCCATTGTCTAAGTTCTCGGCCGATTTCTTTGATTTTAGTCTCAAACGATAGGCCTGTTGACGCTCTGCATAGGATTTGCCGGTTTTCGGTTTGAAAATTTTGGTTCGAGTTTTATCGCGATTTTTAGGTCGAGGCATTTCAAATTTTTGAGTTCAAATGTTGTTATTATTTTCTGTGAGTGCTTCTGGTACTCGTAATCGGTGTTATTGGAGAGATTTAGTTCTGAGGATCACAACGCACTTTGTATTTTCGCGATCGGACTTGTAGTTCCCGAGATATTTAAGTTTTAGTGGAGCAATTTAGAAATTTTCGGCGCAAAAACACCCTCACGCAGACAAAGCCTAGAGGCGACTGAAGTCAGTTGTCAAATTCTCAGTACTATTGGTGGAAGGGGGCCGAGTGACTCGATCACCTGACACCTGGTTTGCTGGGATTGGTTGAGCGGTTCGTGAGATAGTGGTATGGCGAAAGTACATTTGAAACATAACGGTCGATTTTCGCGAAACGTGCGAGTAAGACATATATACCTATGGATTCCATGTCAAAAAGGGAGAGTGTAAGTGATGAGATTGGTCTGAAGTGGGGGTGTTGTTTGGGAGCATTCAAAATTTGTAAAGTAATTAACGTAAAGTAATTTTAAATAAATGCTTAAAGTAATTATTAAAGTGGTTTTCCAAGACTGACTCGCGTGCCGCGATCTGGAAATCACTTTTTCGATTATAGTACACTATATTGTTTACCACTAGTTTCCACACTGAACGAGATCAGCTATCTCTAGGAGTAAAAATTAGAACTATTTCGTTTTTATACCGAAGAAAACATTTTTCTTGTGATTTTTCGTTAAGTGTTATTAAATATTTAGTTGTAATACCCTACACCAGTAGTCGGCAACCCTGCGCTCGCAAACCAATTTGTAATTTTCTTTTCTTTTGAACGAAGTAATGGACCCGCATTGTACCTGCTTTGAAGTACTGTATTGTAAAACAGTACAAGCCATTTACCGAACCGCGCTAAATACGATTGTCGAGCTTGTCGCCCAGTGCCTGTAAACACCTTTCTCCCCAAAGTGATTTTTTTCAAGTTTTACAATTCTCTGCACCTTATGAAAATAAATAGTGTTATTGTGGTAAGTTCTTTAATTTATTTTGATTAAAATGTTTTCCTGTTTAACCATTTTTTTCATTACAATTTTATTAGTTTTAACATGCGCGTGCATGATGAAAAATTGTTGATGACCTACTACTAATGTAAAAAAGTTTTAAAAATTTATATGAAAAACACTGCAAAGCTTTTTTTGATTCATTGTTCCACGCCACTAAATATAAGCTCAAGCGTAGACTATTATAAAGCGACAGTTAATGTTTGTAACGTCCGGCTATTGAACTCCGCAACTTTCTATTTTCCATTGATGCGGTTGGGAGGGGTGCAGCTTTCGAACTGGTCCTCAGTTATATATGAGCCCCCCATAAATTCAAAGGTTGCCTATGACTGCCCTACACGAAAAACGCCAGCCAACATAATGAATGTTATTAGGCAATGTTATTATTAATTACTATACAATATAATCTATACCTACTAAAAATGTTAATATAATAATGATAATATCCTATTTTTAAGAAGCAGGAGAAAATGCATCATGGTGTTGGTGGGTCGCCCCCTTGATGTGTTGACTATAACAGATTTCACCAAACATAAGGCGTAACTCCGCTTCACACATTACTTCGAGGTTGTGTCCGCCGAGATTTACCAACTCATTCTGCATACTCCCAGGGAGTTCAGATTAATATATTAAATCCTGTTCTCTATCAGCACTCCTGCAATGCAGGCAGCGCGGCGACAAGGTCCTCACTGGGAAGCATCTGTACCACAATGTTTTACATGTTTATGACGCCCACCTCAATTACAATATGTCGCTGTTGTGTCAGTGTGGGCAGCTTCTATCACAGGAGGGCCATTCATTATACTGGCAGGTTGGGCTAAGCACAACAATGATAATAATATTTTCGTTATTATCGGGTGGAAAACGACCGTGGTCAGTTGTGACCCATTCGTGTAAAACCCGGTCAGTTGCTGCCAAAATTAAATTTTCATGTTATTGTAATCATACAGGAATTACCGTTATAATCCTATCCATTCCTAACCTATCAGAACCTAAATTAACCTATCCTAACCTAACGTAATGTAACCTAACCTAACTTGACGTGACCTAATCTAATCTGACCTAACCTAACCTAACATAACCAAACGTGATAAGAATATTGGAAGAAAGAGGTTACTCCCACAAATGAATCGAAATGTCATTGAATAGGAACGTTTCTAAATGACAGACTCGGTCACTGAGTGAAAGTGCTATAAAGATTCTTTAAGAACTCCACAATGATGGCGACAAATATTATAATATTTTAATAACTATTAAGATTTATTGAGAACTGCACCACTCAAATTTATATTATTAATTATTACTTGGGCGCCAGAGCAGGAGATCTCAGGTTTGTTTATGAAATAACAACAAACTGTTCAGATACTAATAATTGTATTGTTAGATTCTTGTTACTGAATACATCTTAGACTTACTCATTACTATCATCTTTATAGTTAATAACAACAAAAGAATTTATTAATATTTCTAGTTTACAGCTTCTTCGAAATCAGATTACTCAAGTATATTCAAAGGAGTACTTAGTAGATTCAATTTACTCCATTTACAAACTTAAATCATCGCTATCCATCAAACAAACATATATGTGTATATAAGTATATCTATCGTCAATTCTTAACTGCTACGACTTCTATACTACTCAATCTATATTTAATTATTTAATTCATTTATCGTTTCAATAATTATTAGTATTGGTTTCTTACTTTGCTATATCATAAGTCACCCAAACATGTCGTCTAGCATAAATTGAATGTTTAGTATCTGAACATCGTGGGTCTTTTGAAAATGAGATGAGTTTATTGAGATATGAAATTCATGTTAATCAATTATATTGTAATTTATAAATGAGACATTGTTACTTGTTGCAGGATTCCTGATAGGCGAATGACGACTTGTATTCTTGCGTTAACTATCACACGACACTTTCACTGATCACGCTTTATTAACTTTCTTTAACCACATCACACGCTCGCGTTATTACTATACGTCACGCACAAATAAATAATATACTTCTTGCTGCAATCTACGCGCACAAGTTAAACATCTTCTGGTCCGTACGTACTATCGCGCACATATATAAAATAAACTTCTTGATGGTTGTAATTCTATCTCAACTATTGAACCGGGATCATCTAATGCTTTGAATTTAGAGTAATAGTATTAAAATTGCTCACATCGAGTGACGCAGGTTTCCCGTGTTTTTTGCGTGAAAATTCAACTTAGACTCTCCGTTGTGGGCTCCGCGTGTTATTTTTATAGTTTCTTCAATTCTACCCTCACTACATCTTCTGTTGATCGTTCCTTATTGGTCTTACATTCAAAATTTTGCCGGTATTTTTGAATGTATCCAGTCTGGTGTCGTATCTCTTTCGCGCTCACTACTGACGCTATTGGTGATTGGTTCCCAAAGTGCGGGCGATAATTTTACGCGGGTGTTCGTTATACTCCCTAAAAAGTGACGCGACTTTCTAAAATCGTCATATTTACTGGCGTGGCCTCTTTTGTCTGTTGAAGGACACCGTACCGTTAACCTAACGGTATCTAGGCGTTTTTTGCTAGTTTTACACTACAAAACAATTTATGTGTTTACGACATGTAGGGTGTCTTAGGTCTATTATACATATTTTTGCCGGCGCCGGTCTGTCGCACAGCCGAGCCTCTTTAGATTCACTATTCAATTATAACTTTACTTAAAACTACGTACACTTCAATACTTTAATTTATCATTAAATTTTGCTTACTTATTATAGGTATCTACATACATATTAAATTATGATACTGTTATACAGTATCGTTTCAGTGCGGGGCGCAATTGACCGCGTAAGAATAGGTAAAAACGTTGTTTCGTAGCAACTGACCGAGACCGGAGGAATATGGACTGTCAGAGGAAATCGACCGTGTGTCCCCTGGCGTGTGGGCCTCGCACACAAAAGAACCCACTACTAATTCAAGCATTCTTACATTCTGGAACCACTTAGCGTATTACTTCAGGATGGAGTCTACTGCGCCCTTATCGGGCTACTTCTAGTTGTTCCTTATTTTCTACTGCCCCTTGGATGCAAGTTGAGCCTGTCTTTTCTTTTCTAGTACGATCCACTGAATAAATGTAGGTCGTAATACGCCTTGCCTCGAAGCATAAGCTCAACTACGCTCTCGGGCTCTATCTCCAGCCCGAGATGCATCTCTAGTGTCATCCTCTCTCTTGTGAATCTGCAGTACTTGAGAAAGTGTGTAAGGTATCTTCATGGGAAGAATCACCGTATTGGCATGATGGACTCTGCACCTTACACATTCTGTGGAGGTAGACAAAAAAATGCCACGACCGCTGAAGAACTGTGTCAGATTGTAATTAACTTCACCGTGTTGGTGGTCAATCTATTCCTTCAAATTCGATACGAGCCTTGCGGTCCATCTTCCTCTATCCTCCCTATTCCATCGAGCTTGCCAGTGCCGGAGAGTGACTTCCCTGGCTTCATGCTTTACCGCATCCTTTCCAATCACATCTCTTGTTTCGAAGAAATGTTTTCGCTCTAGAGCTAACAGGTCTATGGAAATCACTCCCGCTATCACCAGCACTATTATTATTATTATGATGTAACATAACAGTTAATTATAGAGGATTCAATCGTACAACAAACACTACAAATTCTAAACATTCGGATTTGTGTTACAATTCCTGTTAATTGACATCCTGCTGGATTTTTACAATGTTTTTGAAATGTATGTTTTGATGTCTTGTCCAAGGCCTGGGGTCCTAAAACTTTGAAATTTCCAAAACTAACACTAGGCCTACATTTATATGTTAGTTAAAATTCTCTATAATTTGATAACTGACATGAATGTTTGCTATTTTATAAAAATTTTCACTCACGTTTTGGGTCCTAAAGTCCAAAAATTTTCAAATTTACAGAAATGAGTACTATATTCAGATTGTGGTTAAAATTACATTTAATTTGATACGCAACATGGGCTTATGCGATTTTCATACAATTTTGACCCTGTAACATTTTTGCCACCTGCCTCCAAATTTTTGGGGATAAAGCTAAAAAACAATACGAGTGTGTAGGGTAGTAGTATGGATACGTATTGCCAAGTCTTACAAAATTGGTTAATGCGTTCAAACGATATCGTGAGATATACTCCCCCCTACCCCGAAAAAAAGACAGGCTAATGGAGAGACAAACTGACAAATGCAAAACGGTCCGGTTAAAATAGAGAACTCACTTCGCTCCTTCAATTATTGTTTCTTCCCCTCACCTGAAACGTATTTCCTATGGTATTTTATAAGAATCGCATTTCTGATTACTGTTCCTTCTGCTCTACCGAAATACAGCTTTTTATACTCTGTCCTCGCTTGTCTGGACGATAACCATATCATCTGCCTAAAGCGACGAATTTTCAAAGTCTTCCAGCTGCAGTCGAACTCCAGCGTCCACTTCTGGTTGAATTAATTTACTGTATTATTAATAAATATTGCACCTTCGGAGTAAACAGTAAATGTAAACGCAAGTATGACAACATTGTAAACCAGCACTTGGAAAGGAATTGGAAATAGTGTTTGAGAAACAATTAGTAACATCCAGAATCGCTCAATCATTCTGCTTCCCCGCAAGTAACAGTTGAAAACAAACTGATGTTGTACAAACTAGTTGTGAAGCCTGTGTGAACTTACGGAAGTCTGCTGTGGGGCTGTACAAAGAAAACAAACTTAGAAAAGACACAAACCTTTCAGAACAAAGTACTCAGAAGCATAGTAAATGCCTATATATAGGCTATACATATTCCTTGGTATATAAGGAACGACAACCTACATAGAGACCTCAATGTAAAATATGTCAGAGAAATAATAACAAAATATGAAGACAAACATGGTCAGAGAATTCAGGGCGACGCCACGATAACCCAATAATGCGTCACGCGGTGGAAAAGCTCCACACGCCTGAGGCGACTCAAAAGACAGAAGCCACATGATCTGGTATCGCATTAGAAAGCAATTACTATCTATATATTATATATCTATAAAACTCTACTTGAGAGAAAGACAGAATGATCTTGGGATTAGCCACTGGGCTTCACCCTATCACCCGTGAAGGAAACATGAAGTCCAAGCTGCTGGACGAGCTTGCTCAGTACTAGTATTAAGGGAGGTGTTTTTAGTGGGTTAGAGTCTCACATTACTAGGAACTACGGGGTTCCTAGTGTCTATAGAGATTTTTACTTACCCTCGGTAAAAACAATTCTGTTTCCCTCAGAAGACGAAGAAGGTCGGGGATGTGTATGGCCAAATCTGTAACTGACCGCAAAATCTGTAGCAGGTTGAGAAATCACTGGTTTCTCTGGTACAACAGCGCCTACTAAACGCTGTGTTACGCTATATGTGCAGGCAATACGACTGTTTGGTAGTGGTAAACAAAATTGAAGGCGCTATCACGTGGTTATTTTTTGATGATTAATTGATTATACTTTGAAAACCCAATATATTGTAACAAGGTGTTTGAATATACATATTAATTATTTGACTTTTTCCTGCACATCCTCCCCCCCCCACACACGCAAGTTATCCATGCAAGTATTTAGATATGAAACTATTATTAAATATCCGATTTAGTTTAATAGAGATGTCTAGTATGCGTTTAGTTAAGCTCTACTGTATTTTTGTAATGTAATAATTTTGTATAAGATTGTTTATTTGTTTGTTTAGTTGCGGTTATTAGCATTAGTTATTAGTTGTTGTTATTAGCAACTGAATAACCAACTAAAATGTTGTAAGTGTAACAGCTAAAATGAACAACTATTGATGTTCAACAATTTGTTTTAATGATACATTTAAAACTAAAGAAATAAATACTTAATCGTATACCATATATATCAATAAATTAAATAGATATGTATACATATATATACATATGTGTGTGTGTGTGTGTGTGTGTGTGTGTGTGTGTGTGTGTGTGTGTGTGTGTGTGTGTGTGTGTGTGTGTGTGTGTGTGTGTGTGTGTGTGTGTGTGTGTGTGTGTGTGTGTGTGTGTGTGTGTGTATTCCTTTGTAAGTAACTCGTTGAAATTCCTGCAGATCTCCCATGTAATATCTTCAAATAAGTATACTGCAAGTAGGTTTACTTTCACGTGACGTACGTTCACAGAAATTATTCTGTATCTTCAGAGGTTTGTTTGAATTGTAATTGAATGTTTCGTTTACAATATAGGACTACGGATTCTATTTTTGATTGTTTGAATGTTTTTGTAGTCAGCTATTTATTATCAATTTAATGTCTTATTTTATTTTTTCTAATAAATGTATGATTTTAAATAAAACGTCTTGTTTTGTTTTTATGTGAATTTGTTCTTTAATTAGTAGATTACTATTATTGTATTATTAAATTGTAAATAATAAGATTTTCTCAGATATTCGTTTTGTTACCTTTTTGTATGTTTTTAATTAATTTGCCATTTTGAATGTCTGAAAATGTATGTTTATAGTTTAAACAGCGTTTGGTTAAATTAGATTGGTAAAGATTAGGTTTCAAAAACGCATTGCAATGTTGAATGAATCTCTCGGACAGTTTTTTCTTTGTCTGGCCTACGTACAATTTATTGCAATCTGGACACTCTATTTTGTAAACTCCATTTTTGTTATAAATGTTGAATTTAATTTTAGGTTATGTTTTATTAAAAACAATATTATCTGTGTTATAAGACATTTTTAAGTTTGTATCTTTAAATAGTTTGCTTAGTTTACGAGTTATGTTTTCGTAATAAGTAAAGTTGATATATTTTATATTATCATTAGACGAAGAATTTTTACATAAAGGTTTGTAAAAAGAATTGTTGTCAGGCCTAAAAGGTGCTGGAGAGACTTCTAAGGACGACGCTTCGACATTCATTCCTGACTATGGCGATGAAAAAGAAGGAGAAGAAGAAGAAGAAGAAGAAGAAGAAGAAGAAGAAGAAGAAGAAGAAGAAGAAGAAGAAGAAGAAGAAGAAGAAGGGGTCCATCATGAGAACTCTAACTCTACGAGTAAATAAACACGCCTGAATTTCTACAAGCTGATGGCCGTCCCCACACTTCTCTATGAGTCTGAGAATTGAATTTTAACGAAATCCGTGCTTAAGCGGCTGAAACGAGATTTCTCAGGTACGTGGCAGAACACAATCTTCAAGATCGCAGAAAAAAATGCAGATATGCGACAGGTACTGAATATTATGAGTATACTCGATAGGATTGCCCAATATCGGATAAAATGGTTGGCATATCTTGACCGATTGGATGACTGCCTCACCTCCAAACAACTGTTGAATTATAAACCGAAAGGACGGGAGAGGTGTGGGACGTCCGAAGAAGCGTTGGCTTGACCAGATCTAGTGTATCTCCTTGGAACCGGAACAAACCATTTTTGGTTTAATTCCTGTTGGAGATGTTGACGAAGAAGAAGGGGAAAAAGAAAAAGAAAAAAGAAGAAGGAGGAGGAGGAGAAGAGGCCCATCATGAGAACTCCAAGTCTACGAGTAAAGAAACACGCCTGAAGTTCTACAGGGTAATGGATGTCCCCACACTTATCTATACGTGAAGTGGAATTGGACTTAACAAAATCCGATGCCAGTCGTGTTTGATGGGATTCCTCACGTAGGTGGCAGAATATACTCTTCAAGATAGCAAAATAAATGCAGATATGCGCAGCTACTGAATATTATTGAGTATACTCGATAGGATTGACCAATATCGGATAAAGTGGTTGGAACATCTCAACCGAATGGATGAGTGCTGCATCCCCAAGCAACTATTGAATTATAAGCCGAAAGGACGGGGAGAGGTGTGGGACGTCCGAGGAAGCCCTGGAGTGGCCAGCTGTAGTCTATCTGCTTGGGACTCGAACAAACCGTTTTTGGTTTAATTCCTGTTGGAGATGTTGACGAAGAAGAAGAGGAAGAAGAAGAAGAAGAAGAAGAAGAAGAAGAAGGAGGAGGAGGAGGAGGAGGAGGAGGAGGAGGAGGAGGAGGAGGAGGAGAAGAAAGAGAAGGAGAAGGAGAAGGAGAAGGAGAAGGAGAAGGAGAAGAAGAAGAAGAAGAAGAAGAAGAAGAAGAAGAAGAAGAAGAAGAAGAAGAAGAAGAAGAAGAAGAAGATTATGATGACGATGATGATGAAGAACGAGGAGGAGGAAAGAAGAATAAGAAGTAGAAATTTTATTGTAAATTCACTCACAGAGTTGTTTTTATGTAGGACAGACGGTTTGTTGGCAACCGTGCGGTCAGGTTCGCGTTGTTGAGTGACAATTAAATTGCACACCATGATTATAGATGTGCACACTGATTGAATCCAACTTCAGTCAGGCATGAAGCTACCGACGTGACTGCACTTTGATGTATATACAACACCTTCTGAGTTTTAATACATAACTTTACCATCTTGCATCATTTTATGCTGTGTTAAAGTTATTCTTTAAGCCTAATTTTTAATTACTTTTTTTAAAGTGAACGTGACAGTTATCTAATGACCGTGTCAGCACATTATATTTACCCTTTCCTGGACACACACACACACACACACACACACACACACACACACACACACACACACACACACACACACACACACACACACACACACACACACACACACACACACACACACATTTAAATTCGTTACTTTATTATATCTTCCTTTCCTTTACAAGAAATACTTTAAATTCGTTTTATTTTGCATCTTGTCAGGGTGATTGGAAGTCTGTATCAGAACCCCTCTATTGTCATTAACAGGGGTGCCCACAGCATGGTGCAAGTCGCACCACTGGAATTTGGGGGGGGGATTTTCAAGACTCAATTGCCCTCTTACAACTGTCGTAAATCAAACAAATCAGTGAAGAAAAAGAATGCAATTACTAAATCAAGTTAGATTATCTTGATAAGGCCTAATGTACTACTAATTATGTTAGGCCTGGTTTGGCCAGGCTGTTACATTTCTCATAATTTAGTTATTAATTAGGCACACTAGAAAACCTTTTGGTACTCATCAAAAGAATAACATTAGTTTTTTATTCCAATAATTGCTTAAATGATTTTAGTTTTTGAAAAATGTTCGGATAAATCCATCCCCAAGTTCCACTGTAAACTGATGGTTATTCCATACACCCGAATTGTGATCCCCTCCTACCCACGAAATCAAATTTGGGGGGATTTCGGAATATTTTGGGGGGGGGGGGATTGCACCATGGTATTTGGGTGGGGGGATGGGCACCTCTAGGCATTAATACGGGAAAACGATTGACAGTGCCAGTTGAGACAAGTAAAGGAGTTAGACAAGGTTGTTGTGACTCCCCGATACTTTTTAATATTTATTTGGACGATATCATTAAAAGATGGAGGAAAATATTAAATGTGTAATTAAGCTTTCTCCGCAATGTGCGCTTAGTATTTGTTGCGGTTTGGAAGCTCTTGATGAATCGCGAGTTATTCCAAAGACGCTAAGCAGGAAAGGCTGGATTGTATGTAAGAAAAGAAGTGGACTGTATTAGTGATATTTGACATGCGTTTATTGAAATTTTGAAGTATTGATCATGATCGGCACGTGCGGATGCATTTGAGGCAATAACGCCCAAAAATTAGTTTTAAAAGAAATCGTGGTCCATTGAAGATGGACGCAGATAGTCTGAATTAAGTTACATCTTATGAATACATATTTAAAAATGGTCCAGAAGCCGCGGCTGGAAGAGAAAATGTTTTACGAGAGAACCGCTCGGAGTCTTGTTAGAAACTAAACCTCAACTTGTCTCCCGACGGCCGAGATGACCGGCGGCAGCGTTTGATAAGCGCGTGACGTCACCGCTCGTGCCGCATTGCAGTAGTCCACTGCGTACAGCTGATAAACAAGTACAAAGTTTAAACAGTATTATTATGTATACAAACGATGTTGTTATTATACAACAGACAGAAAATGAATTGCAGAGGGAGTATTCATCTTGAGGAATTTAGCAGAGGGATTCTATTTAGCTTGTGATATCTCCACATCAGCTAAGATGATATCTCCTAGCTTTTAGAGGGTAGTATCCAGTAAGTACAGAGATAGAGGTAAATGGAAACACCTTGGAGCAGGTATCCAGTTTTAATTATCTTGGATGCGAAATATCTCCCGCAGTTGATTGTGGTGTAGAAAATAAACTTAATAAATTTAAATATATATGTGGGGCAATGCATAGAACCTTAAAATACAAAACTAGGAAAGACACTAAGCTTAAGTTTTATAAGACTATGACTGTACCGGTGGCGCTGTGAGGGAGTGAGACATGGGTGCTTTCACAGAGAGACAGAGGGAAGGTTTACATCAGCAGAAATGAAATATCTCAGGTTGGTCAAAGGAAGCACGTTACGAGACAGAATAATTAATGCGCAGATAAGGCGAGAATTACAAATTTTTAAATTAAAGGATAGAATTACGGAATACAAGACCAACTGGTGTAAGCATTTGGCAAGATCGCCAAATCTTGGTGAATGCAGCAAGATCGCCTTTCAAAACTTACCTTGAATTATAAAGCCACATTTTATCGTAGTCCGGGCGTCCGAGGATGAGATAGTTTCCGGAACAGACAGTACTTAATAAGTCTAGATATCTAAACTTATTAACCGCATCGAATGAATTATTGTCTATAAATAGATTTTACAGACTTATTTTCCGTTCTGAATTAGAAATTAGCATGTATTTAGTTTTGCTAACATTTATATTCAATCCCATTTTAGCATATTTTTTATTTAGCTCCGACTCCGAAATTTTATGTTATAAAAGAGTCAAATGTATTGGTTCCTATCCGCAATTCTCCGATCCACGATTTCGTGGTCACGTACAATAACGTGATATGCTACACACTACAAACGTCTCAAACCTGCAAATCACTGCATAGAGTGGAAGCAACGGAGTTTAGCGGGACACTCGGGATAGAGAGGAATTCAACACGGGTGTTTTGCTGAACATTTATTTCCCCGGTCTCAATGATTCAAATGTTTATTCCAACACATTACATTAACACAGTAATGTAAACACGTTTACATAGGCACCCAATCATCACAATGAGATTAAGCTTCTGTAACAGGCTCACATTTCCATTTACACGTTTCGTGGCCATCGAGTTTACTTAAATCTTTCACAACCTTTATTTCCAGTGCTTTCAGTTGGTCATCATTTTCGCAGACAACTTTGCAGTTGTGTTTTTCCAAAGGTGTTGCGCTCTAAAACAGTTATAGAAACATTTTCTTAAAAATTATCTTATTTAGAGAACTCTATTTTTAGAGACAGGTATATTTTACTATATGTAAACGAGTCCCTTTAAATAAAATATACGAAAGTGCCCTTTATACTTTATTTGAGATCAATTAAATACAATTAAATAGTCTGTATAGAAATTAGTGTTTTATGAATGTGTGTGTGTGTGTGTGTGTGTTGCAACGAGTAGAATGTGCATATAAATTAGTACTGGTAGGCTACTCTGAGCATATGATAGCATGTTGAACTGGAGATTTGTATAAGGCTGTAATCTTTCGCCGCCACCTTTGCTGCGAAGAGTAAGCGATGAGGAGATTTCATCTGCAATAAAATCAGGAACAGCAGCTGAATAGAATTTTGAAAAGTTTCCATGCCATACGCATTTAAGTTGGTGACAAAAGCGTCACAAAAATTCGTTGGTGCCAAGTCTAGGATGGGTTCATCAGAACGGCACTTTTTTCACAATCCATCACGCTACGTTTTTCACACAAATCGAAGTTTAAAATAGCTAGTAACAAAAAGAATGAATAAACGGTTATTGACAATGCCATAGGTTGTAATATTTATCATTAAGTATTTTATCTCAAAATGTAAAATTTGCAATGTTAATGTTAAAAATGTGTTTTCAGGTGCAACGCGCGACCAATAAAAGTTGAAATATCAAAATATCTACACTTTTTTAATTTATTTATCTTCTCTGTGCTATTCTTTACTTATCTAAAGCTGTAGCATTTGACTTACATAGAAAAAGTTTTATTTTTTTAGTTACGAAAAATTGTTAAAATTGATCAGTTTTTATGATTTTCGGGGGTGATGCACGACCGGAAGGTATTAACCAATTTTTGAAGTGAAAACTTCTGTAGGCACTTTGGGCGATTTTTGGATGGGTAAAATCTTATGAGTTCGCGTCACCGACATGCTAATGTTAACAGTATATCTGTAGCTATAAGTATGACGTGTTGCGCGTGGCCAGCAGTGAAAGTATAGATTATACTTGTGTGTAATACTATTATTTATACTATTTAACACACTTTTATCGTTTACGTACTTTATTTTGGAGTTTCTCACACTGCCGAATTTGCTATCGCGTGTTCGATCCCTAGCGCGATTTTGGCTTTCCGTATTAACAATTAACGCAATACTTATGATCTATTTTACATTATTTTTATTCTTATTAATTACTTGTACTATATTATATGATATTTACATAATTGTTATTTGTCCGTCTGGCTGTTAACTTAGGGTTTTTCGTCATGTCTAATGTCGAAGTATGTATTTTTAATAGTTTTTTTATTATTGTAAGATTGTAACATTAGTGCTGTGTATATGTATACCAGCTTATATGTATGCTCGTATAAGTAAAGTTAAATTGACTACGTGGAATGTTTAATGTGTGTGTACTGTGCATTGTTTAAATTGTGTTTTAGTTTGATCATTATTTTAAATGTTCAAATGTAGGATCACTGTGTAGGATCACTGTGCAGTACAAAAGTGAGTACTAAATATGTTAATATTTTTATATAGAAAAATGAATAACATAAACAAAGCATGTATTTTCAAATATTTCCAATATTCGTATCAATATTTCCGTTTAAAAAATTGATATTATTTATTTTTTATTTTTGATATTTGACCTCTGCCATACATCATGCAATGAGTATTTCATAGTGGCTTAGGAGTTATCTTACTAGCGTGGTAAAACAAATTTCTAGTTGTTCGATAGTATTTTTGCCGCGGATTTTAAAATTAAAAATTCTATAAAATTTTATAATAATTTTAGATTTGTGTGTTGAATTTTGAAAATATGGTTACTAATTCAAAATTATTTTTTATTAGCTTATATTATCGAAATTTTGGATTATGTCAATTAAGTTGTATGTATATTTTGTACTGGGCTTGCTCAGCCCATCATATGTTTTGATTAATAAGTAAACCATATAAAAATGTATATAATTGTTGCTCAGAGTGCCAATAGATGTGAAAACCAGACTGATGTTAAAGATTTTAATTTACAAAAAATTTTAATTTTTGATACTACAATTAATTTGAATATCCAAAAAAACCACTGTTATTTCATAGTTTTAAGTTTTCACTTCTGTCGGCAGTCCTGAATGACTGCCTATTTTTAAATTTTTTTTTTTTTTTTTTAGCACTACATTTGTTTAACTAAGATTACGAGTTTTGACGACATCTACTTGTTAGTGATAGATTTATCTTTGTATTAATATTTGGTTTCCTGAAGACGAACTTTACGAACTATAGAGGTCGAAATGTCGTGTTTCTTAATTTTAACTTGCGGTGGCTAATGTCAGACACCTTATAATTTGTAATTAATTATGTATCCACACACGCAGCGTTGTGACCATAATATGTACATTTTACCTTCAATTTTCGTTAACTGAAATTTTTGTGTATGTCCGCTCAGTGAGTTGAGTACTACAGACAAATCTGATGTTTAAGCAATGATAAATTTTTTCTGAGAGAGCGCTAAAGTGTAGTCCTGATGCTCCCTCAGGATCTACCACCACTGTATGTGCATCATATATCTACAAACGTTGGACAAATCTACTTGTATACATATACACTACTCACTCACACACACACCTCCACATCCACATACACACAAGAATGTAAACACTATTTTCTTCTTCCTCTCTCTCTCTCTCTCTCTCTCTCTCTCTCTCTCTCTCTCTCTCTCTCTCTCTCTCTCTCTCTCTCTCTCTCTCTCTCTCTCTCTCTCCCTCCCTCTCTCTCTCTCTCTCTCTCTCTCTCTCTCTCTCTCTCTCTCTCTCTCTCTCTCTCTCTCTCTCTCTCTCTCAATCTAACACACACACACACACACACACACACACACACACACACACACACACACACACACACACACACACACACACACGCGCGCGCGCGCGCGCGCACACACAGCATAGAATACATTAAATTAAAACAAGTTATTTAAAATTTTAAATTTCTTTCTTTGTATATTACCTACATTATATGTAAATATATGAATATTCAATGTATTCTTTACTTATCTAAAGCTGTAGCATTTGACTTACATAGAAAAAGTTTTATTTTTTTAGTTACGAAAAATTGTTAAAATTGATCAGTTTTTATGATTTTCGGGGGTGATGCACGACCGGAAGGTATTAACCAATTTTTGAAGTGAAAACTTCTATAGGCACTTTGGGCGATTTTTGGATGGGTAAAATCTTATGAGTTCGCGTCACCGACATGCTAATGCCAACATGATAATGTCGGCATGCTAATGTTAACAGTATATCTGTAGCTATAAGTATGACGTGTTGCGCGTGGCCAGCAGTGAAAGTATAGATTATACTTGTGTGTAATACTATTATTTATACTATTTAACACACTTTTATCGTTTACGTACTTTATTTTGGAGTTTCTTACACTGCCGAATTTGCTATCGCGTGTTCGATCCCTAGCGCGATTTTTGGATGGGTAAAATCTTATGAGTTCGCGTCACCGACATGCAAATGCTAACAGTATATCTGTAGCTATAAGTATGACGTGTTGCGCGTGGCCAGCAGTGAAAGTATAGATTATACTTGTGTGTAATACTATTATACTACAATTATATTATACAATTGTAATACTATTTATACTATTTAACACACTTTTATCGTTTACGTACTTTATTTTGAAGTTTCTTACGCTGCCGAATTTGCTATCGCGTGTTCGATCCCTAGCGCGATTTCGGCTTTCCGTATTAACAATTAACGCAATACTTATGATCTATTTTACATTATTTTTATTCTTATTAATTACTTATACCATATTATATGATATTTACATCATTGTTATTTGTCCGTCTGGCTGTTAACTTAGGGTTTTTCGTCATGTCTAATGTCGAAGTATGTATTTTTAATAGTTTTTTTATTATTGTAAGATTGTAACATTAGTGCTGTGTATATGTATATAAGTAAAGTCAAATTGACTACGTGGAAAGTTTAATGTGTGTATACTGTGCATTGTTTAAATTGTGTTTTAGTTTGATCATTATTTGAAATGTTCAAATGTAGGATCACTGTGCAGTACAAAAGTGAGTACTAAATATGTTAATATTTTTATATAGAAAAATGAATAACATAAACAAAGCATGTATTTTAAAATATTTCCAATATTCGTATCAATATTTCCGTTTAAAAAATTGATATTATTTATTTTTTATTTTTGATATTTGACCTCTGCCATACATCATGCAATGAGTATTTCATAGTGGCTTAGGAGTTATCTTACTAGCGTGGTAAAACAAATTTCTAGTTGTTCGATAGTATTTTTGCCGCGGATTAGTAATTAATAAGTAAACCATATAAAAATGTATATAATTGTTGCTCGGAGTGCCGATAGATGTGAAAACCAGACTGATGTTAAAGATTTTAATTTACAAAAAATTTTAATTTTTGATACTACAATTAATTTGAATATAAAAAAAAACCACTGTTATTTCATAGTTTTAAGTTTTCATTTCTGTCGGCAGTCCTCAATGACTGCCTATTTTTTTTAGTTCTTTTTTGTTTTGTTTTACTTGTCTGTCCTAGGGCAAGTTTTCCGCGGAATCGAAAAAAAATAAAAATATTTTTCGGCCTACCCTAGTGAACGTCCAAGGAACATAAGGACGAATGCAGAAATACAGCAAATCTATGGAGAACCAGATATCGTCACTGACATCAAGAAAAGTAGAATCCAGAGAATGTCAGAGACATCCATATTAAAGAAATTTTTTACGGGGAGACCTGGTGGAAGAAGAAGAAGGGGTCGGCCAAGAAAAGATGGTTGGGTGATCTTGAGGAGGACCTGCGCAGGTTCGGTATAAGAAGATGGAGAATGAGAGCAGGAAATCGAGATGACTGGAGGCGAACGAATTGTCCAGGAGGGCAAGGCTCTCCCAAGAGCTGTAGCGCCAATTAAGAGAGAGAGAGAGAGAGAGAGAGAGAGAGAGAGAGAGAGAGAGAGAGAGAGAGAGAGAGAGAGAGAGAGAGAGAGAGAGAGAGAGAGTACACACAGGTAGCTCTAAGCTCTTTTATTTATGATTCAGTAATAAATACAAAATATTATCGTACAAACTACAATAACACTTATATTTCATTACAATAATTGCGTTAGTCACGTTTTTGCCTGTCAATACCGTTTTAGTGGCTACTTCGTCATACCGAGCATCAGTCATTGTATAAATATTTCTACTAGAATAGTAATTTTATACAAACCACTATGTTGTCTTTGGTATTGACGAGCGCTTTCGGCAGTCAAGCCATCTTCAGGTCATTTACCAACCCTACCAACCAATACAACAATAAATTAATAGATTGACAAATCTAAGGAGTAGAAGAATAATGGAGCAGAGAAATAAAGTAGAAGATTTCTATAAATATTTGAAAACAAAAATTAAGTTAAAGATAACTTTGTCTAAAATTTGGTTTAATAAGCAGTGTTTACTTCATAATATAATACCAAAGTATGCAAAAATCGAAATAAAAGGGAGTAGTGAAATACGGAAAAAAGTCAAGATGTTAAGTGAACAGTTATGGGTAAAACAGGAAATAAAATATTTGTATAGCAACTGAATACGTATAATAAAAAATTACTAAAAATGCACTTAGAACTACATCAAAAGTATAATTACATAGAAATAGAAGAAATTTTGTACGATTTTGGTGAGTGGTATATGAAGACGAAATTGGAAGAAAGAAATAAGAAGTTGAAAACTAAAGTAGAATGTTTAAAAGAAATGAATGATATGAGAATGAAAAAAACAGATCAAGCAGATCTGAAGTTATCCGAGAGAATAGTTAATTTAACAGAGGTGGTATTCAATAATGAAGAAAAGAAATTATTAGAAAAAAGCCTAAAATATGCACCGCCAAAGAATTTGAATAAAGAAAGTTTATTAATAGAATGTGAAAGTACAATAAGCAAAGAAAAAGAGGAGAAAATAAAAAAACAATTGAGATTTGAAATTAGTAACTGTGTGGGAACATTAAAAGAAAAGAACAGAAAACAAGGAGGAAATAGTATGGCTGTTAAGAGAAACATAAAACAGTTAAAAGTAAAATAAATCAAAATAATATTATTGTAACAAAAGCGGACAAAGGCAACTCCGTAGTGCTAATAGATAAAGAAGAGTATATAAAGAAAGGGAATGAATTTATAAAAAGTAATAATTATGAGGAGATTAAGTATGATTATACTAATAAGTTTCAAAGTAGGGTGAAGAAATTAAAAAAAAATTTCACTATGTTTAAAAATAAAATAAAACTAACAGAATCAAATTCGGAAACGCCTAAATTTAAATGTCAGATAAAATTGCACAAAGAAAACCACCCAGTTAGGCCAATAATATCGTTTATTGGAGCACCAGCATATAAGTTATCAAAAGAATGTAGTAAGATACCAAAAGCATATTATGACTTCGAGAAAAACATAGTATAGAAAATAACAAAAAGTTGATAGAAACACTGAAAGAAGAAGTACAAGTAAAAGAAAGTTCAAGGTTAATATAGCTTGATGTAGTACATATGTTTACAAACATCCCGGTTGAAAAAACGTTAAAACTAATTGAAAAGAACAAATTGAAAGGATACGAAAAGAAAGAAGAATTAATAAAAGTAATACAAGAGAGTTTGAAGGAAAATTACTTTAGGTTTAATAATAAGTTTTATATTCAGAAGAAGGGACTTCCAATGGGATCATCAATGTCACCGATAATGGCAGAAATTTACATGAACTACTTTGAAAATAAAATAATGTCAACAGTGAAAAATAAAAACAAACTTAAGTAATGGATGAGGTATGTAGACGATATCTTGTTAATATGGGAGGGCGATGATGAAGAATTAAAGGTATTTTTTGAAGAGGTTAACAAATTAGAAGACAGTATAAAATTTAAAATGGAAGTAGGAAACAAGGAAATAAATTTCGTAGATTTAAACATAAGAATAAAAAAAGAAAATAAACTAAAATTTGACATTTATAAGAAAAGCACATATACGGATGTTATAACACCAAATGATTCATACCATCCAATACAGTATAAAATGGCAGCGATAAATAATTTCTGTCATAGAATAAACAGTTGTATAGAAGATGAGGAAAACAGAAAGAATAAAAATAATTGTAAAAAACAACAAGTATAATACGAATGTAGTAGATAAAATATTTAATAATATAAAACAGAGAGAAGAAACAAAAAATGAGAATAGTAAAGAAAAGAAGGAGTATAAGGGATCCATATCTTATATAGGTTATAACACAAGAAAGATACAAAAATGTTTTAGAAAATATAATATAGAAGTAGCGGTTAAAAAATCGAAAACCGCGTTTGATATAATAGAACCTACGAATTTTGAAGAAGAAGACATATTGAAGAAAAGTGGAGTATATATGCTCAGTTGTGGGGGAATGTGAAAAAGTGTATGACGAAACGGGTCGTCAATTTAGATTTAAAGAACACTGGAGAGGTAAAAAAAAAAAAAAATAAACAGTGGTTTGTATAAAATTACTAGTAGAAATATTTGAGACCACTAACACTCCAATACAACAATAAATTGTATAAATACGCCTAATTGTGTAATATTGTTTCTGTTTATTGTTTGTAAGAAAAGTTCTTAAGCAGTGTGTTAAATTTGGTGAGTGCGTGGTGTGGTTACTAAGTAAAATAAAATGGGAAAACGGATTGATCATTATTAATTGAAAGTACATTTTTTGTATGTATTCATAAACTTGTTCAAAAACATCAGTTATTATCCATTTTCATGAATTTGTATTGTCCATAAATAAAACTTCATTTGTGGGAAGACACTAATAATGTACAACTGGATGTCCTGTTTTATGTTTTCAAAGTGTTCAGTTCTCAGCTTGACTGAGTAAATATGGCAACCATATTTAGATAACCATTAACATTTGAAAATAATCGGTAAGAAGCATACAGAGAATACAGATTTTAAGGTAGTTCACACTTGTAATGGTCTATTAGTGATAGCCGCCAAGTGCGCTATTTGTAAAACTAGCTAAAGAAAATTTACCAAGAACCCGAAGAAAAAGAAACAAAAGAGGTTATTAAGAAGCTAACTTCGGAAAAAGCTATAATTGAAGCTAAAGAAATTAACGCTCCGGTTAGGAAGAAGTTCCCTAAGAGGATAACAGTTATAACAGTCGGTATAGACGACTTTTGGAGGCGGCTGATATAGTTATAATGTCACATCATCATCATCATTTAACATCATTTTCTTCAACAAGGATTAAGCCAAAATCGTTTTATGCGATTCCAAGCAGATAAACTAGAGCTGACCAGTCCAAGCTTCTTCGAACGTCCCGCAACTCTTCGTCCATTCGACTTATAATTTAATAATGTTTGGGGGGGAGGTTAAGATGTCCCAAACATTTTAGACGAATTATGAGACCGTACCGAGTACATTCATAATCAACAGCTTACCGAGTACCGAGTTCTTGCAGCTTATCAACATTACTTTTGCGACCTTGAAGTACTCTTCACGTCTCGGGGAAATTTCATTTAGACCGCTTGAATACGTCTGGCCTGGGGGTTCGTAAAAGTCCAATTCTCAGACCCATAGAGAAATGTGGGGAGGGCCATTTCTTTGTAGAATTCCAGGCGTGTTTTTCTATTTGTATCGGCCATCTGAGGACCACATGCCAATTTCAATTCTTTATTCTTTGTTCTTTTCTTTTTCTGCAGCATTCTTTCACCTTTTCACTGTGTCTCTTCTTCCTGTCTTCAGTCGATCTTGAACCTGCGTTTTTCTCTCTCTCCTACCCTGGACTCCTTTCATTTTTAACACTTTTCCCCGAAAAACTTCTCTTTCAGTTGCTTCTTCTACTTTTATATTATTTTTTCTAAACCCTTTTTGATTTCTTTAATCCAAATTGATGTTGACTTCTTCCCCCACAGATATCTGAAGATCTGCTTTGTTAATCTGTTGTCGTCCATTCTATATAAATGTCCAAAAAATACTAGTCCTCTTTTTTCCATTGTTTCTGTTATATTTTCTATATTTTGATATATTTCATCATTACTTCTTAATTCCCAACCTTCTGAAGTTTTTCGTGGGCCTAATATTTTTTTAATAATTCGTCTTTCCAATATTCCTAATTTGTCTAAATTATAATTCAGTGCTAGGACATTCACTTGCATATAGGCATTCTGGCTTCACTACTGTACTGTAATGCCTTATTTTCGCATTTTTAGGTATGCAATTTTTATTGTAAATATCTTTAGTTATTATTATATATACCATATGCTCTTTGCACTTTATGAATCCTTTCTTCTATAGCAGACTTTTTTAAACCATTCTCTTGAATTATTTCCCCTAGATACTTAAATTTGCTAACCCTCTCTATCCGTTAGCAGGAATGTTGGAGCATTTTTAATGTCCGTGAGAAATTCATCAGTCTTGTTTAGTATTCTAGTTAATTTTATAATTCTACACATATATGGTAGACGTTGTGCAGCTTCTTCACCACACCAGTGTTTGTAGTGTAAGACACATTACAGCATAATAATGTCAAATTATGTTGATTAGAATGACAACTATGAGTACCTGTTGAACGTTGTAAATGGGTTGTCTAAATACGCTTGGTCGAGACCATGAAGGAGACAACTGGTAATTACATTGATAGAGCTTTTGAAGAAATGATGAAAGACGCAGTTAGAGTTGATACCTAACCTGTTACCTGCTGATAAGAGTCTACAATGTAAAAACAAAGAGTTAAATTCAATAATAACAAAGAATAATATTAAGCGTGTATCGTACGGAAAACCAGGAAAATAGGTAGCTCTATCATTGAACGCTATAATAGGACTCAGAATGGTCGGTTCCAGGTTTCCAGCGTATGCAAGAACAGTTGAGATACGCATCAAGTGGCGTGAAGTGAGGACGGAAGATTTCTAAAAGGCGTGCGCTACCTGTAAAAAGCCATAGCAGCGGCTTGTGAGTTCAGTGGTGTTGAGCGATTTCTTTAGCGCGGATCGAGTGTTTGTAGCGAAGTGTTGTTGTATTATAATTAGTGCGGAATTCTTTATAGTTGACATAATTATTGCGTGTGGACGATTTTTACTTGGAGGGGTTTAAAAGACTATCTTTTTGATTACAAATTATTAAATGTGATAATTAAAGCTGATTATTAGTGATCTCATTGGTGTATTGTATTTTGTTTTCCACTGTACCATACGAAGATCAGTCAGACCGTCGTGACAGTACAATACAGAAGACCTAAACGAGGAAGAGATTAAAGGTAGCTTTTACAAGTACGATTGGAGAAGAATATTGAAGTGTTAACTTCTTATAGCAGAGGAGAGGGAAAAAATTTACACGGGAGTGAATCCGTAGAATGTGACGTCATCAGAAAGGAATGCGACGAGAATCCGTAACAATTTCCCCCTCTCTGTTTACATCATCATGTTTCATATATCACTCTTTGTTTTTTAGTAATATTTTTTATTCCGTATTTATACGCACTATTAGGTATTTATTTCGCACTTTTCCGTTAATTTACGCACTTTTTAAGGTTTATTAATTTAAAGTTTGAATTTTGTGCGCGGTCAAATGTAACATCGCGTGTTCGATCCCACGCGCGTTTTCGTCTTTCTCGCTCATAGATTCGATATTTATAAAAGCTATTTGTACAATGTTTAACCTTATTTACTACTTACTTATAGTTATTTTACATAAACGTCATTTTTTCGTCTTTTTGTCATTTACGGGATATTAGTACTGTCTTTAGTCGTTGTATTTGTATTCATCGTTCAATTAGTTAATTGTGTGTGTTGTTCTTTAGTCCAACTTCTGTTATTTTTTGTTCTGTGTATTAGTTGGCTATTATTTCGTAGTTTTGGTATCTCGTCTGTATCTTGTATGTTTTATTATTGCTCGTCTCCCTCGGAATTATTATTTTTTAACTAAAATTTTATCAAAGTGAATAGCGTATGGAAATAGTTATAGAAACAGTTATGGGAAATTTGTAGGCGCTGTAGACTGTAGAGAGCTCAAGGCTGTATCTTCAGCATACTCTGTGCAGCTAACATATTAGTAACACTTATGTAAACTTTTAGTATAGCCTACTCTGCACGAGCTTTCTACTTAAACATTTTATATTTATAGCTTAACCAGTTACACTGCAAACTTACTTCAGTTTTTTTTGTCTCCTCAGACATAACGAGTGTTAGTGAAATAATAGTGACAACCACAACAGTGAAGAATGTGTTCTTCATGGCGAACGTTAAGCTACCCTGTGAACGTTTGGACACAACTGTTGGTCGCACCGAACTGATGTTGTTACCTGCCGTTACTTTTTAATTAGTGCAAAACGGTGCACATTAAATTGCACAATAAAAATGAGTAGGCCTACTTCTGTTGTTTACGTTGATTTATTACGGGCCATTAAATTGACCTTTGTCCGAACGTTTTTAATTACTAAGAACAAGTCATTACAAGTGCCGTTTCATTAAATGTACTTTTTATGATCCGCACGGTTTGTTTTATGACAAACTATTGCAAAGTCACTGGATTTCTTGTTTGTGACGTCACATTTATGGCTCTGTGTTGAGTAACACAACAACGGGCATATATAAATACGATTGTTACGACGGTTTTACCGATCGTCGTATGGCACAGTGGAAAACAAAATTACAGACACCAATCAAGTTACTAATCACTAGCTTAAATTAATCACAAATACAGTTTATAATCAGCTTGCACGACAATCTGAACAAAATTTGTCCACACGCAATAATATAATGTCAACTGATAGAGTCCCGCGCAATAGTAACACTTCGCTACAATATTCAAACATCACTTGAATAAATCGCCACTTGAACTGACCTAATCGGCAGCTCTTGTTGTTTAAGTAGATAGCGTAGTGTTGTAGAATAATCCATAATACGCGTCAACATTACTCGAAAACACTAGAGCGTAATTGATTGTGGCCTTGAACAGTATGCGTAACCGATGTAGTCTGGAACAGCCCCGATGGGTGACGCATGTTAATAGTCACGTAATTATCTTTCTTCTCAAAGTAGCAGTACATACGCACACAAACATTACAGGTGGGCTCTGCCGGGATAGCAGAGAAACATGTAGAGCGTTTTCTAATGTCGTAACAATATGATAAGGAGGAGTTCCATAATACCTGGATTAAGACATGTAGGCTACTTGTACATCTGTACCATTGGTGGTATCAATGATGTCGTGGAAACGAATGAAGGATTGACAGGCGAGATACTTATCAATATGGGTGTTAAAGAAGGATGTAGGAGGAGTGTCTCCAACACTATTTAATATTCAACAGTGGATGACGGTTATCGAGAATTCCTAAGAGTCTGATCTTAGAAGAACAACATGGGTTTCGGAGGGGAAGGTCCATAATTGATAATATCTTTATGTTTAAACAAATAGTGGAAAAGAGAATTGAATTGAATGCAGAGACACATCTTGCCTTGTGGACCTCGAAAAAGCATTTGACAGGTTGGATAGACCAACATTATGGAGGACAATGCAGAGAAGAGGTTATCCTATTCATTTAATAAAGGTAATTAAAAGTTTATATAATGGAACGCAGATACGGATAAAAACTAACAGATGTCAGAGCCCATTGGAATAACACAAGGCGTTCGGCAGGGTTGCAGCCTTTCTCCTGTTTTATTTAATATCTATGTAGACGATGCCATAAGAAAATGGAAATTGAACGCCCCCAAAGAATTATACTTGGGGAAAGGATTTTATTTAAATATTTTAATGTATGGAGACGATCTTGTGATCATCCAAGAATCCAAGAGAATGAAAATGACCTTCAAAGGTCGTTGTTTTATCTTACTGACATTTTGACAGGTTACAATCAAACCATTTCCTTATCCAAAACAAAAGTTATGGCTTTTCCTGGGGCAAATCATATTAGAACAAAGATTGTCATACAGGACTCGCCAATAGAACAGGTGCCAGATATCAAGTGACTAGGGTGTAGCATCACATACCAAGATGATAAGGAGATTAAAAGCAAAATTAGTCTCTTCCAGTCGCTTTGTGGCTGTAAACATTTAAAGAAGAAAACAAGGAAAGAGACGCAATTGAAATATTATAATGTAATGGCCACACCTCAACTACTGTATGGTAGTGAGACTTGGATTAGAAAGCCAAGTGATATATCTAGAATACAAGGAGGGGAAATGACGGTCTGGATGGCTGTAAAGGAGAGATCAAATAAGAAATGATCATATTAGAATAGAGATAGGCATAGCTGAAACCTTAAATGAGAAAATCTCCCGGTACAAAACGGAATGGCGGTTACACGAAGAGAGAATGGATCCAACTAGATTTTCAAGAAGTGCCCTTGACTATCATCGAAGAGGGAAGATAAGTGGTGGGAAGACCACATAAGTGATGGTTAGATGACTTTCATTGAGACTGGGACAGGCTACTAGCCTTACCGTAAAGGATGACGACGATGACAGTGGATGAGCAGATTCGTGAATCGAAGTGAGTGTCAGTTGTGAGTTGGTAATCAACCAATCGGTTAAGGTGAACAAGTTATACTTAGTTTTATGCAATATTTAATTTCTTTGAAGTTCCATACGGTTGCTTCAAGTAAGGAAGAGAGGCCCTTTACAGTTTAACTAAAAAAAAACAAAAAAACATTTGAATGATCTTCCATTACATTTTTTCAAATGAGAAGTTATTAGTTACATTATTAAAGCCTATTTTATTTATGAATCGTTCCCAATACTTAAAGAATTACGTAATTCAGACTTGTTTCATTACACTTCTCAATACTTTCTTTATGCACGTACAAAATTATAAAATTTTCAGTTTTGTGAAAAAAAACCTTACCATGCATTTTACATGCATTTTATATTATCATTAATAAAATAATTAAAACATTATCATTGTATATGAACTATAAGAGAAACTGTGAATACATATACTAGTATAAATAACACAATGGATAGAAGAAGATTAAAATGTGTGGATGTGTGCCGAATGGCCAACGATAGATGGCCAAAGAAATTGCTAAAAATAAAAATAAAATGAAAAGAAAGTTTTTTAGTAAACCAACGTGAAGAATAAGGGTAGAAAAAAAAATGGAAAAGCACTGATTTACAAAATATTTTACCTTGAATAACTGTTATTCAAACTTAAGGTAATAAATCTTGAAACGTTACGGATCACTTTAATCACCTGCGAGACCACGACAAGCTCAGTAAAGCTTGGACAGTGGCAGTCGTAAGAAATAAGAGTCACAAAAAGGTTTGTTGTATTGCACCAACATTATGTACGATCTGTGTAGAACAGTGGTTTTCTACTTGCCTGAGGGCCAGAATTAAACTCAGGAACCTTCCGGCAGGTAGCACCATAAACGATCCATTTTAGACAAGTAACGTAAACATAAAAATTCCGTATTTAATTCTAAATAAGTCAAAAGAGGTAATTTACACACGATATCTTACTATGTATTTTTAACGATACGACGAAGCAAAAATTAAGTACTTCGTAGTATTTAAACTCCTCTGCTATTTGTTGACAACCTGGAAAATGAGCTAACTCATTTTCAAAAGAACATTTTAAGGTTATTAATTTATTACGAAAACCATTTACATTGTGTATTAAGTCCGACACTCCCTGGTTCCTCGCTTGAAAGATCAGACTGAATTTTAAGAATTCAGTGTGTGAATTTTACCTGTGTGTCGAGTTATGGTTTCAAAACATAGAAACGAAACGATTGATCAGAATGAGACTGCTTACGAATCAAGAATAAAATGTCAGACAAGGACATCCATCAGAGTCCGTTTGTGTAGCCGAGGGATGGGACGAAATAGCCTGGGTCTCGCAATATGCTGAACATAAAATAGGACCAAATTACATATTCTATTGAACTAATAAAATGAAATCTAGTGTACGTTTATTAGTGAATCGTGAAACATTTTTTCATAGGTTTCTCCTATAAGACCATTCTCAATTAACATTTTATTCAGTTAGGTATACTAATTATTAAAGTAAATAGAATAATTATTAAATTGTTTCCCAAAGTGAAGTCGCGGGACGCATATGAAGGTGTCGCGGTCTTCGTGCGGCCCCCGGGCTGCCAGTTGGGAATCACTGATCTGAAGGGAGTGTTTAGAAAAGTGGAAGAGAAAACGTGGGCTAATGGATATAGCTTGTGGATGACCATGCGATTCTAGTAAGTTAGAGGGTGAATATGATACATACTACATGGTACGAAAATAGATGAAGAATTTAAGAACTGGGGACTGACTATAAATTCATGAAAGACGGAATACCTAGTAGCAGGAAACTCGGGGAACAACTTAATGCTTGGATACACTGAGATTAAACATGGAGATTATCTTGGTGTAAGGGTGACAAATGACGGTCGCAGTTCGGAGGAAACCGCTAGTAGAATCAAACAAGGAAGTGAGTCTATACGTCAATTAAAAGGGGTACCTGGAGTAACAGTATCTCCCGGAAAACAAAAATAAGGATCTACAAAACCATCGTAGAAAACATTGCAACATACGGTGCTGAATTCTTCTTCTTCTTCTATGGAGTCACAGTTCGAAGTCGAACCTTAGCCTCCATAATCATCCGCCTCCATTTTTGCGATCCGCCCTGCCTTTGGCGATCGTGTCCATCGTTTTATTTCAAGTAAATTATCAGCATTCCTCGCCACTGCGTAAATCCAGCGTTTCTTGGATCTTCTACCCTCGATTTGACTAAACAGTATCTTCCTAGGTATTCGGTTGCCTTCCGTTCCACGGTGCTGAATTATGGCGATAATTATTAAAAAATATGCATTTAAAATACAAGCTACGGAAACGAACTACTCTCGGCGACGCTGCCAGTTGATGAGAACTGACGAAGCAAGTAATTCAGAAATGAGAAGAATAAATATTGATATACTTGAAACCATCGAGTGCAAGAGATTGAGGCAGAGTTGCCATGTGCCATATTTAATTTTAATAAATAATAGAACGTATATGAATACAATGCTGCTTGCGGACGACCAAATATCATCCAAAACAACGAATCCAAGTAATATACTTCGTAGGCTAACATGGCCGGAGTCACAGTTGTTAAAATTCATTCCCGGGCTGTTTGGCCTTAGTCCATTGTTTTCAACTAAAACAGACGTTTCGACAGTACTTCAAACAGTGACCACAGTACTTCACCAACGTCTACCACCCTACGTTAGTAAAGCTCGAATTTTACACTGATGATGGCAGTCGATGGTACTTTCGAAACGTCTCTTTTAGTTGAAAACAATGGACAACGGCCAAACTGCCCGGGAATGATTTTTAACAACAACGAATGCAAGCTCCAGAGATCGATGTTATAGTTACAGGAAATCTGCTCAAATTACAACGTGACTACGAGAAGTGGTCTAAACGAATAATCCAATACACTCCCCTACACACATAAGGAAGAGCCAGACCGAGGCACATTTGGAACACAGAATTGAACAAGGCTTTATAAAATAGAGGATTAGAGCATGGCAAATGAACAGAGCGCAGGGGTTAGAAGCTGGGCTGCGAGAGGCGGCGACAGACTTAAAGAAACATTTGAGAAAAATGATGTATATAAAATTAATTATATATAAATCATAAATTAAATTAATTCTTTAAAAAGTTTTATCATTTAGTTACTACTACGTATGATTTTCAATTGTTTTTATTAACTCTAATGAAATTGAAATGAAAATTAATCTTAAATGCAAAAGACTGCTCTAAATGTTTCATAAATACGGATACGGAATAAAAATTAAGTCAAACTTATTTTTTGTTTTGTTTAACAATAACAAGACAGATACTTACTGTAATAAACAATCTTTTTAGCACAATATAAAATAGATAATTTGTCATGACTGTGGGAGAAAAACATAACATTGGTCTACATAGAAGTTATGCTGTTTTTCAGTCAAAGGATAAAGGACGGACTCAATTTGTGATCGCGAAATTCCTATTCGTAGTTACAACAAACTCGCACAGATGGCACCACACGCTCACACTGGTGTCAATTCAGCACCCACAGCTTTATTTTCGGTCATTAATAAATTAAAAGCGAAACTATGGACATTTTTGTGGTCATTTTCTCTAACCTTCTCTTTGTAGACATTGTGAACTTACTGAACACAAATTGAAGACATATGTTGCGACATAATGAAGACACTGTGATAAATTTATGACCAATGAAATTGTCACACATGTTACTGCAACGTTTAATTTCTAACCAACAGAATAACGAGATAACGAGTGTGGTGTAGTGTGTGCAGGGCCGGCCTAAGAGCAAAATGCTGTGTGTGCAAGAATGAGTTTTGGCGCCCCTTACAATGAAAATGGGTATAGAAAACCCTCCAAAAATGGTATGGATGCTCTATAACTGAAATTTGTCGGAACTTAATAACTGAAGTTGGCATTTTAAAGGGATTCAAAACCAAAAACTAAAACTAATAAGTAGTAATAAATAGTAAATATTAAAGTAAAGCATTTAGTACCTTTTCATTATTTTTATTTATTTAAATGACTTCTTATAGTACTAATTCTTTTAACTGACTTTTTCAAACTTCAATAGGCGTGCTGTACTGTACTTGTGTAAAGAGCAAACTCCTAACAAATTCTTTTACTCAGTTTATTGTTTTGTCAGGTAGAAAATAACAGACACATTTTTTTACTTCAACAGAAGTTTTATTTGATTTAATATTCATGAAAAATACATTTCAGTTTGAATATATTAATATTAAAAAAAGTTATGTCAGTACATTAGAAAAAGTACGAAAAAGTTCAGAAATATAAACTTTGGTATTCACTTTTCTCGAAAAGGTACATCAATATTAATTACTACTATAAATTGATAGTAGTAGTGTAAAAGATCAAGAAAATTGATTAAAATAATCTGTATTATACACTTAGCAGTGGACCTTCCTAGCTTTAGCAGCCGAAAATGTTTTTATTAGTGCATCATAATCTAATGACGATGAAATATCATTTTCAATGGACAAAATTGCAAGGTTGTTGAGTCTTCTTGCGAAAGAGTAGACCTTAGGTAGGTTTTTATTAATTTTAATTTTGAAAAACTTCGCTCCGCCGACGCTACCGACATTGGTATTGTCAGAAGTATTCGCAAAGCAACCCACACATTTACATAAGCGTCTGCAGATCCAGTTTCCAACAGAAAGTTCAGCACGTTCAGAGGCGTTTTCCCGCCTAAAATCAAACAAAAAGGAATTAAAAGACTGCTTTTTAATTTTGGAAACTAAAAAACTTTGAAAAATAATAATTTTGTTTGAGCCCAAAACAATTATGAATTAACTGACCAAACAATAAATCAAGATGATAAATTTTGAATAGCTAAAACGTAAAAGTAAAACGTACCTTTATTTGGCATGAGGTCCTTGATAGAGATCAGCTCCTCGCATAACTCAGCTCCTTTGATGTCACTGTCATCCCCATCTGAAAGGAGGTCTTCTAGGTCTTTGCATTTAACAAACAAGTCCTCTCTCTTGGGCAATTCATCAAGTTTAAAAAGAAACTCAACTTTTGACATTTTGGCCTTAAGCTGTTCGAACCTCTCTTGCACAGCCATTTGCGCAGTTTCAACAAGTGGTATAAAAAAGTCAACTCTAAAACGCTCTTGGGGGTCAATCGGTGCTCCATCATTAGCTTCGTAATCAAACTGCTTCTTCTTCCTTCTAACCCGGGGTGTTTTGAATTTTCCTTCGACTTCTAAATCTTCAGCCAACTCTTTGGCTTTCACTAAACAACTAACAAATCCATGTTCGCGAAAGTCCGTCAAAAAGTCCCCAACGGACTTCAAAATAGCTACAGCTTGAGGTACGTTGACGATCTTTGATTGCAATATCTTACTAGCAATGTTTATTTGAAACAGGACATCATACCGTGCAGTCAATGACACTAAGAAACCAAAATCTTCAATTGTTTCGGACAAGGAATTTGCCTCACTTCTAACCTCGTCTTCAAATGATGCATCCTCGTGTCTTGTCGGATTTGCACAGTCTGGTATCTTACTGCTTTGAGTGATTCAATACGTGCTTCCCAGCGAGTTACACAAAGTTCTTTCAATGTGAGAGAAGGCCCAAATACTGATGACGCCTTATATGATTGTGACAGACTCTCTAACAATTTGCTCCAACGTTTTGTTGATGAGCTAAAAAACACAAACAATCGTTGAATTGTTCCAAAAAGGGTAACTGTTGGTACTGAGGTTTTTGCGGCATCGCTTAGTACCAAGTTTAGGCTGTGACAGCCACATGGTACAAAAAAAGCTCTCTTGTTTTTTTCTAAAATTTGTTTTTGTAGTCCAGAGTGTTTTCCTTTCATATTTGCCCCATTATCATATCCCTGGCCTCTGCAATTAGAAATGTCCAAGTCGTACTCTTGCAGTTTTTTTAAGACTGTTTCTGACATTCCCTTCCCTGAAGTGTCTGTTATTTCAAAGAAATCTAGGAAACTTTCACAAATTTCAACTTTTTCTCTTTTGTTTCATAAACGTACCTCAAAACAACAGAGAACTGTTCTTTCCTACTTAAATCGGGTGTGCAGTCGAGAATCAATGCATAGTATTTGGCTCCTTTAATTCTGCTTAGTATTTCTTCTCTTACTTTGTCTCCCATCAGAGTCAATAATTCGTTTTGTATGTTTTTCCCCAAGTATGACAGACACCTTTGTTTTTCATTTGCTAATACTCTATATATATGTTCTTTCATTACAGGATCAAATTGGGCAATTAGTTCAACAAGCTCTAAATAATTTCCATTGTCCTTTTTGTACAGGGTTTCATTTCTTCCTCGGAAAGCCATTTGGTGCTGGGCAAGAAATTGTGTTATGGCAAGAAGTCGTTTAAGAACATTCTGCCATCGTTCTTTTTCTTGGGCAATTATTTTCTGGTTTTCATCATCAATTGTTTTACCTGTGCTCAGTCTCCTTTCCGCCTCCACCAACCTTTCATAACACTTTAGGTGATTAGGGGAAGTTTCATGACGTGTCAGTATAATTCCAATGTGCCTCCAGTCACAGTTTCCGCTTTGATCTGATAAAGTTTTATTGGAACGTGCAGTACTAAATACCTTACAACAAAAACAGTAAACACTATTGTTTTGTTGAGAATACAATAGCCAACGTCTCTTAACTTTTTCACTATTTGGAGCCAGCCGATAGTAAAATACATTAGAAAATGACCTCTTTGTTCCATCTTTGGGTATCTCTCTAAATATGGAGAGAACGGCCCTTCAGCTATAATGCAATCACGATCGTTTGGATTAAGATGTGTAGGCCATGTAGCAGGATCTTTTAATGGAAATGAAACTGTAACATCAACATCCGCCGAGCTGGGGCCACCATTTTCTTGCTCTTCCAATGAATTTGTGTCAGGTTTTTGACCTTGACAAGTTTCATCAGCTATATTTGTTGCGATTTCATGAATACCAGTTTCAGTTTGTAAACTATCTCTACACTCTGGTAGTTGTAGTTCTTGTCCCTTAGAGTGCTCGTTTGTTTCACTGAGCTTAGGTTCATCAGTTAGGGCTACGTCATTCGTAGCTACATTTTCTGTACTAGAGACAGGGTTTTGTGGTTTTGATAAATACTTGCATAGTAATTTAGCACTGGCTTCCGCTTCTTTTAAGGATTTAGCTTTCCGCTTCCTATTTTGACATCCAGAAGGTTTGGAAAACATTTTTAGTTTATTAACATCACAAATAGAGTTATCACAATTCACAAAACACAAAACTAATTACTAATTATATGCAGACGTCAACTGGATACACTTGTCACGACTCACGTCAGATAACGACTGCCACCTGTCGCAGCACAGATACAGCACCAGACGTCGACGCGACAGATAGACTAAACATGTGATAGTGATTGTGACTCACTATCTACAACTGTTCAGTTCTGTCAAAACAACGGAGCGGAGCGTTTGGAGCCAGTAGCCAGTCTTTTTACTGTACTTTCAAGCAACATTTTATTTGTTGAACAAAAGTTATTAACATATTCAAATGGCTAATTTGCATTCAAAATTACATAAAAATTTAAATTTTTACCATATTATTTTTTTATATTATTTCTCATTTCGGCGCCCCTCCCAAAATCGCATGTGTGCGACCGCAATATGAAAATTACTGTGCAAAGGACAATGACTATGGATTACCTTACGACCTTAAAAATCCAATGGTCGTTGGGAAATCCACTACGTCCAAGAAGAACTAGATGAAAAAAGAACAGCTCTGTATGAGTTCTTCTAGTCAAGAGTGAAGGAAGACCGAGAGCTTTCGTGACCTCCAGATAAGATAAGACCCGATAAGAGTTGAATCTGTGTGATTCAAGTTATCCGGGCTGTTTGGCCGTGGTCCATGGTTTATTGTCAAGCCAAACGTTTCAACAGCTCCAATGGCTGGCATCATCAGTGGAATTTAAAAAAAATAACTGATGATGGCAGCCATTGGAGCTGTTGAAACGTTTGGTTTGGCAATAAACCATGGACCACGGCCTCATCAGTGGAATTTGTTTTTAAATTCCACTGATGATGGCAGCCATTGGAGCTGTTGAAACGTTCGGTTTGGCAATAAACCATGGACCACGGCCAAACAGCCCGGATAACTTGAATCATACAACTGACACCGGCCATGAAAGCCTTAGGAATATGTTAAGAGTTGAATCTGTTGGTGCAAGAAGCTTCTTTGAACTTAATCAGTGTAGTTAGATGTGTACTCATAATTTATGTTTCATATGACTAAACGATATTCTAAATGGTTTCAGACCAAAGATTCATTAAGAATCACACAGGAATCCGTTCTCTGAAAGTGTGTTCCAATTCATTTTATAAGGCCTAAATATATGTGGACTTCTGAGACAACACTTTCGACGTGCTGACGAAAGAGAAGCTTTGAATCCATAAGAGCACCCAGGCTAAATCATTTCTTTCTACAGCCACACCGTTCATTTATACACACTGTAAGACGGATCGATCCTGCGTGTGTAACAGTAACAATAATGATACACCCTGTTCCGGCCACACACGTCTATTGGTATTTCTTTCCTCTTATGCCCAACAGCCCACAGCCAGCTTCAAAAATCTTCCCGGGACAGTCTTGCAAGAAGTGTCGCTTCGTCACTATCTTGCCACTTCCAAGGTTGAACTTCAAATTTCCTTTAAAAACTTCTTTCTTAAAACCGTTTCTTGTAAAGTATTCCTTCTTTGGCTGTAGTCCATTACACAATATGATTTTTGTTTTGTAGGCCTATATAGATTAATTTTATTTTGATACTTAACGTATTATTCCATCGTAACGTTACATCGTAATTTCCAGTGCACAAGAATATATTTATAATAAATAAAAGAAAAACAAACAAAACAAAAAACCATGTACTATGCGAAAAAGTGTATGATGTGTCTCGGTTAAAGCTAAGCATCACGAAGAATTTTACTAACAACTTTAAAAATTAAAATGTATTAATTTGATTTTAATTCATAAAAAATATATTATTATTATTGTTATTCCGGCTGTACAAGGTTTACACATTTTCCGGGCCCAAAGATTACAGAAGTGATTGAATTCTCAGTTTCCACTGCTGCTTGCCCATCCAAAGATCTTCTTCAATTCCTTGTTCCCTCAATATAGTCTGAATTTCTTCTATCTACGTGATAGGTGGTATTCCTCTTTTCATTCTTCCTGGTGGGGTCCATTCCATAAATCTCCTTGGCAATCTTTCCTGTGCCATCCTTTTTATGTGCCCATACCATTGTAATTGTTTTGTTTGGATAAAATCAACAATTGAATTTTTCATATTCATTCTGTCCTTAATGACTTCATTTCTAACTTTCTCACGTCTGGATACTCTTGCCGAACGTCTCAAAAAGTCCGTCTCTGCTGTCATTAATTTTGTTCTTGTGTGTTTATTAGTAATCTAAACTTCTGAGCCGTAAGTTATGGTACTTCTAACAATGGTTTTAAATACTTTGGTTTTAGTTTCTGGTGTACTGTAATTTGCTTATCCCACGGGATTCCATTTAATATAGATATAGCGATCTTTCCAAAATTAATTCTGAATTGTATTTCTTTGTCGTGCTTCCCACTGGCCGTAATTTTCACCCCTAAATACTTGTATTCCTCTCTATATAAAATCTTCCCCATGTCTTCCTCCAATATGATAAAGGCCATGTATTTTGTTTTATTCATATTTACCTTTAGTCCCAATTTCTGATATTCCTGTATCAATTTTCTAGTCTCGTGTGGAGTGCTAGTCTCCCATCGAACGCTTCCCCAGGTGGCGGATAGGGGAATGCTCACCAGATATGGTGGGTACCGGGGAAATAAAATACCCGGGGCGGACCAAAACTAGCAGCTGCTGCCTTGTAGTTGGATATTGGTTTATGAAAGTCTAAGGGAAGTAAACCTTGATTAAAAATTGCCTGGTCCTCCAGGTTGGGGGTTAATGCAATGCCCAACTCCCCATTCATTAGAAAAAGAAGAATTTCGACGAAACCGAAACATCGAAGCATGATAATGTTTTTAGGCTTTTGAAACGTATAATGTGCATAAACTGTAGACTCTCCTGTTCAGCGTATTTTAGTACGACTATACGACTAACACTGAACAATATACACTGATATGCATCTTATTTCACTGTGACCAAATTTATTTATTACTAACATCACCTGGAGCGTTACATTTTTCGATGACGTTACACATTTTGCATCACGCATTTTGTGGAAAACATTATCATGTTTTCTATATAACTATATAATAAATATTTACTATATAACAAACATTATCATGTTAAAACGATAGAGACCGAAGATTTCTAAACTGTGGGGAATCGAAAGTGTGGAAAAAATATAGTGTTAAAACATCACCTGGAGCATTACATTTTTCGATGACGTTACACATTTTGCATCACGCATTTTGTGGAAAACATTATCATGTTTTCTATATAACTATATAACAAATATTTACTATATAAGAAACATTATCATGTTAAAACGACAGAGACCGAAGATTTCTAGACTGGGGAATCGAAAATGTGGAAAAAATATAGTGTTAAAACATCACCTGGAGCGTTACATTTTTCGATGACGTTACACATTTTGCATCACGCATTTTGTGGAATGACCCCCAGCCTAAAAACATTATCATGTTAAAAAAGAAAATGTTAAAAAACCAAATAAAATATATATTACGGTTAATGATAAATATGTTTGTTGTTTCTGCGAGTTCTGCAATGAGTCAGCGCGCTACGTGACGACTAAAGGACTGGGAACACAACGCCTCACCGTCTTACTGCGAACACAACACGTTTAGTTTTCGTTATTGCTTTCCAGGAAACACAACACTTAACTATCAAAATAGCATTAGCGTGTTTTAACGGGGAAATCCTAAACGTATTGAAGTATGTATATACGAGCGCGAGCGAGCGCGCAGGGCTTCTACAGAAATTGAATTCACTGTAACATAATTTTGATCCAACCTTCCTAACACACACACACACACACACACACACACACACACACACACACACACACACACACACACACACACACACACACACACACACACACACACACACACACACACACACACACACACACACACACACACACACACACACACACACACACACACACACACACACACACACACACACACACACACACACACACACACACACACACACACACACACACACACACACACACACACACAGAAGTGTCTGAAGGCATGCAACGAATCCCGTCAAAATGATTTGTTAGTCTGCCCGGTCGCGGACCAGGCAGATGTCTGGGTCACGCGGAAACCCTACTGACAAACTCCTCGGCGAACCGAAGTTTCACAGACTCTCCGCTCGTTAAGGGGAGAGTATACATAACGAGCGGCTCGGCTCGCTAAGGGCGTCAGTATAGTGTTCCGCCAAGAATCTCTTTGGGAATCCGGCTAAAAGTAATCGGCTCAATCCCCTGAAAGGAAAGGGGACTTAAAATCTTTTCTGAATTTGAACACAAAGTTCTAAACTCGTTCTCGGAAGTGAGCGACGTTACTAAAGTAATAATCCGAAATCAAAGTCGCTCACACAAAGTCATGCTCCGACGGTGAAGTGCCCTGACTCTGACCGCACGGACGCGCGCGCGCGCCCGCGCCTACACACACATATTTGATCATGATTTTTAAGCAATGATGATTTTCGAAATTTTTTGAATCCATGTAGGTGTACAAGTGACGACATAAGAAGAGATACCGATTCGTGAACAAAACAAAAGATCATTATCATTGATTTTCTTATAGCGTCGGCCGTCGATGTTCGATTTCGAACTTTTCCTCCATTACGCTCTGTCACTACACAGGTCTTCAGTTATAAGGGGTTCCAAGTCGCAAGCCACCTGAGGGATTAGGAGACCCTCACACACACACACACACACACACACACACACACACACACACACACACACACACACACACACACACACACACACACACACACACACACACACACACACACACACACACACACACACACACACACACACACACACACACACACACACACACGTAGCTGGCCCACACGGAAACTTTTATAATAGAATTTTTTAACAAACGAGCTCAGCATATTTGTAATCTATATAACATTTTAAAGAAAATAACACCAAACACGACGTTGTTGTGATACATTTTAGATGTAAAAAAGACTAATTTTTTTATGAATATTACATACAAGACCCCATTTGTTATTGTAGAAGAAATATAAGTTTTCATATTACCGACGTAATTTTGTACCATGAATGTAAATTGTAAATACATTTTTGTTTATAATCATCAAGATATCACCAACATGCTTATTACTTTATAATAAAATATTTATTAAGTACTCCCATTCTGCGTTTCCTTTAGAAATCCCTAAAATACTCATATGTATCGCAAGTATGCGTTGTTTGGACTCATTTTTCTCACAGTTTCACGGAAATTAAAAAATTATAGTTTAATTTGGATTGTAAGCTAAATTAAAAATTTTATAGTTTTTAATTGGTCCGTATATATTTATATTGGTCCGTATACTTATACCTAAACCGCCCGGGTCGTGCCTGGCCGGGCCGAATACATGTCATTCGCCACCAGCTTAAAATTTGTGACAATCGCGACCCACTGTCCCCGGCTCCCTCCCCTGAGGCAATGACCGCTGGAATAATAACGAGAAATTCCGCAGGACCATCCCCTCCGCCCGCTAGCCCCGCTTTCTCTCATTATTGCTCTGAGTGTCATAGTGTTCCGGTTATAGTTATTTAGTGCATTCTAGTTGTGCTTGATACTACCAAGGTTACGCGTACAACGTTAAAAGGACCAAAGAAGATGGACTGTAACTTGGTGCTGTTCAAGACAGAGATCGACACGTGGCCGAGGATCAATTCAAGAGCCAACGTGGTGAAGTGCTGTGTTCAAGCGAGCATCAATGTGGACCTCCGGATGATGCTCGCTCAGAAGTATTGAAGGCTGTCAATCAGGCGAAGAAGCGAGCACGCGACGAGGACACGCCAATTTCTAAAATATACTCCGAACAAATGGGTAATCTCCACAACATGGGCTATGATTTTGTAACCGAAATGCCAGATCAGCAAGTTACGAAGAGGTCTTTATATCGCCACAGGGCCAAATCGCAAGGTAATTAACGAGAACCGGAATCATCTGAAGAAGTTGTTCTGGAAATGGGAATGCTTACCATGACAGATGGAAGTACTGTAGTTTTCTTTTGAAAGACGACAACACAGGCGGGCGACTTATTATTTTTAGTGGAGCATTAGGAAAAGAAGCTTTGAGAAGTAAGCAAGATTTTTTTATGGATGGCACTTTTAAGAGTTGCAGTAAACAATTTTCGCAAATGTATACCATTCACGCAGACTTTGGAAGCTCAAAAAACGAAACAAATATATATCCAGTTATATTTGCTCTCTTACCAAACAAAAGGAAAGAAACATATATTCGACTTTTCCGCCTTCTTATTGAGGCCATACCAGAGTGGAATACAGCGACGGTGACAGTCGATTTTGAATCGGCAGCAATTTCTGCCCTTAAAGTTGTATTTCCCGCAGTAGAGGTAAAAGGTTGCTACTTCCACATGAGAAAGCGCATCTGGAGAAAAGTTCAAGATTTTGGACTTGCTTGTGAGTATATGAAGAACGAAGAAGTGAGAATGATCATCCGCATGTGTGCTGCTTTGGCGTTTCTTCGGCCTGAGGATGTTCCCGACGGCTGGCTGGAAATTCATTCCAGAGTGCCTGACAATGAAAAAACTTTCTGGATTTTGGACTATTTCGTGAAGAGATGGATGGAAAACGAAGAAGTTCCAGTCGAGCTTTGGAGTTGTTACAACAGGCGTCATCGAACCACCAACTCTGTCGAGGGATGGCACAATAAAATTAATACCGAACTTGGAAGACCGAATCCACGAGTCAAGGACCTCATCAACTGTTTAAAGAAAGAAGCAGAGAGCACAGCATGTGCGCTAATAAGGGCCCAGCTCAACATGGAAGGTAAACAAAGGAAGACTGCTTACATGACTTTAGATGACAGACTGGAAAGAACGGTTAAAAAATATGAAGAAAGTGGTGATATTGTCACTTGTTTGAAAACAATTTCTCATCTCCAAAAACTTTGAAGAGTTACTATAAAGTCCAGGAGCTTAAACGTTGACTTATGAGAGTAAAAAAATGTAAATAAAGTCAATATTAGTGACGGAGCTTAATTTGAGACCAATAATGTAAATATTAGTGACGGAGCTTAATTTGAACTGAAAGTAACTGACGAAGCCAATAGCTGATTTTAAACACGCCTATATGCAATAAATATATGCATGTACCCAGTCAAAAGCCTGTGAAAAGTGTGATGAGAATCAGTAAAATTCACTTGACTGTTCAAGGCAGATCAGGTCTGCGAAGCCCAAGCTTTAAATATTAACGAGAGGTGGTGGGGAAGCCCCTGCTGGTGGCGATTGTCCCTGGTGGCGATTGTCACTAGTGGCGATTTACAGGACGCCGGGCCGGTTGTGACTGCGCGTGCGAGAGTAAGGGTGTTCTAATCCCTTAGGTGCCATCCGGGTTGGAACACCGTATAGATTGCGCTTCGTTAGCGCTTGTTGCACATTTCCACCCGATGTTCGAACAGGGCTTCCTTTTCCTTCGGCCTGTTGAAAAGCATTTTTGGCAGTCTTTCATCTCCCATTCTGTGCCAATGTCCAAACCATATTTCAGTCTCATCCAGAATAGTGTGCAGTATACATTCAGCTTTGCCCTAATCTTCTCGCTTCGGACTCTATCAACCTAGTCTAGATATTCTACATGATCGTCTCACTGTATCCAGTTCCACGACCATAATTTTTCTCTTATTAGACTCGGCCATATTCCAAGTTTCAGCACTGCACACACACACACACACACACACACACACACACACACACACACACACACACACACACACACACACACACACACACACACACACACACACACACACACACACACACACACACACACACACACACACACACACACACACACACACACACACACACACACACACACACACACACACACACACACACACACACACACACACACACACACACACACACACACACACACTTGCTTCATGATGTTTAGGCACTGAAGATCCTCAAAATGATTTTATTCCGCGTACCAGAGACAGTTTTTGCGGAGATATGGATTTATCCATATAAACAAAAGATAACGCATTTACTCCCCATTAAATAACATCGTACATCATAATCCGTCTCTCAGAACACAGTTCTGACTCTCTCTCTCCGAACAATTTGTCGACTGTCGTTCCATCTATTTGCGCTGCGAGGGGTGCGCATTTGCAAGGCACTTACGAGATAAGTGCTGAAGGAGGGAAATCCATAGGGAAAAGAAAGCGTGTAATGTAGAATTAGAACTGGAATTTTTTCAGTATTAACGAATTATTATTAGAGCTCAATGAACTGGACAGTGGACGTTAACAAAAATACGATTGCGAACCGAAATGAAACTGTATTTCAGCGCATCCTCTTTTGGCAGCACCGTCGTGCAAATAATCCTGCTGACGGCGACGATTCCTTATTATTGATCGGAACGTATTGCATCATTTATTTCGTATTTATTATATATACGACTCGCCATGTTGTGTGTTAGTGTGCGCGCGTGCGTGTGGTTTACGTTCTGTAAAGACGTAAGGAGAGGGACCAGCAGGATGTGGCACGGCGCCGTGGAAGGGTTGTTTAACCGCTGTCGATACGCCTGATGTTAAGGACGTTAAAGATGATGTTTGGCATCAGAGAGTTCTATGGATAACAAGAGAGAGAGAGAGAGAGAGAGAGAGAGAGAGAGAGAGAGAGAGAGAGAGAGAGAGAGAGAGTTCTAAAGAAAGAGAAGACATGGGGGGATATATCACAATATACCACATTACTTTAAGAAAGAGATAATGTGATGAGGTTAGGAGATAATTTTCTTGTCAACCTGATCAAATAAGTGCCGTTACTTTTATCTACAGGGTGTCCGAAAAGTCCCGCACCATAGGGATTTCATTAATTGGGTTGTGTTTTTGTTTGTTGCAGTACTGAAAAATGTTGACTACTGAAGAGCGGGTAGAGCTTATCCTCCTAAGAAGGATTCTCCAATAGAGACGTTGCAGCAGAATTTAATCTGAGGCACCCGGAACGAGAGCCAGTGTCGCACACCACGGTTGGCAGACTATTAAGGAAATTCCAGGCTACAGGTAGTGTGGCAGATGCTCCCCGATCTGGACGTCCAAGGACACCAGAAGATGTGGTGGAAGGGGTTTTGGCAAAGGTAGCAGCAAGTTCAAAGAAATCAATTCGCCGAACAAGCTTGGAAGTGGGCGTTCCTCGATCAACAGTCGCGGACATTTTGAAAAAACATAAGTTCACCCGTACAAGTTACAAGTGTTACACCACATGTCAGATGATGATCCGGATCGGCGTGTGGAAATGTGCGATTGGTTTTTGGCACAGTTGGAAGAGGACCCACAGTTTTTATCAAAAGTTATGTTCTCTGACGAAGCTAACTTTTACGTAAACGGAGAGGTGAACCGACAGAATTTACGTTACTGGTCCGAGAGTAATCCGCACTGGTTTTCCAGCAGTAAGGAACAAGGAGCAGCTCGCGTCATGGTGTGGTGTGGTTTGTGGAAAGACCGGACCATTGGCCCTTACTTCTTTGACGGAACAGTTAACAGTGACAATTATTTGGACCCAGCCGATTTGGATCTGCTGGGTCCAAGACCAGAATGGTTTATGCAGGACGGTGCACCCCCCATTATAGTACTCAAGTTCATGATTGGCTTGACGAAAACTTCCCACAGTGGATTGGCCGTAGGGGACGAGTGGAATGGGCTCCACGATCTCCGGATTTAAACCCAATGGATTTTGCTGTGTGGGGTTGTGTAAAATCCAAAGTTATGCTGTCAAGATCATGGACATAAACCATCTGCGTGAGCGAATCACAACTGAGTGCCGTTCTGTAACACCTGGCTTGGTGGCCAACGTTCTGCGGAACTTGGGAGATCGTTTACAGTTATGTTTCGACACTTCCGGTAACCATATTGAACACATATTGTAAACCCCTATGGTGCGGGACTTTTCGGACATTCTGTATAATAGACTCAGGTAAACTAACCAGAAAAGGCTGACCGAACATTTTAAGTATCTAGGCGAAGCTTTTTTTGTTTTGTTTGAGGTCGGTGGATAAGATTAATGAAAGAGAAAACATGGGGGGTATATCACAATATACCACATTACTCGAAGAAAGAGATAATGTGATGAGATTATAGATGATTCTTTTTTGTGAACACGATCAACATCGCGATCAGTACATCCTACCTTTATCTGCGATAGACTCAGGTAAACAAATAACCTCAAAGGGCTGGCTGTTTTGGTTCAACATTTTGAGTATTTAAGTGAAGCTATTTTGTGTTGTTTGAGTTTGTTTCGACAAAACTAACAAACACGTCTATGACCAATACGCGAAGACACAGCCGTGTGGACAGCCACATCACATTTGGCTATCTGTTGGGACCGGAACAAACCATTTTGGGTTTAATCCTTGTTGCTGAAGAAGATGCTGATAATGATGATCTTGAGCTGATTAGTAGAGGCAACTTTATTGCTGTACGTTACGTGGATACAATATGTTTGTGTGTTCAATACTATAAACCGGTGTTGTTACACAAACAGGCGTGTGCCAAGTAACGGCCAGTTGCAGGTCCAGTTACGAAACGCCGGTGTAGGTCAGCACTATACGTTTTACAGTACAACTACTACGTAACTAATCTCAGGTTCCTGTGTATGTCACGTACGCTTCGGGCTTTGTTATCCATTGATTTAGTTTATTACTCACTGATAATTACTCACGCCCACTGATAACGCTGTGTTTCTCGGTAATATGGTCGTTGAATGTAAAACCTTATTTTTAAACATGAACACATACATATATGTGTGTGTGTGTGTACTTCGCAATTTTACGATTCTGTGTTAGTGAGTCATTACTTTATACACTGGCGTTCGGTCGTAGCAATTGTGTGAACACTTTGACGAACTCGTGAACTATTGGTGTAATTTACTAAATTACTAACTGCCCCACTTATTTGTTTCACTCTAACCCGTGGATTTTTTTATTTTATATAGAGTCATTCTACAATTATTTCAAAAACAAACAGCGGGTGCAGATAGGCTGTGGCAGTGGCGAGTGGCGATCAACACTGAGGCGATCTGTTTCACTCGTAAGTCCATTTCCCGATGTCAGCCCCTCTCTCTCCATGGTAGTTCTCAACGAATGGAATAAGTAGGTGAAGTATTTAGGTGTTCGGCTCGATCTGCGCCCTATGCTTAGACGCCCACGTGACTGAAACCGTTGATAAGGCTCGCCGCGTCCGAGCCATTCCCTTCCTCTCGAGTCACAACCGACTGAGTCTACGCACAAAAGTTACCATTTATCTTTTGTTTCTTAGGTCGGTACAGATGTATGCGGGTACCGCTTGGTGATCGCTCTTGTTGACCACCAACAGGTGTAAGCTGGAACGCTTCCAGTCGAAAAACCTCCGTTCCTTGTCGGAATCTCGTTGGTTTGTCAGAAATTACGTAAATTCAAGGTCATCAACTTCCCACTGTGTCTCCTTTCTCCAATTGTTGGCTGTAACTCTCAATGATGCAGCTGCGACCTCTTCCTTCTTCCTGAGGAACATTAGCACTACAGAACCATTACCCCCGATCCGCGTCAAACATCCTCGGGCGATTCTAGATGACTCGCCATAAAGCTATCGTCGTGCCTAACTTATTGTTAGCAGTCCAGAAGTTGACCTTCCTGAATCTGATTGCCTCATTTTCCTCAGGGACTTCCTTCCTAGAATGTTGAATACGCTGCTTGTTGCTGGTACCTTTGCAACCGGCACGGGGGTTCTCTGCCTCAAGCCGTCTGCTAACTCGATCTGAAACAGATGACGCCTGTGGCTGAATTGGTTTCAGTAGCTATGCCACGACACCAACATTTCGTCCCCCTCCCCTCCATCTAGTGAATAATCGCATCGGCGGTTATCCTTCCACTACTAGGACTGAACCAGTACCAAGTTGTCTTCTGGCATCCATCGGGCTGGACCCCGAAGCTGCAATACAAACATGGTTGCAGAGACAACCCGCTGCAACAACGCAAATGCAAATGTCGCAAGTAAACGGTTCATGAAAATTACAACATAGGCCTTACATTCAGAACTGTAAGCTGGCATTCAGTTTTTATCAACAATTAATCGGTATAAAATTGAATAATTGTAACCCCGATTATTTCATTCACGATGGCGTATCTTCTACAAAACACGTTCAATAGAGGCACGATCTTTTGCAACACTACTCAAGTTGTAGTGTTATGCAATTATTGAACGAGCACAGCGAGTTCTCAGTTTTAACTCAACCGTTTAGCATTTGTTTGTTTTCCTGTCTTCCTATTTGTTTGGGATATGTCTCATGTTTTTTAAAGTATCAACCGATTATAGTGAAACTTGGTCTGCGAGTCTATACTTTTACTTTACAAAACTCTATTGTTTTTGAGATGGATCCCCCAACAAAATTAGAGGGCGGGAGGTGAAAATGTGGTGTTCAAATTAATGAAAAAAACGCAAAAGTATCAAATTAAAGGGTATTTTAGTGTGACAATGTGAATTTAGTGTTCAGTTTCACAAATTTCAAATTTTTAAGACGTCAGGGACCTAAAAGTGGGTGAAAATGTTGTTAAAATCGCAAAAATTGATGTGGTGTATACAATTAATTGGAGCGTAAAACTATTTTAACTAAAATCTGAATTTAGTTTTACGTTTTAGGAATTTCAAAATATTTTATGGCGCCACAGTCCAAGAAATTGGTCAAAATTTTAAATAAAAACGAAAATTGGATATGGGGTAGGCATATAAAAATAAAGGGAATTTAACCACGATCTAAATTGTGTGCTCAGTTTTATAAATTTAAAATGTTTTGAATTCGAAGGCTCAAAAAAAGTATCACAAATACTAAATATCGGTATGGAGAACCATACATGACTTCCATGTTCTAAAATTTATATTTAAAATCATTTTCGAAATGAAATATTTCCATAGAAATTACTTCTTTCTACTTACTGCTTCAGCCTTAACCACAGTACTGTGGTCACTAACGTATACCACCTCACGTTATCGCACTCGATTTTCACTGATGATGGAATTCGATGGCACTGCCGAAACGTCTGGTTTTGCAGAAAACATTGGTCTACGGCCCCCCCTCCCACTTCAACTATAATTTTCGTTTATAGAAAATTACCCCCAACCCGTTCAACTAGCCTCTTCATTTATAGATATTTCATTTACGTTTCTACAGTGGATTATTAAGCTCTTCTTATCAGGATACTTTATTTATCAAAATTAAGTACTTTACTCTTGTTACAACAAAAAATGTTTCTGGTAAACTACCCTTTTCCCGTAACCGATCTTCACCAAAATCAATAGGCCTTGAGTCTATTACTTTCTAAGACTACTTGTTGGAACAACTGCACCACGTTTGGATGCGACAAATATAACTTTTATTAAAGCTCCACAATGATGGCGTTAAATATTATAATATTTTTGATAACTATTAAGATTTATTGAGAACTGCACCACTCAAATTTATATTATTAATTATTACTTGGGCGCCAGAGCAGGAGATCTCAGGTTTGTTTATGAAATAATAACAAACTGTTCAGATACTAATAACTGTATTGTTAGATTCTTGTTACTGAATACATCTTAGACTTAATCATTACTCTCATCTTTATAGTTAATAACAACAAAAGAATTTATTAATATTTCTAGTTCACAGCTTCTTCGAAATCAGATTAATCAAGTATATTCAAAGGAGTACTTAGTAGATTCAATTTACTCCATTAACAAACTTAAATCATCGCTATCAATCAAACAAACATATATGTGTATATAAGTATATCTATCATCAATTCTTAACTGCTACGACTTCTATACTATTCAATCTATATTCAATTATTTAATTAATTTATCGTTTCAATAATTATTAGTATTGGTTTCTTACTTTGCTATATCATAAGTCACCCAAACATGTCGTCTAGCATAAATTGAATGTTTAGTATCTGAACATCGTGGGTCTTTTTAAAATGAGATGAGTTTATTGAGATATGAAATTTATGTTAATCAATTATATTGTAATTTATAAATGATACATTGTTACTTGTTGCAGGATTCCTGATAGGCGAATGACGACTTGTATTCTTGCGTTAACTATCACACGACACTTTCACTGATCACGCTTTATTAACTTTCTTTAACCACATCACACGCTCACGTTATTACTATACGTCACGCACAAATAAATAATATACTTCTTGCTGCAATCTACGCGCACAAGTTAAACATCTTCTGGTCCGTACGTACTATCGCGCACATATATAAAATAAACTTCTTGATGGTTGTAATTCTATCTCAACTATTGAACCGGGATCATCTAATGCTTTGAACTTAGAGTAATAGTATTAAAATTGCTCACATCGAGTGACGCAGGTTTCCCGTGTTTTTTTGCGTGAAAATTCAACTTAGACTCCCTGTTGTGGGCTCCGCGTGTTATTTTTATAGTTTCTTCAATTCTACCCTCACTACATCTTCTGTTGATCGTTCCTTATTGGTCTTACATTCAAAATTTTGCCGGTATTTTTGAATTACACGCGGGTGTTCGTTATACTCCCTAAAAAGTGACGCGACTTTCTAAAATCGTCATATTTACTGGCGTGGCCTCTTTTGTCTGTTGAAGGACACCGTACCATTAACCTAACGGTATATAGGCGTTTTTTGCTAGTTTTACACTACAAAACAATTTATGTGTTTACGACATGTAGGGTGTCTTAGGTCTATTATACATATTTTTGCCGGCGCCGGTCTGTCGCACAGCCGAGCCTCTTTAGATTCAATATTCAATTATAACTTTACTTAAAACTACGTACATTTCGATACTTTAATTTATCATTAAATTTTGCTTACTTATTATAGGTATTTACATACATATTAAATTATGATACTGTTATAAAGTATCGTTTCAAGTCCTCTACAACTTAGGCACATATGTAAAAAATTATTTGATTCTGTTTGAATTTACGGCAGTTATCGTTCGTCATGAAAAAATTTTTCTTGTTACAACATAAAATGTTGCTGGTAAACTACTCCTTTCCCTTAACTGATCTTCACCAAAATCAACAGGCCTTGAGTACTCTACAATTCAGGGATGCATGCAAAACATTATTTTATTCCGTTTGAATGTGCGGCAGTTATCGTTCGTCATAGAAACAATTACTCTTGTCAAAACATAAAACGTGGCCGGTAAACTACCCCTTCCCTTTAACCGATCTTCACTAAAATTAAAACACCTTTACATCTCTATAATTCAGTGACGTATGCAGAAAAGTATTTGATTTTGTTTGAATTTATGGCAGTTATCGTTCGTCAAAAAAAAATTACCCTTGTTAAAACATAAAATGTTGCAGGTAAACTACCCCTTTCCCTTAACCGATCTTTACCAAAAACAAAATATCTTGAGAACTCTACAATTCATGCCTGTATACAAAAACGTATTTTATTCTGCTTGAATTTGCGGCTGTTATCGTTTACCATAGAAAAAAAAACTACACACAGATAGGCACACACATTTCGAAAAATGACTTTTTTTCATGTATTGAGGGTAGTACAATCAGAATCTGCAATTATCTCGAACACGATTTTTTTTGCCATCACCATACTTCCATTTCCTTATGGAACATGGAAGTAAAAATTGTAAAAATTTTTCCACCCGGAAAAATGGAATAAGTGAGACTAAGTGGAATTTTAACACAAATCCGAATGTTGCAAATTTTAATGTTTATTATATGAAAATTGTTATTTTATATAAAAGAAATTCTATTAGATTTTTATAATCTTTTGATATAAATAGTCTAATTATAGTCGTATAATTTATCTTCATCTTTCAAAATAATAAGCGAGTTGTGCAGTTCAGGTAACCTTTATTTTAAAAGACCAACATAAAATAAATAATTAACAACGCCCTAGTGTATAGAGAAAAGGCCTTATTCACCTTCACAACAATTCCCGTTTCTTCACTGCATGGGTTTGACATTTGAAACTATCAAAGAACTGGCCAGGGAGAATTTACTGGAAATTGAAAAGTTCGCGGAGCGACAACTGTAGCTTCGCGGTAAAACTAAAAATTTTCATGTGCTGCAAGTTTTGTATTTTATGTAAACTCCTGTTAATTTCCAAATCTATCTATTAATTTATTGATTGTTTAGGAGCTGTTTAAAATTGACTTGACTTGTCATGCGTGTTTTGAAAAACGGACAAAATCAAACATCGTGATGTGATTCTTTGTTAAAAATTATTTAGTGCCAACGGAAATTCAAAACGAAATTACAAATGTATCAGGAGATGGTGCGATTTCAAAACCAACGGTTTGTAATAGGCACTTGAGTTTAAACGTGGTCGTACGAGCACTGAAGATGATTCCAAACTGGACGCCAAAAAATGCAACAACTCCAGATGCGGTAGCCATCTTTAACAACGCTTTTTCACACCAAGCTCTTGAGTTAAAGTATAATGCACACGCTCATATGAGATACCTATGATTTCATAAACGTCATCCACTCCTCAATCTGCTGTCTTCCAACACCCTATGAAATTTTTTCAATAATGTAATTTTTTCATGCACTTTTTTGACGTGCACTGCTGGGATCGTCTTCAGTGCTTGTACGACCACGTTCAAACTCGAGTGTCGCCCACTTACCGTTGTTTCTGAAGGCGCAGCATCTCCTAACACATTTACAATTTCGTTTTGATTTTCCATTGGCGCTAAAACGTTTTTAACAGAGAATTCATCACAACAAGATGTTTAATTTTGTGGAATTTAAAACAACACGCGTGACAGGAAAGTTTCAAACAGCTGGTAAAGAGTGAATAAATTGACAGATATATCTGGAAATTAACAGGTGTTCACGCAAAATATACGTCTTGCAGCACGCGAAAGATTTTAGTTCTACCACTGAGCTATAGATGTCGCTCCGCGAACTTTTCAAATGACCCTCGTATTCTCCCTAAAACCCATATTTTTACCGAAATCCATTCCGTTTTGTATGTTTACACAGAACTCGGAGTCGCACTTGACTCTGTTCTTATCTGGTGCAACATACCGAAGCAATCACGTTCCATGCGCGCCGACGTCTTCCTATATTTCGTGTACTCATCCGTTGTAACGCCAGCTCCAGTCAGATCCTAAGTACGTATGTACACCAGATTATTGCCGTCTGGAGGTTTAAGGAAAGAACAGTTCGATCTGTCGCAGGGTTCTGTTCTCGGTACACAATGTACCTAGTATACACGAACGATCTGCCAGTTCTTCCCGGAGTGACGTTGTTCCTCTTCACGGAGGACGCTGCGCATCACTGCAGCTCCCTGTCACCGCGGATTGCGAGTACAAAGGTGTAGCTTCAGTTAGACCTGCTTCCGGAAGTGGTAGGTGACGATTGACACGGAGAAATCCGAGGCAATCTGTTTGTTTCACACGTAAGCCCATTTCCAGGCCCCTCTCCCTACAAGGGGGAGGCCCGTCGACTGGAAAGAGTCGGTGAAGTATTTAGGCGTTCGGCTTGAACGCCCAAATGACTGCAACTCTTGACAAGGCTTGCGGCGTCCGAGCCAAACTGTTTCCCTCTCCTTTGTCACCGCCTGGCTCTGCGCACACAGATTACAATCTAGCTCTTGTTTCTTCTCGCAGCACTGACCTACGCGGCTGCAGCATGGTGGTCACTTCTGTCGACCACAAACAAGTGTAGGCTGGAACGTTCTAATCTAAAACGCTCCGTCCCTTGTCGGGATATCCTTGGTTTGTCAGAAATGACGTAATCCGTGGAGGTCTTCCAGTTCCCACTCTGTCTGCCTTTGTCCGGTCGCTGGCAGTAGCTCTCTTTGCTGTTGTCTCGAACTCTACCTTCTCCTATCTCAGGACCACACCCCCGATCCAGGCCGAACGCCCTCGGACGATTCTTGATGACCCGCCATAAAGAACCCCCGGCTTAACTTCTGTTACCTTTCTTACCAGCTTACATTTCTTCCCCCCGTTTCCCTAACTCTACTCAGGGTCCTCTCCTAGCATGATGAACACGCTGTTCGCCGATGTTACCTCTGCCACCAGCAAGCTCTCTGCCTCGCGGAGAGCGACCGACGCTTCAAGCCGCCTGCCTACTGGTGACACCTGTCGCCTGGATCAACTCAGTCGCAGTCCCACGAGATAAGGCATTCTTCCCTCGCCATCTAGCAAAAATTGCGTTGGGGTCTATCTTTTCAGTTTCAGGAACCAGTCGAAGAACCAGCCAAGTTATCTTCTGGCAGCCATCGGGCTCGACCCAGGTGCTGCAACCAAGCCACGGTTGCAAAGACCCGCTACTACAATGTAATTAAATGAAAAGTAAAGAGCGAAATGGAAGATTGTAAGCGACAATATAACGCATTGTAAAACTGTACCGAAAAGGAACTTGCAGTTAAAAGTGTGAATGAGAAAGGTTTTACAGCGTTAGGTTTTGTAAAGAATGTACACGCGCGCGCGCGCGCGCACACACACACACACACACACACACACACACAACACACATGCACACAGAATGTGCTATAAAAATATGTAACAGTACAGACATGGGTGACTGAACTCGGTAGTTAATAATAGCCAGAAAGGACATTTAACTTATAGCTTGTTTACGAAAATGTGTACGAGCGGTAGGGCAAGTGGGGGTATGAAGAAGTTGTTTGTCCTATTATTGTTATTTCCGATCTGACGATGAACTGTGAAGCTTGAAAGCGCTAATCGGTATAATTTTTCTATAGTGGTGTGCAACAGTGATAATTCTGTTTGTGATTATAACCACTAACACAACTTTCTTAATTAAATTTCCGAAATGGAAGAGAAAGAAGAAATGAAGCCCATTGACTGGGGCAGCAGCGGGTAAAGTGGAATGCGGCGCAGAACCGACAGCGAGAGCAACTGGCGAACACCACGCCTCCGCAGCAGCTACGAGCGTCCTCGCCCAGCGGTCCTGTTAAATACCACAAAAGTAATACGGTAACACTTTTTAATATCTACATGGACGACACATTTCGGCGATGGACAGCTAAAGTTGACTTGAGAATATCACTTCAGCGAAATATTTATGTGAATGCATTGCTTTATGCAGCTGACAAGTTAATGATACTGAAAACGGAAGACCAGTTACAGCGGGCGATATTTACGTTCAATACGATCATACAGGACTATCACGACATTGGAATACATGACACGAAAACTTATAGAGGAATATAAGCTATGGGGCCTTGAAGTAAACACAAAGAAAACGAAGTATATGTGTATTGGTGAGGAACAGAAGAATTTAATTTTAGAAGACGAACAAGAAATAATAAATTGCAGTAGCTATAAATATCTAGGAACAGCAGTTACACAAGATGGTAGTCTAGATAAAGCGATAAGAGAAAGAAATAACTTGGGAACAAAATCAATAGCATTGCTGAACAACATATTGTGGGACCAACAAATATCAAAACAAAATAAACATCGTATATACAATGCAATTGTGAAACCAATTACGTCATACGGGTGTGAAATATGGCCAATAACACAAATAACAGAAAAGTTGTTGGAGGCTAATGAGATGGTTTTATTGGCGAAGAGCGGCAGGGAGGTCAAAACTGGAAAAAGTAAGAAATGTCAGAATCCGGGAGATAATGGGGGTACAGTGCTCTATTGTTAACGACATAAAAACAAAAGAGCTGAGATGGTTTGGACATGTGCAAAGAATGCCGGATAATCGACTCCCCAAGCAAATTTTGGGATGGACACCATATGGTCGTAGGCGAAGAGGAAGGCCTAGGCTGAGTTGGAAAGAAGGCATCAATCGGGCAATGAGAGACCGGGAATTGGAAGAAGAATCTTGGGTGGATCGAGACGAATGGAGATTAGGGATCGGAAGACGTAGGATAACGTTATGAACCGATTTATAAGTAAGTACCATCATACAAGACTGTGGGATACAGATCTCTGCTACAAAATCTAAAACGACGGCACTTCAGGGCAGGTGTTCTATAAGAACTAAGATAGTAGTGAATAATCAGATTTTGGATCAGGTTAGTCATTTTAATTACTTGGTTTGTAGTATCTCATAGGGAACTGATATTGACTGGGATAATAAGCTAACAAAATTTAGACGCATCTGTGGAACGATTCATACGTACCTGAAAAATAAAACACGGAAGGGTAACCGAACGAAATTTTATAAAACTGTGGCTGTCCCCACATTCCTGTATGCTAGTGAGGCATGGGGTCTTGGTAAAAGGGACGTGCAGAGGATTCAGGCAGCCGAAACGAAATTTCTGAGAGGGACGCAACGTTGTTCTCTCTTGGGTCGGAGAAGGAACGAGGATATTAAACACGATTTAAACATCGTATCATTGCACCAGAATATTGAAGACTACAGAAGGACGTGGTGTGAACGCTTGAATCGCATGCCTGATATCCGTCTACATTGCGGCTACCTTGGGTTATCTATCACCCTACTGGGAAGAGAGATGTGGGTAGACCGAGGAGGAGATGGGTTCCGGAACAGGTCTAAGGCCTAGTCCTTGGAGTGGTGATGGTGATGGAATCATACGATGAACGATTTGCGAAATTTATCTAGTCACAATTTCTTAAATAGAACCTTCCCTGTTCTAGAGTTATTTCTCCGTAAGGGTAACCTGAGGTACCTTCCGTCTAGCCTAGCTGCGGCTTCCTCTACAAGCCGGCTAACCAATAAAAATAAGTCCTAACTTCCTCATCAACCAACTGCTGCAGTTAGCCAACCTTCCTGACGCTTCTCCGTAATCACACGTTACAAACAAACAGCAGTCGTCACTACAAAGGTGTAGGTGTGGGGCCCCAAAGTGTTCTTGCGCGAACAATAGGCCTGCAATAAACGTGATCCTCGAGGAATCTTGAGGAACGTTTTACAGCTCTTCTCCTGCCTTCTTCTACACTCATCATTCTGAAAACGGAAGAACTAGTTCCTTACAAATCTACCTTAAAACATAATAAAAATTAAAAAATAAAAACATTAAAATAAATAACAGAAATGTCATGTGAATGAAGGAGGTTAATGTTGTATGCATGCGTGCGTCCGTGTGTGTGCGCGTGCGCGCGCGGGCGCGTGTTTATTCTGTTTATGTGTACGTTAATTGCATACAACATAACAATTTTGTGTACTGTTGCCATTTAGTTGTAATAGGACGCGAATACATGTGTATGTTTGTATATACCCACGCGCCCAATGTGATTCGTGTAGATGGGAGTTTCCCCTTCGTCTATATTGTACATTCATATATTAAATGAAACACGCGCGTGTGTGTGTATACTGTTCATGTGTACGTATATTGTGTAGGCCAATAGAACAACAATCGTGCTGCTATCGTTTACTCTTTTGTTTGAAATTGTGTGTTTGTGCGTGTGTGTTAAACCTCGTACGTGTTATTGAGCGTGAATTGTGAACTGTTAATTTGTAACGGCTCAGTACTAGAACTGTTAGTTTGTAACGGTTCAGTACTAGAACTGTTTCTTACATCAATGACTGTGGGCAGATGTGTCCGGTATAGAGACGGTTTCAAATACCTTTCTTGGGTTTATTTTTATTGCATCCTAATTGGTCACTCGAGAAATTCTTTCTGGCCCCTCACGTGTCACTTTTACCCCCCCCCCCCATCTATCTAGGCAGCGGTCGCGCGTGCGGCCGAAACGTTGTCGTTGCAAGACTTTAACAACAACAGAGACGAACTACATCCCGTAAGCAACGCAACGTAAAACTGTTTGCAGCATAATCTCCGTAATCTGTTTGATCATTATTGATTCGGACAGTATGAACAATAGGCATGATCTGAGTCGTACACAGTTTAGATAAGAGGCATCATACCGTATCATTGGCGACATCATATCATAGGTACCTCTCATTCTTAAAACTTTTTTGAGGTGGGGTGCTTTTTTTGAGTTGTTCGAGACTCTGGTTCTTGTTAGGGCCAGACTCAGACTGTTCTGGGTAAGCCCCCTTCTGTGTTGGTTGGCTGGGTTCGCACGCCAGCGCAGACCGGCCGTAGAGAAGGTGGAGGTATCTGAAAGTAAAGAGAGTGTGTCTGTGTTGATGAAGGTGTAGCAGCGTCTAGAAGTTGGTGACGGGAGGCTGTTTTAGTGCCAAACTTAAAGGAGAGAGGTGTGGTGCCGGAGGAGGGCCTTAAGAATACTGTGAACAGAAGGAATGCCTAATGATGAGGGTCTGAAGAGAATGGATGAGACGGTTTTCATTAGGGAAATCATTGGGGAAAGGAGAAGCATTATGGTTGGGCACCTGCTACCCATAAACCATTCAAACTGGTTCACCAGACTGATAGAGGGAACGATTGAGGGGTGTAGTGAGAGGTGGAGGTCCAGACAAGAGTACACGAGCGAGATAAAAGGAGGAAGAAGAAGAAGTTCCTCTTATGTTCCGGGTAAGTTCCGAAACTGTGTTGTAGGCTTTTGGAAAAACAATTCTCAAAAATTAAATTTAAAACTTAAATCTTAAAGTAAATCTTGTCCCAAAATAATGACATGTGATTGTATTTAAAAGGTTGTTTCTGTATTTTGAAAACCTACCACTTTATTGAAAACACTCGGGCAATAGGAGGAGGTGACAGAAGGAAGAACGTTGTGGGTTCACAGTGGTTAGTGAAAATGAAGGACAGATTTAGGGTTCTTCAAGTTCTGTATCCATCTCGATCGACAGTCACCTGGCGTTCTCACGCCCAGACAGTTACCAAGTGAGCATCGACTCGTATGGGCCAAAAGTTTTCAATAGTTCTCAACAGGGCTACGACCTGCAAGCTGGGTCATATCATCAAAGCGTATCGGTTATTGGTCATCATTTACGCTGCACCAGTCTGGGGATATCTGGATATCCTACCGCTATACATAAAAAGAAGATCCAAAGCGTTCTAGATCGGTACGATCTAAAATTTTACATACGAACAGCCAGAACTTGGGAGGTACTGCATACGTCCAGGTGATTTTTGGAAACGGCCTGTGACCAATTTTCTTGCGAGTTCTGTGACAAAAATTGTTTGTGACCGCTGATATCATATCATAGGCGATGTCAGTATGTCATCGCACATGTATATGGATATGGCCATTACGTAAACGAGGAAAGTAAACACCGGGCCGGGTCCAGTAAAGTATTAAACAATTTACTGACTGAAGTGATTTATGGGCGGGTTTCAAAACGCTTTGCTGCACCACAATTGGTATAAAACCTTCGACTTACAATTACTTTGTTCACAATTATCTGTGTAGGAGTCGCAGAAGCTTAGGAACTTTACATTATTGTCAGAAGAGTTACAGGTGAAGGTGGATCTTCGTTTTAAATTTCTGCTTTTATTGTTGCCTATACTTTAAGGGCGCTTTTATCTTACGGTAAGTGATGTTTCTTACTTTATTATTCCGGCTGTACAATGTTTACACATTTTCCGGAACCAAAGATTACAGTTCGGTTTATGATTTCTTAGCACACAAATCATAAAATAAACTAGTCTTACGTTATCTTCTTTAAAAATTAGCTGTTGCTTCGAAATTTTTCAGTAAAGTCCTCAACGTCCTACTTGTAAGCGTAGGAATGAAACACAGTCTTTCAAAAGAACGTTTCTCAAATCATCACGTGTTTTCTGCTAAGTTCAGGTCTTACAAGGCGCGTTTCCTCTATGCTAAACTTCTTCCTTGGCGAGTCGCTTTATTCCTTGATATGGCATCCGCAAATCATCAATCATCTGGCCTCTCCTCCGTCCTCTGTTCCGGTTTCCTTAACCAGACCCTCCAGTGTTCTGCTACCACATTACCTTGTGTTTGCCGCATGCATTGTCCTATTTATCTTCCTGCCCTTACGTGTATCCAACATTCTCCTACACTTCCAAGGGCCTCGTCATTCGTCACTCTATCCTTCAGGGCAAGTAATTTCATTTTTCTCCATGTTCACATCTAGAAGACCTGTAACCTCCTCTCCGCTTCTGCCATTAAATGTCCAAATTGTAGTTTAAATTATTGAAATTGTAAGTAAGGTAAACGTGTTAGGAACGTTTTCTTATTTGTTCTTGCAACAGAAACGTCCTTTCTTGTTTATAAAATATCAAACATCGTATACAACTTGGTTTGCGATAGTAAAACCACATCACTCCAACGTATTAACGACAATTAAAGTTCTTACATTCGCCCTGCATCTTGTTACATTATGTTGAGCTTCGTGAGTTCTCCAGAGCGTTGCAGCGGCTTCTGTTAAAACGTACTGATTATAAAGTTGTCCTGGACATCAAACTGTAGATAGTACTACACAGCACTGATTCAAACGCAGTAAGTGAAGGAAAACGAATGGTCATGGATAAGGTTTGAATGAGTGGCGCCAAAGAAAACTGACTTCCACTTTCAGCCAGCAAGAGCGTAAATGTTTCTGTTTTTAGTTTTATGTTTGAAATGTTAATGTTACATTTTAGATTTTTTTCATTTTATCAATATTATTGGTGGACGACGATGTAATAATTTTGCTTAATATAAAATTTAATTACTTTTGGTTTAATTACATGTAGTACAGATAAAAAACTTTGGAATAAATAATAAAAGAAAATTTTATTGCATCGTGTGTTTATAGTCATTTTGTACAAAAAGGCAAGCATACCAAACGACCATTGACGTTGCACATAATAGGAAAATGTAACTCACAAGTAAGTAATGGACAATCTGCGAATAAAACTGATCCTGATAGAAATATTTATATTATTTGTATTAACCATAAGAACTATGAGTTACAAAAAATGGATAACACTTGTATATCCACACACACACACCCGGAGATGTGCAACATGTGTTCTCAGTTACTCCCGCATCAATGAGACGCGAGGTACAGGTTCCATTGAGTCTCTACAGAAGTGTGCTGCTACATTATGAAGTAATATATGTGTGTGTGTGTGTGTGTGTGTGTGTGTGTGTGTGTGTGTGTGTGTGTGTGAACTAAAGATGCGTACGGATTATAAAGTTGTTCTGATCACGAGAGCGTCATCAAACTGTACATAGTACTACACTGGACGGAGTAAAACGGATTTATGAAAATGGATAGCCATGGATAAGATTTGAATCTTTGACGCAGACAATCATTATAATAAAGAAACCGCCTTTCACTTTCAGGAAGAGCGTTAATTTTATTATTCTTACGTTTGAAGTGATAATTTTTATTTTAGCGTTATTAATTTTATTAATATTAGCGGCGGACGACTATGACGAAGACGATGACTTTATTCTTTAATATTTTAATTACTTTTGGTTTAATTACATGTAGTAGTGGTTGAAAACTTGCGATTAAATAATAAATTTAAATCTATTGCAGTCGTGTGTTTAGTGTCATTTTCTTTATAAAAAATGCATGAATACCAAACTTCCGTTATCGCTACAGACGAGGACTGATAATGTCACAAAGACCAGAACGTGTCAACGTAAAACGACGCAACAGACCGTAATGATGATGATATCTCAGACTTAAATATATGATGACAGTATTGTGAGAGACGCCACTTTACACAAAAATACGAAAATTTAATTCATTCACACGTAAACAAGTAATTTTGACAATCTGTGAATAAAACTGATCCTGAATGAAATATGTACGTGAAATAACAACCATAAGTCGAAGCACATGAAGTATAACTTATGAAAATATCGGTATGGGATGACTTCCATGCTCAATGATTTATATTTAAAATCATTTTTGAAATGAAATATTTCCACAGAAACTAACTTACGTCTTTCTTCAGCCTTAACCACAATACTGTGGTCACTAACGTATACCACCTCACGTTAGCGCACTCGATTTTCACTGATGATGGGACTGCCGAAACGTCTGGTTTTGCAGAAAACATTGGACCACGGCCATACAGCCTGGGAAGGAATTTTAACAACAAACTACTTCTTTTTTGCCGATAACAGTTGTAACAAACTAAAAAGGTTACAAAATAAGGTTGAGGTAATAATAATTTAAGTTCCACTGTTGAGCTCGCCAATTTGTAACAAACTAAAAAATTCTGTTGTTTACAAAATAAAAATATTTTGGTGGTTTTGTTTTTTGAAAAATATTGTTTAATTGGTTTTTGTTGTTTGTATTTAGTATTTAATTTTCGTAATTGATTGGTGTAAAAATTTAACTCTTTTGTTTCTGTTTCTGTTAATTGTATCACTTTACGTTTTTATAATTAACTTCCGCGATAATTGGATTATCTCCAGCACTAATCGATAGACGGTTCTTCTTCTTACTTGAGTATTCTCCTTCTTTTTTGGTAAAGGCCGCCTTTCGTATAGTCCGTGATCTCAATTTATCTTAATTTCAATGGTATTTATTAAATTTATAAATAAATAGAAACCAAATTGCAGAAAATTTAGATTTATTCATAATTGTATAATGTATCGAGTGTTAATCGATTAATTAACAGTAGTATCGACTCGTTCTCAGGGCCGTCGATTAATTTTTTACATCTGTATTTTCTATTAATAATTAGGTTCTTTGAACGGTTATTTTATATATAGTCAGAGAAGGGTAAGGTCAGGAAAGTATAACACTTACAAGTAAAAAGCTTAATAATTAAAAATTACAAGTTATTAGTTAATATATAATGTTTATTAAAGAAAAATTTCGAACCATTGAAGATGTGAGATTAGGTTGGTAAAGCTCGCTTTGAATTGTGGGAGTCAAGAAAATGGCGGCTCCCGGACTGCATGTGTTAAACCGTAGTTGGCTCGATGAAAATTTCTTCCAATAAATGGTGCCTTTTCAATGTTTCCTCGTCTCCGCAGTTGGGATTATTCCTTCTGGTGTTAGTAGAATGGTTCTGGTTCAGTGTCTTGTGATTCACTTCGATTAAATATGTGTGATAATGTTTAATTTACTTTGTTCAATAAGGTCGAAACTTGCACTTCTCGTCTCGTTATTAAAAATTATTTATTGTAGAGGTTTAAGTTATTATTTCACTCATTTACCGTTCCGTATTACTTTAGTTTAAATGTGGTATTAAATGTTCTCACTGAGTTTAAAGGTTAAGTTCAAAATTTAGTACTTTACGATTTTTCACTCTAGACTAGGCTTACAGACCGATTGCCATATTTGTCTGCTATATGGGTTAATATTAGCAAAAATCTAGTTCAAATGTCCTCGACAAGGTCCAATAATTAACTGTTCTCATTTCCTTCGTCTTCTGAACGTCTTAGCCAATTTAATATTAGTAATACATTGTTTTAAAATCTGTTTGGCTTCCGATACATGTAGAAAATTTACATTATATCACTGAATATATTTTTGCTATCATTTAATTTTATGAAATATTAAATACATAATCTCTTTCTTTAGTTCATTCTGTTTGATTTGATACCAAATAAGATAGTTTTACAAAGTTTTTTATCTAAAATGCTATATTTCTTTCATTTTGAAAAAGTAGGCTTTAAAATTTACTTCCTGTCCTTCTCCAAATGTTTGCCATTTTATATGTTATATTTATGATTGTACTAAATCTCAGATTGACATAAAATGTTTATCTTCCCTTAATTTCTTGTAATTTTATTAATTGGTTATCCTTTTAAATATTATTCAATAATTTATGACTCCCTACTCTGAATTTTCAGTTATTACATATGCATTTTTTCTCATAATTCTTCCCATCTTTTTACAATATCCTTTTAAAGTATAATTTACATTATATTACTCTGTGACTGATTTACCTTACATAAATTTCATCAGTTTATCTAGTTTACTGGGCTTGATTCATCAATTATAACTTAGTTGAAATTTACCATTTGGCCTAGATTTTATCTGGTTTTACATACAAAGTTTTTTAATAATACAGCTTGTTTATACCCTTTCTGACCTTCTATTCTAATACAATGTTAATTAACAATTACTTACTTTACTACAAGAACATTTGGTAGTGAATTTAAACTATTAATACATAACAATTATTTGACATGAAAAACATGGTATTTAAGCTCAGACATTCTAGTCTTGATTATTTCTAGTAACTCCTAATAAACATTTTATAATAAAAGAATGGTATCCACACTCAGACATTGCATCCTTGATTAAAACTATTAAACATAATAAACATTTTAGAATATTAGAACATTACTCTCTATTTCAACATTTATGTATATAGTTCATTGATTTAACTAGAAACATAACACATTTGTTTCTTCATTTTTAAACCTTTCTTAACATTATTTGTGTGCAGTCTTATCTGTTTTTTATTTTATTTTAGGGATGTATCGCTTGTCACTTTACTTATTAACTACCTGCTCTCTATTTATCTTACTCATTTCAGTGAATGTTATTAGATAAAGAGTGGCAATTTATTAGAAACATTAGTCTTTGCTTTTCATAATACTATTCTATTAAATAGTATTCATGAAGTTAAATTAAAACTTTAAAGTTGTTTAAAGGTACACTTTTATTAAGTTTAAGCATTCAATGCACTTTCTTGAAGTTTATTTACTATAATATTATACCTTGCACTTGTCCCCTGTTATTTCTTGATACTATCACTAATCAGTTTTATAGTTTTATATTATCAAGAAATTTATTTCTGAAGGAGGACTCTTAAGATTTGTTTTTATTCATTATACAATAACTTTCATGGGTGCACCTTCACTTATAACTCTAAACACTTTTGTTTACATTTGTTTTACATTATTTCTGTTTTTGGTGTTATACTTTCATTTGTGACATTTACTTTCCCTTGGGGTTTTGGTTTTCTCCTTACTGGGTCTCTTTTGGGTATTTGTTGTAGTCTTCTCCTCCTACTATCTTGTATCTTCAAACTCATTCCTGTTTATTAGGTATTTTGGTTTGTTCTGGGTATCTTCCTTATTCATTCTTTGTTTCTTCATTACCATTTAGTTATTATGTACGTTGGTTTGTTCTGGGTATCTTCCTTACTTACTCCTATCCTACCTGGGTATTTTCCTTAATTTATTTTAGTTTTTTGGGGTTTATTTTTCTTTACACATATTTGTTGCATAGTTGCTTTTTCTGTATTTTTACTTCTTCAAGTATTGTTGTATTTTATTGTGATACTTACTTGTTTTCATTTGGATTTTTCTTTGATAGTTATTTTAATTGATATTTATTTATGATCATATTTTATTCATTATTAAGTGGATAATCTGTCATGCTACACAGTACACATATAAAAATTACCCCCTCTCCTTTTCAAATATAAAAACTACCTTTTTCGTTTATAGATATTTCATCTACCTATCTACAGTGGATTATTAAGACCTTCTTTTCAGGATACTTTATTTATCAAAATTAAGTACTTTACTCTTGTTAAAACATAAAACGTTGCAGGTAAACTACCCCTTCACCTTAACCGATCTTCACCAAAATCAATACGCCTTGAGTCCTCTACAACTCAGGCACATATACAAAACATTATTATTTTCTGTTTGAATTTCCGGCAGTCATCGTTCGCCATAGAAAAAAAGCACACACACACACACACACACACACACACACACACACACACACACACACACACACACACACACACACACACACACACACACACACACACACACACACACACACACACACACACACACACACACACACACACACACACACACACACACACACACACACACACACACACACACATATTTCTGAAAATGACTTTTGTTCATGTTTTGAGGGTAGTACAATCAGAATCGGCCCTTATCTCGAACACGATTTTTTCGCCATCACCATACATCCATTTCCTTATGTAACATGGAAGTAAAATGGAAACTATTTGCGTATGTATCCACACACACACACACACACACACACACACACACACACGCGCGCGCGAGGATGTGGAACACGTGTTTTTCAATTGCTCCCACATCAATGAGGCGTGAGGTACAGGTTACCACAGCAACCAGTGAGTCCCTACAGTACTGTGGATGCAAGCTGCAACGCAGTGTGTGACTTTGCTGCAATTGTATTCAGAAACCCGGCGTGCGGAAAGGCTGCAGAGCAATCTCTAGCAGAGCCAGTGTCATTACGCTGAGACGTCTACACATTGTTATTGAAGATACCGTCGAACAGGAGTAAGAGCTTCGAATGAGACCTACCCCTGCGAAGTAGTGCTTAACGGTTGTTCCGCGGAGTTTGCATAATCGGGGACCGTGAGACCCTTTTAGTGTGTAGACCCTAAATCGGGAGGGGGGCATGTCGACATAGAATATTTAATAAAACATGCCTACAATTTCGAATGTTGAAGTTAGAGATGTATTGTCTTTCACTGGTGAACCAGATAATAAATGGAATAAAGAAATTTATATTTCAAAACACGAAACTTAGATTAAGTTTTCTCAGATTCAGCTCTTGTTCCCAGCTTTCACCTGGGACTCAGCGACACGTTTATTTGCACAGTTACACTGTGTATGTACAGTACACAGGCGTCTTAAAAGCATTACAAGGTTTATAAACTAAGCGTGACGCATGTGCTAGTTTCTAACAAACGCAAACCCGAATCCCACGTCTATCTAATCTCTGGCAGTAACCGAGTCCTTAGCTGTTAAATGTTTACGAGTGTGCCCGTTGACAAAAGCAAACACAGGGTCACTCCAGTGGACACGTGACACACAGATTGCAAAATGTAAGGCTGCAATACATTATGTATAAAACGCTCCAATTCAGAATTTGACTATTTTGTTTGGAAGTTTCTGCGAGGCAGTCACAAAGCTTCTCATTTCTGTGACAATATTTGCGACAGAACATGGTTCTTCGTTTTCAAGTGCTAATTTTAATGTTGCCGGTACTTCGTGGGTGCTTTTATCTTACGGTAAGCAAAGCTTTTTTTTTTCAATACACAGCTGTTGTCACATAGTTTGCTAATTTTATTCATGCTAACGTTGCCCGATGTCCATCATTTTTGGTACACATTTACTCTCAGCTCTCGGCAAATAGAATAAAGCGTCAAACAATATCAATCAAGGTGACCCTAAATTAATGCGAATTAACTTTCCGAACATGGGCGCCGAGAGGGGCGCAAGGGTTGCTGTCGCCCGTAGCTTATGAAATAATACTTGTGGATGGGATAAAATCAACAGTAAAAAATAAGCCGTGTAACATAAATTACGATTTTTTTATTCGAACAGAGACTAAATGTATAAGTACCAACTAATATTTGTAATAAATCTTTTGAAAACCCGTTCCGGATAAGCCAATGTTGGAACGGATCCGTCACGTCCAGATTCGTTGTCAGCAATAACAACACTGTCTAACACACATCGGTGTATTTTTCTTGCAACCAAACGTTTTCCCCATACCACGATGAGGCAATCGTAAAATATTAAAAATAGTAAAACGTTATTGTACTTGAATAATTTTTTTTTATCTTATGTTTCAATTTACAAAATAACTCATTCTTTTTTTTTTGGAGGAGGAACCTCGTTATTACAGAAGGAAGACTTTTTTATAAATTGTGGGTTAGTTTGTAACATTGTGGGCGGTGCTTACTTATAAATAAGGGGGGGGGTCAAAGTTTTGTGCTTATATCTTGTGTGATTTTATGCTTATAAGGGTCAGCTTATGTGATTCTGTATTTGATATCAGAAGAATATGATATGAAAACATAATACCGCCAGGCATTTGCATCTTCAACTTGTCATGCTAGTTTCTTATTAACTATTATATAGTCTATAATTGATCTAGAATCTCTCGATTACCAAGTATAATGAATGTCCTTTTTCCTAAAGAATCCATTTTTCATCCTTATATCAATGTAAATCACAAATTCCCCTGATTTTTCACAATCTCTGTTAGCTCTCCATATAGCCCTATAAGTTTTGGAATGGGGATTACCTTTTTTACACTATAGTTTGTATTATATTTATCAATTATTTTTTCTAGTAGTGTTTGATAGAATAGAGTTGTTTCGTATTCCTTCCCTTCTTCTGGAGCACAAACACCTATTATGATAATGTATTCTCTTTCATACTTATATCCTTCAGGGTTATTATTCTTTTACTCACAAAAACATAGTCTTTAACCTTTCTTCCAATTTTTGGAAGTCGAGCCACTTCCAATCCGCAGCGGTTGAGCCACTGAAGATGCCCTAGTTCACTAGTACGGACGAAACGTGTCGTCGCAAGAGAAATAATACGTCGTGTTTTGAGAAAAACCCAGCCCAGTGTTGATATTAACGAAAACTACGAAAGTGACGTGATCGAGATTACGTTGTGTCCTGTTGCAGCCTCTTGGTACGAACACTGAGCATGCCTTTAACATTCCCATTGTAAACCAATTCCGAGACTTAACGTGAAGTGAGCCTTTGAGAAGTTAACTATCGACAAATTTGTCACGATAATATCGCCGTTTTGTAAGTATTGATGAATGCGGTAATCGATGTTATCAAAAACATCATCATCATCATCTTCGAGGAGTAAACCAAGGATGGTTTGTTCCGGTCTCAAACAGGGAAAGATTAGAGTTGGTCACTCCAGCGCTTCCTCGGACGTCACACACCTCTTCGGCTTATAGTCCCACAGTTGTTTGGGGATGCGGCAGTCATCCATTCGGCAAAGATGTTCCCACCGATTCAGTCGATACTGGGCAACCGTGCCAAGTGTACTCATAATATTCAGTTCCTGCCGCATATCTGTGTTTCCTACGATTATGCAGAGTATACCGCGCCACGTGCCTGAGAAATCTCATTTCAGCCTCTTGAATACGACTGGTCTGGCCTTTCGTTAATGTCCAATTCTCAGACCCATAAAGACGTGTGGGAAGAGCCATCACTTTGTAGAAGTTCAGGCGTGTTTTTAGGGTTCGCCTGATGGTCCTGAACATAAGGTTGAACTTACTGCAACGTATTCATAACGTCGATTCTTGTATTATAAGACACACTATAGCCCAGGTATTCAAAATTGCTGACTTGTTCCAGGGAAGTACTATTTATAACAATTTTTGCCCGTACGGGATCAGTTCCACGAAAAGCCATCACCTTGGTCTTAAGCGTGGACATTTGCAATCCAGAGTCTTTGCAGATTCGATTTAATAAATGTATACTCACCTGCAATCTGCTTTTCGAATCCGACAGAATAGCCTGATCTTCCGCAAACAACAAAGTGTCAATTGTAGAGTGACCAATCATAAAATGCTCTGGAAGACACACCTGCCAGTTCAGTGTGACATCGTCAATACTTAAATTGAAAAGAGAAGGTGAGAATAACGGAAACATGTTCCTACCAATTCAGTCGATACTGGGCAACCCTACCAAGTATACTCATAATATTCAGTTCCCGCCGCATATCTGTGTTTCCTATGATTACGGAGAGTATACCCTACCACGTACCTGAGAAATCTCATTTCAGCCGCTTGGATGCGACTGGCCTAGCCTCTCGTTAAAGTCTAATTCCCAAAAATATGATTATAAATGAGAAGACTCTTGTTTTTTAGCGCATCGTCGTCTGAACGCACCCGCCCTTCAAGTAATTCTGACGACAATTTGTCTACAAAAAGTACACCAAATTACACCTTCGGTATTGTTGGAAACATTATTTGTCAATAATGTTTATTTGCCACGAAATGTTAGGCCGTGGTCTATTGTTTCCGTGGATGGAGGTTTCGCCCCACCATCAGGACCATCTTCAGTGTTGGAAACAATTGGCACGCTGTCCGCCAATTCACCGCCATTAGGTAGAGACAACGTATTTTTCCCTAAGAAGGCCCATTGAAGATGGCCTCCAATGGTGGGGCCGAAATGTCAGTCCGCACATACAATATACCACGACTCAACTGTCCGGCAAATAATATTTCCAAATATGTTGACGCCGGCTGAGAAAGCATTAAGAACTCTATACACTTTCCTAGATTAAGCACACGTATATATCACATCGTATGTTACAAGAGGTGTGTCCGGAAAGTAAAGATACAAAAGTCGTAATTGGTCTAAAAATATTTATTTACAAATCATTAACTGACAGTTACGTAAATACATATATCTTTATTTCCCTACATAATTACCGTCATTATCCAAGCACCTATTAAGTCTGGGAACCAGCTTTTGTATCCCCGTGTCATAGAAGTCTGCCGCCAACCATTTGAACTATGTCATGACCTCTTCTTTTACCTCGTCATCGTTATCGAACTTTTTTCCGGCCAGATATTGTTTCAGGTGAAGGAACAAGTGAAAATCACTGGGCGCGAGGTCCGGGCTATGCGGCGGGTGATCCAAAACATCGCATTTCCAACTGCACGCGTGACCTCTGCTCTGCTCGGCAGTTGGAAATGCGATGTTTTGGATCACCCGCCGCATAGCCCGGACCTCGCGCCCAGTGATTTTCACTTGTTCCTTCACCTGAAACAATATCTGGCCGGAAAAAAGTTCGATAACGATGACGAGGTAAAAGAAGAGGTCATGACATAGTTCAAATGGTTGGCGGCAGACTTCTATGACACGGGGATACAAAAGCTGGTTCCCAGACTTAATAGGTGCTTGGATAATGACGGTAATTATGTAGGGAAATAAAGATATATGTATTTACGTAACTGTCAGTTAATGATTTGTAAATAAATATTTTTAGACCAATTACGACCTTTGTATCTTTACTTTCCGGACACGCCTCGTATGTTACAAGAGGTGTTTCTGTCCGCTGAACATTTATGCAACTGTAATAAAACTATAAGCAAACATAAATTTACAATATTTTGTAGCAATATTTCATGACCGGTTGGTACAGTCGTGTGGTTGTAGCATCGTAGCACCACTTGCACAAGTCAAGCATCACACAAAATATGGATGGATGACCATTCGGTGACCAGGACCCCCACATTCGTAACAGTAGACAGAGGCAGACTATTAATTCATAAGTTATAAAATTACAGTGGAACTCGCGAATAACGAGCTCGCTTATAACGAGAATTTGGATGTAACGAGAAAAAGTACGAGATTTGCTTGCTTTTGTATCTTAGTAATAATAATTACAACACAACACACACGACACACGAAAAATTGTAGTTCTACTGTTAAACTGTAGACACCGCTGCTCGAGCTTTTCATCTAACCGTCGTTAGTGACTAAATTCGGTTTCTTAATCGCAACTTTTATACCTTGCTATGCGGCGTAGTATGTAACAAAAATGCCCTGGTTTCTGGTAGAATAATCGGTCACAATCTGGAAGGCGCATTAGGAAAAATCGAGAAGGCCGTAATATTACCGCTTACACAACGCGTTCAAAGCGCTACGCAGCCACACCATGGCTGGATTAAGGCTATGTGGGCCCGGGACTATTTAAGACCAAGGGCCCATGTATGAAATTTTCGCATTTTGCACAATACTTGACTTTACTCAGACGATCATTTAATAAATATAATAAACATTTCATTTTGTTGTTAGTAAGTATTTCTAAGCACATTAAAATCTTAATTATTGAGTTTCAAAGGGACGTATATTTTTCTCAAACTTTCTCCTAAACTCATCATAAACAATTGTGATAGCTTCTAACTGAGGAAAAAATTTGAGCGTTATACTTTACTGATTTGGCTTTTACCAAACTTATGCACCTAAACGTGTCCCCAAGTTTCATTTAAATCCGTGATCCGCACTTCAGGTACTCTCCTTGTCAGTGCGGTTTTTAAAATTTTGTTGCTCGGAAAATTTTATTTATTCCTTCGAAAACGAAAATTTTTAAATGGTCGGGCATGGGGCCCCAGACAAGCGGGGCCCCGGGGCTTTGGCCCCCCTAGCCATTCCCCTTAATCCGCCACCAAGCCACACACGTTATTTATCGTCTCGGTGTATTTGTTTTGTTGTAACAAAATAATTAGCATTAATTGTTGTATGCATTGTGTGTTGGTAAATATAAAATACAGATCACATACGATTTTGTTTAGGAGAGCAGACCGCACCACAAGTACCATTGGCTACAATTAACCGACTTGAAGCCTCCTATGCAGGACGTCCAGAACGCAACTGCCACGTGCAAGCACATTTGCGAGGAAGACGACCACTGGTGGGACGATGAATGGAAAATCTTCTTCCACCTCTTCGATTATCTTTACGATTACTACGAAGACGAGGATTGTGTGCTGAAATGTAACATAATGATTTTTGCGCTCAGTACTACTACTTCTACAACTACGAAAGCTACCACCACCACTACTGCTGCTGCTACTACAACTACGACAGCCGCCACCACCACTACTGCTGCTACTACTACTACTACAAAAGCTACTCCTACAACCCCAGGAACACCTACTACACCTTAGAAACGTTCTTTTGAGACGACTACTACCTATAGCTGCAAAGACCCCTTATAGGCCAGTCATTTGAGCCCAAAAAAGTGCGAAGTCAGACAAAACTTAAGTCACAAAAATAACCTTGTGGAATAGATTTGTGCAGTCATCTGTATTAATATAAAAAAAATTTTACATTCGTAAGTTTCTTGGAATTTTATTAATTAACAATAATAAGTACGAAATTTTGTTTTTTTGTTAACAACTTTTTAACAGTAAATTTTAGAAGAAAATGTTTTAAATAAAAGTTGTACCTTATAAAATTCTCTACACTTCGGGGTTTTTTTTTATTTTTGATACGATGAAAATTGAGCAAGTTATGGTATTTCAAATATACAGAAAAATTAATAAATTTTTTGCAACAAAATTGTGGGTGTGTTAGAAATATCTTGAAAATGAATAGTCTTATAAAACAATTTTTCAAATAAAAAAATTTACTTATGGAATCGTCTACAATTTCGTTTTTTTTTCATATTGATTCAACAGAAATTAACTGAGTTAAGGTTTTTTTAAGATAGTGCAAAATAAAAAATTCCCTGTCGTGGCAAGTGTTTTTCAAAAATATCTTGAAAACTACTAAGTAAATAACAAATAAAATTAATGAATGTTGTTGCTTATGAAATTGTCAAGATTTTCGTTTTTTTTTTATTTCGTACGTTAAACAATGACCGAGTTATGAGATTGTTATTACAGTTTGAAATAAAAAATGTTATCTCACGGCAACTTTTAATACGCGTTTTTGTAAAATATCTTAAAAGTGCATCATTAAAACTGAATCATCTAATGAGAAAATACTTTAAATAAAAGATGTAGCTTCTGGAATCACCTACATTTTCGTTTTTTTTTTTTTTCATATTGATTTAATAAAAATTAAGCAAGTTGTGGTATATTATACAGTCGGTAGCGGAATACATCAACAATCAACAGAATTGTTCAGGAGAAATACCGACAGCAGGCGCACAAACATAAACAAAAATGTTTTAGTGGATGGTTAGTGAGGATCGGTCAATAATACAAATTTTAGCTATTTTGCGTCGACGTTTCGACAATATTTATCGTCATCTTCAGGACCTGTGTATGAAATACAATAGAAATATCAAACATAACGAAACAATTAAATATTTGGGTGAACGTGTTGGTGTATGTGTGTGTGTGCGTGCGTATGTATGTATCATTTTATATGTGAAGACTTATGATAGTTTGTTTACATCTTCAAATTAGCTTTAAGAAAACGAGCAAATTATAGTGTGAGAGAACTTAATTTATACAGTATTACAATTTAAATTACTAAATGTAATGTTATTTTAATTAATTAAACAAACAGTAACCAACAATTGGATATTAGATTCGTACATAAATTGTTTATACCTACAGCAGGTGTTACCTACAAAGTATGTTGACTGCTGTAGGTATAAACAATTTATGTATATACATATATATACATATAGGTATAAATAATTTATGTACCAATCTAATATCCAATTGTTGATTACTGTTTGTTTAATTAATTAAAATAACATAACATTTAGTAATTTAAATTGTAATACTGTATAAATTAAGTTCTCTCATACTATAATTTGCTCGTTTTCTTAAAGATAATTTGAAGATGTAAACAAACTATCATAAGTCTTCACATATAAAATGATACATACATACGCACGCACACACTCACATACACCAACACGTTCACCCAAATATTTAATTGTTTCGTTATGTTTGATATTTCTATTGTATTTCATACACAGGCCCTGAAGATGACAATAAATATTGTCGAAACGTCGACGCAAAATAGCTAAAATTTGTATTATTGACCGATCCTCACTAACCATCACTAAAACATTCATTGACTGACGGTCACTAAAAATTTAAGGATTTAATAAACAAAAAAATTATTTATTACAGATATATGAAATACAGTGAAATTCGCAAATAACGAGCTCGCTTATAAAGAGAACTCGGATGTAACGAGCAAAAGTACGAGATTTGTTTGGTTTTGTATCTTAGTAATGATAATTAAACTCGCTTTTAACGAGTAGGAAAGTAAGAAAGCATTAGAGACTTGGTTATAGCATTTTATCGCAGCCTTGTTCGTTGGTTAAGGTCTAAGAAAAGTTCATTACAATACAGCATTTTAAACATTCGTTTAAAATCATTCACGTAGTTTGCTGAAACTAATAATGTAAGTGATGAATTCGTGGAATATTTAAATAAATTATAAAACTGTTTTGATATCCAAAGACACAAAATTACTAAACAAACAAAAATAGATGACTTTTTTAAGGTTAATTTAGTTCTATGTGCGAAATAGTATTTTGACGATTCCATTTAGAACAAAGTACAAAAAGACAAATAAATTAGAGTGAATTTTCTTGTAATTTAAAAATTAATATTGTACATGTGACATGGAAAGTATTGCGGTTTTTGCCAGGTAGCCGGCTGCCCTTTGGTAAGTTTTTCCTACACAGTTGCTTTTACTATATTTCGTGAATGCACTATACGCCAATATTCAGTAAAGAATGTTAGCGTAAAAAAATGTTAAAATTCTAAATTTCACTTTTAAGCGTACAATTTAAAACATGTCAAAATTTCATTGTTCAAAGCCACTTCTATAGAAGACTTTTTTTGTTGTGTTCGATAATCACGGCATAAAAATTTAGGCTTGCGAGTCGACAACTCGGATGTAGCGAGCACCCCCGGTTTTAACGAGCATATTTGTCCGGTCTCTGGAATCTCGTCATAAACAAGTTCCACTGTATTTACAGAAGAAAAAGAATAACATTTTGGAGGAACGTACAAAAGGCAGCGAAGAAAAGGAGAGAATAGGGAATGTTTAAACAAACTCTTGAATAGAGGAACTTACAGTATTTCTTTTTTGTTATTCCGTAAAGCTTGCGAATATGTTTTTTTAATTTTTTATGTTTTTTTTGTTTTAGCATTAAACTATTTATTTTAATAGTATTTAAGAAACAACAAGTGGCCTCACTTTATCTTAACGTCTTTGAAGGATATAAATATTTTCTAAGGCATCCCTATTTTATTTCATCATTATATATGCTATAAATGTTTGTTTTATAATAACGTAATTTGTATGAAATAAAGAATTTTATGATTACGATTATGGTTATGGTTGTGATTATTATTATTATTATTCCGGCTGTACAATGTTTACACATTTTCCGGAACCAAAGGTTACAGAAGTGATTGAATACTCATCTTCCACGGCTGCTTGTCTATCCAAAGATCTTCAATTTCTCGTTCCCTAAGTAGGCTTATAGTCTGAAATTCTTCTATCCAGGTGATAGGTGGTCTTCCTCCTTTCCTTCTTCCTGGTGGGGTCCATTCCATAACTCTCCTTGGCAATTTTTCCTGTCCCATTCTTTTCGTGTGTCCATACCATTGTAATTTTTTGCTTGGATAAAATCAACAACTGAATTTTTCATATTCATTCTAGCCTTAATGACTTCATTTCTAATTTTCTCACGTCTGGATACTCTTGCAGAACGTCTCGAAAAGTCCATCTCTGCTGTCATTAATTTTGTTCTTGTGTGTTTATAAGTAGTTGTGATTATTATTATTATTAAAAAAGAGTCGCGCGTGCGCGCGTGTATGTGTGTGTGTGCCTTGAAGGACACTCTGATGCATGTTCAGCCTAAACAGAAGCAGATATGAAATTAAATAGATTTCACTGGTATATCGGCTCTTAACGATACCTCTCTACTGTATCGCTTCTACTCGTCAGTCATCGCTATCCCGGGCAAGTCTGTTCACCTCAAGATAACTCTTGCTTCACATATCACAAGCTCACTCACGTAAGTCAATCGTGGTCACACTCTAAACTGTTTTGCACAGTCTACCGTGCTCTACTCCGGTCCAATTAATTAATTAACCAAGTGTTTAGAAATACTACAATTCAATATCTAATTATTTGTTCTACAGGTGCCTCCACTGGTTTCTATTGGTGCCTCAGAATATATTCCTGCAATATCGTCTTCTCCTGACAAGAGTCTTTCATAATGAAAAAATCCTTCCGTAATAGCAAACGTTTCAAAAAGATATTTCTCCTTTTTTCTTGTTTGTTTTAATTTGTTTCAATTCTTTTTTTTTCAAATTATCATGTAGAAGAAATTGAAACTCTAAATTGTTATTAAGCGTAATAACATTTATCTTACCTTAACAGTCTTCTTCTTCCCCTCTTCAAAGATTAGGTTATATAAACCTATTCCAGCACCCATCTGATCTCGGACGACCCACCTCTGTTAAACCAAATCCTTTATAATTTTATTTTTATTTTTTGTATTCTTTTTATATAGCCTAAAGGTACCATATAATGTTATTATTTATATTCTTAAAGCGATCGATTTCGGTCACAGACCATCGTCAGGTTATATAGCACATTTGTGTTCACAATATTATAAAACACTATTTTTTATAATCGAAATCGATCGCTTTAAGAATATAAATAATAACATTATATGGTACCTTTAGGCTATATAAAAAGAATACAAGAAATAAAAAATTGAATTATAGGTACCATTAATAAAAAACAATAAGTGTAAGTATAAAATACATCACATTATCATTAATGGCTTTATAGTTCAGGTCCGCTTTCGGCAATCGATCCTCTGTCATCCTTTGCAAATTGTCCCACCATTGTCTTCTGTAAACTGAAATAATTTCATTTATATCCTTTACTTCTTCATTCCTTATTCTATCTTGCAATGTATAATTTAAAGTATTTCGAAGAAACTGCATTTCAGCACTCTGAATCTTACCGCTTTCTATTTTTGTCATGGGCCACGCCTAACTCGCATAAATCAAGTGGGTATTGCAATTGTCTTATAAAATTGAATCCTTGAGCTGTGTCTTGTTTTATTTCTAAGATTTCTGTGAATCGTACCACAAATATTCCTAAATTTATTTATCTTCTCTCTTATATCGTATTCAGATTCATAGCTTACTTCACAGCTGAGATATATTTGAAACGGCTCACTTGTTCTATAAAGTGCTGTTGGTTAAACCTATCTTAGTCGTCATCACTGGATATTTACCTTTAAAGGCTATGGTTTTGGTTTTCTTGCTAAATTGTCAGTGAGTACTCTCTTGCCACTTCTTGTAATTGAAACATAGCTCTTTTTAAATCATCCCCTCATTTTCCTGAATAAGAACTATGTCATCCACAAAAAGTAGGGAACCTATACAAATTGAATTGTTAAGCTGTATTCCCGAAGTCACTCTGGACTTCCATGCTCTCAACATGTCGGCAATGTATATATTAAAAAAGGTTGGGAACACAGCATCCCTGCGTAACTCCTTTATTTATTGGAATGTTACATGAGAGCCTACCATTCAGATGCAGGACTACAGATGTACTTTTGTAAAGGATCTTATCTGAATTTATTAAATGCTGTGGATATCCTCTTCTATCCAGAGTATTCCATTACTTTTGACGGCTTACATTATCAAATGCTTTTTCCAGATCAACAAAAACCATATGCGTTTTCTGGTTACACTCCCGCCTTTTCTCTATTATCTGTCGTAATACAAACAATGCATCCACAGTCGACCTACCGTTTCTAAAACCCATTTGCATCTCAACAGTTATTATCTTTATTGTTATTGAGGTAATAATAATTATCTTTTAAAAATCAAGAAAACTATAATATTAACACGTCTTCCTAACCAACAGCCGTTCTGAAAGTACTTTTGACGCCTTCCATTGAAACTGTATTTATAAAGTAGACCCACTTGGTATGTAACTCACAGTGTTCAGTGAATCTGCGAGTTCAAGAAGAATATAATTAATACACTGTGGGGGGCAATATGGCATAAAGCACATTATGATCTACATTGGTAATGTACAAGGAGCTTTATAGAGACCGGCGTAATATCCAATAATGGTCTCTAAGTAAGTAAACAGTTTCCATTTCCAACTCACTGATTCAATTACAAACCGATTGAAGACAGTTGTCTTCAGTTTGAGTACAAACAAAATCTCTCGTTATGTGTTTCGTAGGGTCTTCAGTTTGAGTACAAGCAGAATGTCTCGTTATGTGTTATGTGTTTCGTAGGGTCTTCAGTTTGAGTACAAGCAGAATGTCTCGTTATGTGTTTCGTAGGGTCTTCAGTTTGAGTACAAGCAGAATGTCTCGTTATGTGTTTCGTAGGGTCTTCAGTTTGAGTACAACCAGAATGTCTCGTTATGTGTTTCGTAGGGTCTTCAGTTTGAGTACAAGCAGAATGTCTCGTTATGTGTTTCGTAGGCTCTTCAGTTTGAGTACAAGCAGAATGTCTCGTTATGTGTTTCGTAGGGTCTTCAGTTTGAGTACAAGCAGAATGTCTCGTTATGTGTTTCGTAGGGTCTTCAGTTTGAGTACAAGCAGAATGTCTCGTTATGTGTTTCGTAGGCTCTTCAGTTTGAGTACAAGCAGAATGTCTCGTTATGTGTTTCGTAGGGTCTTCAGTTTGAGTACAAGCAGAATGTCTCGTTATGTGTTTCGTAGGCTCTTCAGTTTGAGTACAAGCAGAATGTCTCGTTATGTGTTTCGTAGGCTCTTCAGTTTGAGTACAAGCAGAATGTCTCGTTATGTGTTTCGTAGGGTCTTCAGTTTGAGTACAACCAGAATGTCTCGTTATGTGTTTCGTAGGCTCTTCAGTTTGAGTACAACCAGAATGTCTCGTTATGTGTTTCGTAGGCTCTTCAGTTTGAGTACAAGCAGAATGTCTCGTTATGTGTTTCGTAGGCTCTTCAGTTTGAGTACAAGCAGAATGTCTCGTTATGTGTTTCGTAGGCTCTTCAGTTTGAGTACAAGCAGAATGTCTCGTTATGTGTTTCGTAGGCTCTTCAGTTTGAGTACAAGCAGAATGTCTCGTTATGTGTTTCGTAGGCTCTTCAGTTTGAGTACAAGCAGAATGTCTCGTTATGTGTTTCGTAGACTTACACGGCCGGAGTCAATTTCGTTAAAATTATTTTCAGAGCTGTTTGGCCGTGATCCAAAGTTTACTTCAAAACCAAACGTTTCGGCAGTGCCATCGACTGCCATCTTCAGTGAAAATCGAGCGCTAACGTGAGGTGGTATACGTTAGTGACCACAGTACTGAGTTGGACCACGGCCAAACAGCTCTGAAAATAATTTTAACCAAAATGTGCCGTTGCGTCGGCGCGAAGTTGGTGCAACTGTGTGTTTATTAGTAGTCCAAACATTTGAGCCGTAACTCATGATACTTCTAACAATGGTTTTAAATAGTTTGGTTTTAGTTTCTGGTGTAATTTACTAATCCCACAGGATTCCATTTATCGTAGATCTAGCCATCTCGACTGAACCAGAGTTAGTGTATCTTCTGACAGCCATTGGACACGACCCAGATGTTGCAGTCAAGCCACAGGCGCAAAGATGCCCCGCACACACAATGCAATGCAAAGAGCGCGCTACTGTTGGCAATACAGGGGCAATGGCAAGACACGTTCTCCGCATTTAGACGCTTTTTGCTTTCAACATTATTATTATTATTCCGGCTGTACAATGTTCACACATCCAAAGGTTACAGAATTGGTTGAATTCTCATCTTCCACTGCTGCTTGTCCATCCAAAGATCTTCAATTTCTCATTCCGTCAATATAGTCTGAATTTCTTGTATCCAAGTAACAGGTGGTCTTCCTCTTTTCCTTCTTCCTGGTGGGGTCCAGTCCATAACTCTCCTTGGCAATCTTTTCGTGTGTCCATACCATTGTAATTCCGAACGTCTCCAAAAGTCCATCTATGTTGTCATTAATTTTGTTCTTGTGTGTTTATTAGTAATTCAAACTTCTGAGCCGTAAGTCATGATACTTCTAACAATTATTTTAAATATTTTGGTTCTAGTTTTTGCTGTAAGTTTCTTATCCCACAGGATTCCATTTAATGAAAATATATCTTTCGCAAATTATTTCTGGATTGGATTTCTTTGTCTTGCTTCCCACTGGCCGAAATTGTTACCCCTAAATACTTGTATTCCTCTGTATATGAAATCTTCCCCATGTCTTCGTCCAATATCAAGTCTTGATGAAGAGGTGATCTATTTCCACGTATTTTGTTCTATTCATATTTACCTTTAGTCCCCATTTCTGATATTCCTGTATCAATTTTCTAGTCATGTACTCTATGTCTTCAAAATCTTGAACCAAAAGTAATCGGTCATCAGCAAACTGTATCACCGTCAAATGGAATTTCCATGTTCCTGCATATTTTTTTTCCAAGTCTCTATTGTTTTCTCCGTACAAATTTTGAAACGCGTGGTTGGTAGACAACATCCCTGGGGTAGACCTTTAGTCACTTGAAACCCTGGTGTCAAATTCTTTCCTATTTTTATTCTTGATATTGAATTTTTGTGAAATGTGTGTCTAATTATTCCATCTTATTGGAGAAAAACAGCAAAACATAATTGCGAAGTTCGGTATAGCGGTATAGAAAGTGTTTACTCATATTACGTTGAAACACTTTAACGACTTCCCACTCTCACCTTACCGACAATCGTGCAAGCGCATACATTGTTTGTAGATAACTTTATTTTACTAAAGGAATACAACACTTCTGAAGCACTGACCGCAACAAACAGCTAACTTACTAAAGATTTACATTACATAAACTTTCCTTACACAACGCTTCCACTGTTACATAGAGTTTCTGTACATAAAACACTCTGACTATAAATACTTTTACCTGGTTTGGTTTCGTTCAGTGCCGTCACTCTAGAAATGAAGCTTTACTTTGCATCTGTGGTTTGCTTAATATTACTCCTCCAGCGATTATACTGCTGCGTAAGTATGTGACACGATTAATTATATTTTTAATTTGTATTTCTGTAAATCAGGGTGACCTGAATATATGGAATGAAGTTCTCCAGGAAAAAGGAATGAAAATAAATAAGACAAAAACAAAGGTAATGGTAATGGGGGAGAAAATAATAAATGTAGAGATTGGAGGAGTGAAGATAGAACAAGTCAAACAATTCAAATATCTAGGGGATATAGTAGACAGTAATGGGAAACAAGAAGCCGCATTAAATGAAAGAATTGAAAAGGCAATAAAAGTATACTATGCCATTAAACAATAGATTTATAAATAAGAAGGAGATATCAAGAAAAGCGAAAATGAGTGTGTATAAAACAGTATATAGACCGGTTTTAACATACGGCTGTGAGACGTGGGTGCTATCCAAAAGCCAAAAAAGTAAAATCCAGGCGGCAGAAATGAAATATCTTAGGAGAGTAGTAGGAGTAACAAGGAAGAAAAGAGTTAGGAATACACAAATAAGAGAGGATCTGGAAGTGATATCGATTCTGGATTTTATTGAACAGAGACAACTATGCTGGTGGGGACATATGCAGAGAATGGATAGTGATAGAATGGTAAAACAGGTTTGGGAGGTAAAATCAGGGGGGAGAAAGAAGAGAGGAAGACCGCGACTGACTTGGGATGGAATGATGGGAAACATTTTGAGAGAAAGAGACTTGGGCTGGAGGGAAGCGAAGACATTGTCAATGGATAGAGTAAGATGGAAAAAATTTGTATATAGAGTGTAGTTGATGTACTTATCATATATTGATGTAGCCCGACACCAATATGGTATAAGGGTATTTTGATAATAAATAAATAATTTTCTGTAAATCAATCTCGGTGGATACAAAGTTTTACTATTTGGGATCCCGGCGACCTGCAATATTGATACATTGGAGGAAATTAAAATATAGCAAAAAAAAGAAATTACCGTGGTTTTCTAAATCACTTTTAAAGAACAAAAATAAATCACTTTGTACAAAATTAAAGTTACAAAGAGTTCTTCAAATATTAACTATTTCTGCAAGTAAAATTATATTGTATTATCACCTATAAATGCCAAAATATTTTTCCAAAATATACTAAAATAATTGTAAAATATGACAAAAACAATAAATTAATCAAATACATTATCAAAGTACAGTATAATTGGATTTAAGACAAAATAACAAATTATTACAGAATAACTTAATAAACATTTAATTATTTTACACCTTCTTTTAGCCAACACACTTGACTATCTTACTTGGAACAATAAATATACTAATGTCTTATAAATCCTACATAAACAGAAAACAAATAAATTCAATACAATCAATAAAAACTTACCACTCTTCTAAAAAATAATAAACCTAATTAAAATACCCAAAATTTACAAAAACTAAAAAATATCCACGATTTTCACCCTAAATTTATAAATTTGTCTACCGTTAACTTTACTAAAAACGAAATATCAACTTTAGCAAACCTCAAATAAAACAAATCTTAAAAATGTAAATAAACATATAATAGAAAACATGTTTGAAACAAAAAACGCGATTAATAATACAGACCAAGAAAAATAAGATAAAATAAGAACAGAAGCCTCAGTGGTAATTATAAAATTTATCAAAACATATAACAACAAAAGTCAACATATTAAACACAAACAGAATAATACTATACACTACGTAAAACACAAATTAAGAGCAAATAACCTCACTTTAACCAAAGCAGATAAAAGTAATACAACAGTAACAATTTATAATAAGGTTTTAAACATAAAACTGAAGAATTTATAAGTAAAAATAATTGAATCTTATTAAATAAAGATCCTACAAGTAAAAGGTGATAATAAAATGTAATTTTACTTGCAGAAATATTTAATATTTGAAGAACTCTTCATAATATAAAAACCTTCAAGAAATATTTAAGAGTTACTTACAAAAAATAAAAAATAAAGTTTTACAAAGTTTTGGCGGTATTTTTACTGTCCTACGGATGTGAATTATTCACGACAACCAAGAAATAAGACAGCAAAATATAGACCTCGGAAAGTGCGTTAAAAGGTGTTCTAAACTTGTCCGTATACGGAATGAGGCCATAAGAAAAGAGTTACAAGTTCTTAACTTGAATGAAAAATTAAAAGATTACAAACACCGGTGGAAATAACATTTAGAAAGTCTGTCACATTCAAGACTGGCCAATCAAGTTTGGAAATGCAAACCTATAGGACACAGGTGTGTGGGTAGACCCAGGAAGAGATGGCTGGAGGATCTTTGAAGGCAAAACAGCCAGTACTTTCCCTGTGCCGTGTGTGAAGCTGATGATGATGATGATAATGATGGTGTTGTTGATGATGATGATGATGATGACGACGACGATGACGATGATAATGACTGTGATTATGTGCTAAAAATTTATACTAATCTTCATTTTTTTATCCTGTAATAACTGGTGTGCCTTACATACATTGAGAATTTAAATTTTTAATACTTACAAAAATATTTAAGTTGATTTAAAAATCAGACCATCGTTTTCTAGGTTTCCCTACATTACGAGTACCCAGTGGAGCATGCAAATATACGGCTTTCGTTATAGACACCTTTTCCATACGAATAACACGTTCCCTCCATCTATTCTTATATACATCAACTTTTTAAATCCATGGGAACACTTTAAGCTGGGAGCACTTTTACCTGAGCATCCTTTGACTTTACTTAAAGGCCTCATTTCTGTTGTGGTAATTTTATTTACGACCGCCTCTCGCAGACTCCATGACTGTGTACCGTACAGTAGAATAGATACCGGCATAACCTTATAAAATTTTATTTTGGATTCTGGTCTAACTTTATTTTTTTATCGTTCTATGAATCGTTCCGCAGATGGATCTAAATTAGTCGGTTTAAATAAATTTTTGACTTACAGTTTTCAATAAATTTGGTGGATCTAAATTTAGTTTAAATAATTCAAATAGTTTAAATAAAAATATTTAAAACTGAACGAAGAATTTTTTGAAAAATTTGTAGCCCCAAAAAAACCGAAGATCCAAAGAACAGGCACGCATAGACCCAAAGAAGAACTGTACAGGGATCTGAAACGGCTGTCCGAAGGAAACTACCGAGATTCCTTGGACACATGGTTTGTATGGATTGATCCAGATTAAATAAACAAATTTTCAACTATATTTGGCAACTTTCAGTCTGAAGGGATACACCAAATAACTCAAGGGGGAAATGATGAAACTGGGTATCTCTTTGAACGACTGTGTGGATAGAAAAACATACAGAAACAAAATTCAAAATCTTGAGGTTCTTTGCGGTGAAAGGAAGACGAGAAAGGAGTGGACAGTGGAAAGAAAGGAGGCGCATAGTGTGCTTAATACCTTCTGGCAGGAGAAGGAGAGGAAATGATATTCACGTGGCCAACGTCTTGCCTGTTCGTGTAAAAATACTAGGTGGATCTAAATTTAGTTTAAATAATTAAAATAGTTTGAACGAAAATATTTTTAAAAAATCTAAAAAGTTTTATAAAAAGAAATCACTTTCTAAAATGTTCATTAATTTTTGCTCAGAAATCTTGTCGCCTAGCTTGACTCATTTTTATTTAATTTCTTTTTTCAGGCTGGCAAATTTCACGACACAGGATCGGGAAGAGGTGTCAAAGCAGGCGTGAGTTGCAAGAACATGTGCGACGGAGAGACAGGTGTTGGTATAATATACAGCTGGCTGTCTGACCCTCTGAATCTCAACTACTTAGACTGCTTGTACCAGTGCGAGTTGAAGCTCACCCTATCAGTGTCCACGGGTTCGACGACGACGACAACGATGAAACCCTCGACGACTACTTCAAGCAATGTACTGTAACACGTACACTATACAGTTATCAATTATGAGTTTGTGTATAAATGAGGTTAATTTATTCTGTTATCTATTACGGCCCGGAGACATAGATAAATGAATTTATATGCGAGGTGTTTGGCCGTGCTCGATTGGTTTGTTCTTGTCATTGTCTAAACGTTTACGTTTCGGCTACCCACCGGGGGCCTTCTTCAGTAGAAAAAATCTTGAGGGGACTTAGTAAGGTCTATCTTACTTATGTTAAATTTATGTTGTGCACACTATTCTCAGAAACTATAAAGGAGTTTAAAATTGAATTTTTAGGGTTTCTTTGTCCGACAGTTGTATGTGGTTTAACAAAAGGAATTTTAAAAAACGGCTTTTTACGTACTTTATACACTTTTTTGCACTTTTTTGACACGTTTTAGAAATAGGTTTATTTTTATTTCTTCAGTTAACAAAAAATATTAAGAAACACCCATGTTAAACTGTTTACAGCAACATATTTTACATGTGGTAAAAATTTCATGTCTCTGTCTTATCCCATTCCTGAAAAAAGTGTACATAAAGCCATAAAAAGTGATTCTGAGAAAATAGCAATTAAAGTCATGTAACACATTTTTAAAGATAAAAACCATAATTTATTCATACATAGCTTTAAAACAATCCTGCCCCATAGCTTGGATTATCTTTAGATTCTACCAGCTCCTCTTCTGCTATCCTCTTTTTTAGTCTTCTTGATTGTCTGGTGTTTTTTTACCTCTTGAACTTGTCTTGCGAAAAGCACCCGCGCCCTGTTAGCTATCTTCATGGCTTGAACTGTGTTTTTTCCCAGAGGTATTGGAATTTTACAATATTCCCATCATTTAATGAAGCAATAACATCATATGCACCAAAATGGAGTGTATTTATGCTAAGAAAAACAGTTTTCGGAAGTCGGTTCCAAATGACACTGTTTACACTTCCATTTGGATTCTTGTTGCGCCTATGTAAACAATTCTTCAGTAAGTCTTCGTCAGCTAAGTCCTTGAACGCTGGTACTGTAGCTTCCATAACAGTCAGAGGAATAGAGTTTTTGTGCAAGAATGGCCCTTTTGAAACTACTGATTTCTAATACTTGCACCAGGAATCGTTTTCTTTATGACAAAGACCATGATGAGGACTAACATCAGTAGAAATTTTGTGTCAGAACAGTGCGCCACACAGCTTTCTTCATTTCTTTTTGACTGTGTGTGTTCTTTCTTATAGAGAGGACATAATAATTTTAAAGTTGGTTGATAGCAACCGATTCTTACCACTAAGCAGAACACCACACCTATCTTTGAAGCAGTTTTACAAACATCATAAAAAATATCATGGCATATTACGGCTTTAGCCAAAAGGTTAGCAGTCAAAAGTATTTGAATAACAATGAATTATTAAAATTGTGGCACTGTCTTTCTGCACCACTTGGGTTCTACCTCCGCGTCAAGTCAAATTCAGTCCACGTGGCTACGGCGTTGCCACAATTAGTATTCGTCAACTGTATCTTCAGTGATGTCGTGACGTCGTTAAAATATTCTTCTAGTCATCTTGAAAAAAAACGACACCATCTATAATAATTATGGAACATATATTGGACAGTGTAGACTTATATTTAAGCAACATGTTTCTGTTTGTTCTTGCAGGTCGAGAAAGAGTTCTGTATTTTCGGTGTATTCTGCGGTTCATTGCTCTCTCCCTATGTTTCACGATGGGACTAAAGAAGGCGATGAAATGTAGATAAATAGAAGAAGCCACACAGACGAACTATACTATCGAAATATATGGGCACCAGTGGCATAACTACTGGGAGGGGATCAGGGGATCAGGGGATCAGGGGATCAATCCCCTTCCCAGAGCTATTAAGTATTTCGGTGAGACTCTGTGATCACTTAACGTAGGTCTATTTCTAAGTCACTTGAGTGTGATAAAATAAGACTTATACGCCAGTGTAGAAATTAAAGGAATAACAGTAGGCCTATTTGTATAAATATTAATAAAACAAACTTGATTTCTAATAAAGAGTTCTTTTAATAATGACAATAACTCAACATTTGGTAAAAAAAATCTTACATATTTCCAGGTTCAAAAAAAACAATTACGCCGTTGCAGAAAACAAAGGCAGAGCGTATTAATCTACCTATATTTTTTCGTCCCCACTTTCCTTTACAGGGTTGTCAGGTGAGTGAAGTGACACCACTTACAGGGACAATTGGTAAACAAGCTTGGATACACACAGGATAAAGAGAATTCCCGGACACCTTCTTAGGTTAGGGGAGGTATTCAAAGAAGCCAGTCACCAGTCCAGACCAGCCTGTCTTCGTCCGGACCCGTGCTGATTGCCGGCTGAGGTACGGCTCCGCCGTCTTTGTCAGAAGGACCAGAGGCCCACCGGCCAGTAGACCTATACCCCGCAAGGGAGATCAGTCACCGAGCGACGAGTCTGGTCAAACAAAACTTTCTGAAGATATGTTCTGTACGTCGCCTGTATAAAAGGTAATGGGACGAAAAAAATGTTTCTTTCCCAACTTGGCAACGCCTCTTAAAAGTTTAACTTATCTTTACCGAATTCTACTGTGGCACCGTGGTTGTGTTTGTTTCCTCTCACTTCTTGCCCATGTCTTTTCAATCGGAACCGGCCGTTAGTTTTCAAACACACCTCGAACTTTGAATGGGATAAAGTTATTTTATACTTAACGTGTTATTGATGACAGTGTACATGCCCATTAGTTTAAATTCTTGTTGAAGTTTCACCTCTTAATGTGTAAGCCCTCTTAGGTCCCTCAAATTTTATTAGGACTCTAGTTCTATTAATCATAGACTAGTAACTGTTAATATAATGAAAATGTATACTACATTTGGCAGCTTCTACTTGAGACTACTGTTAAGCATTGCTCATTCACGATCTCAGCCGACAGGCTTCTAATTGTAGTGTTTCCTCTACCATCGATCTACATTCTTCTCTCTTTTTGAAAGTGTCCATTATTTAATTATTTTACACTAGTAAGCTCTCTAAGCTAGAGAATTTGCTTACTAGTGTGGAACAAACTCATAGATTAATAGCCAAGTTTAAATTTTCAGGAAAATTAAAAAAAATCGGTATGGAGAACCATAAATGACTTCCATGTTCTCAGATTATATATAAAATCATTTGGTACTGTCTTTATGCGTACCCGCAGTTATTTCGATAATGCGATTTTTGGGTTTCGATATGTAGTGAATATCGCACATAATTTTATGTAGTGAAAGAATTATACAAATTTTAATTTTGTATGTTGCAAAATAGTTGGCTGGTGATTGCAATTGATTTCGTTTGTCATTTTTTAATGGAAAATGACTGTAGTAGTAATTTATCACCGGGTCGTGGCTGTGACACCAAAAATTGATTATGTTAGGTTAATATGAAAACTGAAATTATACATGGAAACCAATACGTGTGTAATGTAAAAGTATTTTTTTTCTAAAACCCAACTGGAAGTAAGGCGGGAGTGGCCCAAGGTCAACCCCTTGACTATTATTATAGGCCTAGACCTACATGTCACTTTTTTGTGGCAGAACTCGCTTTTTGGTAAAATTTGTTTTCCGACAAGTAGGCCTACTCGTTTTGTGACTAACAATAAACAAACATCCATTATGTACAATTTGTAGAGCAAATGTAGTCATTCCTTAATACAGTGGTTTTTTTGTTTTTTCATTAACCATAAATATTTGTATTTTTCATTTTGTATTTGCTGTTGTTTTTTCCAATTTGTAAACTTAAAAACGTTAAGTTCTTTAAGTGTTACTCTGTTATACGCCTTGTATTACACGTTTAATGTTATGTTTTCTCAACCACAGCTTTTATTTATTTTAGCAGTAAGCTAAAAACCCAAAACCATTATTACCTAACTACCAAATGAAAACAACACGTATTTTTGCTTTACATTAAGAAACAGGGCAATTTACAATTAGTACACTTCTTCTTTTCCACACCGTAATATATCATACAATCGCATATTAAAAACATCGAAATGAATTGCGGGTACTCATACAGTTCCAATCATTTACTTGAATTCGGTTGGATAATTCCTAAAAAAATATAGAATTTTGTCAAAGTGAAATAAAATGTTTCCATAGAAACTACTTCTTTGTTGTCAATAACGTAGTACACATATAAAACTTATAAAAAATTATCTCCTCCCTCATCAACTACCATTTTAATTTATAGAAAATTACCCCTTCCCCTTCAACTACCCTTTTCATTTATAGATATTTCATCTACCTTTCTACAGTGGATTATTATGACCTTCTTTTAAGGATAGTTTATTTATCAAAATTAAGCACTTTACTCTTGTTAAAACGTATAAGGTTGCACGTAAACTACCCCTTCCCCTTAACCGAGCTTCACCAAAATCAATAGACCTCGAGTCCTTTACAATTCAGAACTGTATGCAAAATTATTTGTTTCTGTTTGAATTTGCGGCAGTTATCGTTTGCCATAGAAAAATTCTACACACACACACACACACACACACACACACACACACACACACACACACACACACACACACACACACACACACACACACACACACACACACACACACACACACACACACACACACACACACACACACACACACACACACACACACACACACACACACACACACACACACACACACACACACACTCACACATTTCGAAAAATGACTTTTTTTCATGTTTTGAGGGTAGTACAATCAGAATCTGCCATTATCTCGAACACGATTTTTTTCGCCATGACCATACATCCATTTCCTTATGGAACATGGAAGTAACGCACCGATTTCTTTACAGTTTTTTAGTAAACTAACAGTAGAGAGGCATTTACTATGCAAAGTCTCTTTTCTCTTTTATTCACAGCTATAGGTACCTTGGTGCGACAGTTTAGTGCCCTGAATATGTTACTAGCGTAGGCAGGGTAAGACGATGGTGGGACGTAGCGTCCAGTCCGACAGTTATCTCTTATCGGAGTAAAACGACCAGTTTTTCCTGTACGCAGCATTACAAGCGGCTAAATGCAACTAGATTCAGCAAGGGCCGGTCGTCTTCAGATTGAATCTTTACAATACCGTAGTCGTCGAAAACCACATAGATAATATCAGTTGCCCACATACACATAGTTTTCATCGACTTTAGAAAGCCATTTGATATAGTGAATAGGGGCAGGCTGTGGGCAACAATGTCCAACAAAGGGGGCCCGCAACGCTTAATTAGAGCCATACAAAACCTTTGTGTGGAAAAAATTTACAGGCATTGCACAAATGCAATGCACAGAGAAGGACATTGAAAATGCTTCAATAAATCAAAAAAATGTATATATTTATGTTCATTCACCAATCAATGAATTAATTCTTCATTCACCAATCAATGAATTCATTCGTCATTTACCAATGTACAGATTATAAGTTAAATGTAGTCGCATTCATAAGCGAAGTTTTATATGTGTACTACGTTATTGACAACAAAGAAGTAGTTTCTATGGAAACTCACCGGTTCCCATTTTCGATCACGTACCAGCGATCGGCCGCAAATGTGCGACACGTCCTTATAAACATTTTCAATGTTAAAAAAGAATTATGACAGGAAGACGGAGCACAGCTTCTAGTGTAAGCTTGACCAATTGTGGAGTACGACAAGGGTACCCATAATCTTTTTTTCGTGATGTTTGGGACTTGTCCAGAAGGACAAGGGACAAGCCTCGGGCTGATCTGTGACAAGCCCCCTTCAGCCAGATGGTAGGATGTGGGGAGACGCACACCAGTGCAGGCCGGAAGTGAAGAAGGTGGAGGCACATTGAAGGCAGAGTAGTGCGTGTGTGTGTAGATATAGCTTGTAGTCATATAGGTAAAGGAAGTGGCTGACGGAAGTAGCATTAAAGTTTATACTACATGAGGGCGGCCAAGACAGGGACGAGTAGCGCAGGTCGCCAGAGCTGGAAGGAGGCGACAGAGAGGAGTCAAGGTAGGCTCCCCCGCCAACAAAGAAGAGGGCTAAAGACTTGGTAAGAAGTTAGGGAAAATTTAAGTTTACCCATAATCGCCTTCTCTCTATAATTTATTCACAGACGATCCATACACAATTTGAGATGAACCTTCCAGAACATTTTATGATTGGTAACTGTGCAGTTGACCTGTTGTTATTTCCTGATGACTCTGTCGAACTCTGAAAGCGGTTTGCAGATGGCTGTAGACCCATCAAATCGAATCTGTAAGGATTTAGAATTACAGATCTCCACAATAAACACCAAGATAACGGCTTTGCATAAAACTAACCCCATACGAACAAACACTGTTATTGATGGTACAGTTCTGGAGCAGGTCGGTAATTCTGAATATCTGGGCTGGAATGTGCCTTACATTACAAACAATTATGTGGTGAAGAAGCTGGACAAGTTCAACCGTATGTGCGGGACCATCGGAAGAACTCTAAAGTCAACGAGTAAAGGAACACACTTGAAGCTCTACAAAGTGATGGCCCTCCCCAAACGTCCCTATGAGTCTAAGAATTGGACTTTAACAAAACTCCAGACCAGACGTATTCGAGCGGCCGAAATGAGACTTCTCAGACACGTGTCACAATATAGCCTACTCTTGAAGATTGCAAAAGAATGTCTGGCCTGAAGAAACCCAACAGGAACTGAATATTATGAGTATACTTGATAGGATTCCCCAATATCGGCTAAAATGTTTGGCACATCTAAGGCAAATAGATAACTGCCGCACCCCCAAACAGCTATGGAATTATAAGCCAAAAGGACGGAGAGGTACAAGTATTTAGAGGTAAAAATTATGGCCAGTGGGGAGCAAGACAAAGAAATACAATCCACAATTAATTTGGGAAAGATCGCTATATCTACATTAAATGGAATCCTGTGGGATAAACAAATTACAGCAGAAATAAAACCAAAATATTTAAAACCATTGTTAGAAGTATCATGACTTACGGCTCAGAAGTTTGGACTACTAATAAACATACAAGGACAAAATTAATGACAGCAGAGATGGACTTTTGGAGACGTTCGGCAAGAGTATCCAGACGTGAGAAAACTATAATGAAATCATTAAGAACAGAATGAGTGTAAAGAATTCAATTGTAGATTTTATCCAAATAAAAAAATTACAATAGTATGGACACACGAAAAGAATGGCACAGGAAAGATTGCCAAGAAGGGTTATGGAATGGACCCCACCAGGAAGAAGGAAAAGGAGGAAGGACCACCTATCACCTGGATATAAGAAATTCACACTCTACTAAGGGAACGAGAAATTGAAGAAGATCTTTGGATGGACAAGCAGCAGTGGAGAATGAGAATTCAATCACTTCTGTAATCTTTAGTTCCGGAAAATGTGTAAACATTGTACAGCCGGAATAATAATCAGGACCGAGAGATGTGGAGGATCCGAAGAAGTGCCGGAGTGACAAAACTGTAATCTATGTGCTTGGGACCGGAACTAACCATTTCTGGTTTAATCGTTGCTAAAGATGACTCTAATGATGACTCAATGTGTTAATATAATTAACTTTATACAGGAGTTTGCTTACTTTGTAGATAAACCATGTATGGCTAAGCACTATCACTGGCTTTAGCAGCAGATACATTCCAGCGTCACTGTCAACCATAAGTGAGGTCTCAATATCAAATTTTCTTATAATGTTAATAAAATAGCAAAAGCAAACGAAGGTTTTATAACGATCCATGAAATCATGCATACGCTACTATTTATCAGTGACAGGTGTGTATTCGTAGAAACAAGAAATTGCTCAAAGCCACGTGTGTGTGTTTTGTTTAAACAAGTGAAGTCCTCTCTGGGACACGTTTCTGCGGACGTGAGAGCTGCAGTCAACATGCGATATGTTCCCAATCAACAGTTTGTTTGTGTTAGTGTGCTGGCTGCTCGTCGTCCGTGACACTCTCCAACAACAGGTATGCATCCTAAGCACCGTTTTCTATTATAGACTCTTCTTATTCTTCGTTATGCAGAAAAATACGTACTCTATACCATTTTCTTCTTCTTCGCTTCAGGGAATTGTCATACGCGCCTGTCACGGTACCAATCTGCTTCTCGGTCTGTACACATTTCTTCTTCCTCTACATTCACGTAGTAATCGATTGTTGTTCATCCTGTCAAGGCGTTCTTTTAGTTTCTTTTGTTTTCCTTATTTATGTCACAAATACTACATACAGAATGAGCTATAAGTCGCTCAACACCAGAAGTTGTTCTTAGTTTGGTCGTGATCGTGGGTTAATAAAAACGAAAAGTATTGTGAGGTTTGACACAATTTTAAAACATTTGTGTCAACGTTTCGACAAAATTTACTGTCATCACCAAGATCAGTATACTGGCATATACAGAAATAATTAACATGCCTACTCATTTAAGAAGTGTTTCTGTGTCTGTTTGTGTATGTGTACATGTTATATAATAAATAATAATAACTACCACAAGTATGTTATAATTCTTATATCAACAAGATATAATTAACTGTAACTGATTAATATTTTATTAACTCCGTATATACGGATTTGCGTACTCATATATTATTTATTAACACTGTCTATAGGCATGTATTAAGCTCGTAAGCAGATTCTAATGACGACGATAAATTTTGTTGAAAGGTCGAAAAAAATCGTTAAAAATTATGTGTAGTCAATGGTGACCGACTCTCATAAAACTTTGGTCATTAGAAGTTGGTAGTTCAGTTCGAATCTGATATCCTCGTTTGTATATCTGTCAAACCGTGTGCATATGTCAAAATTTATTCCTCCTGTTAATTAACATTGAAAATGTTTATAAGGACGTGTCGCACATTTGCGGCCGATCGCTGGTGCGTTATCGAAAGTGGGAACCGGTGAGTTTCCATAGAAACTACTTCTTTGTTGTCAATAACGTAGTATACATATAAAACTTCGCAAATGAATGCGACTACATTTAACTTATAATCTGTACATTGGTAAATGAAGAATGAATTCATTGATTGATGAATGAAGAATGAATTCATTGATTGGTGAATGAACATAAATATATATATATATATATATATATACATTTTTTAGATTTATTGAAGCATTTTTAATGCCCTTCTCTGTGCACTGCATTTGTGCAATGCTTGTAAATTTTTGTTTATTGTAACTGCTCATATTTCGCTCCCACAGTTGAGGACTGGACCACAATAATTTTATGGAACTGCAGTTTTGAATCTTTCCCTGTTTATATTCTAACGGTTTTCTTACTGTTCCACATATTCTTACAAAGCAATTACTCTTTAGTTCAAATTATTTTCTCTAGAAAGTATATCTCTGAACAGATCCCACGCAGTCGTTTAGTTGGCCAATTTTGCAGGCTTTCTTTGTGAATAATTTTATAGTATACTGGTGAGTGGTCAGATGCAATGTCCTCATTTGGTTCGACGCTTATGTAACCTGAAGATAATCATTCGTAACGTAAAAGTCCAGGCAGTCGGGAAATTTACGAGGACCAGTAGGCCAGTAGATTGGCTTATTCGCTGATAAGTGACCAGGTCCGAGTTCTTTTACTAGTTTATACAATATTCTGCCTCTTTCAAAGACGTCAGTCTTGATCTCCAGCTCGTATGTTTTGTATTAAGTTTTTACCTGCTAGGAATTTGTTTCCAAGTTTGTTAAAGTAATCTACAAAATTTTAGTCATCGTCGTCGTCGTCCTTTACGGCTTAGGCTAGTAGCCTGTTCCAGTCTCAATGGAAGTCATCCAACCATCGTTTACGGGGTCTTTCCACACTTCTCTTCTCCCTTGGATGACAGTCAAGGGCTCTTCTTGAGAATCTAGTTGGATCCATTCTCTCTACGTGTAACCGCCACTCTATTTTGTACCGGGAGATTTTCTCATTTAAGCTATGCCCAGCTCCAGTCTAATATGATCATTTCGTATAAGATCTCTCCTGGTACAACCCTTTACAGCGCTCATAAACCTTATTTCCGCTCCTTGTATTCTAGATATATCTTTGGCCTTTCTAATCCAAGTCTCACTACCACGCAGTAGTTGAGGTATGGCCATTACATTATAATATTTCAATTGCGTCTCTTTCCTTGTTTTCTTCTTTAAAAGTTTAATCATACAGCCACAAAGCTACTGGAAGAGACTAATTTTGCTTTCAACCTCCGTTTCATCTTGGTATGTAATGCTGCACCCTAGATACTTGAAATCTGGCACCTGTTCCGTTGGCAAGTTCTGTATGACAATCTTTATTCTAATATGATTTAACAAAGCCCCTAAAAAGCCATAACTTTTGTTTTCGATAAGGAAATGGTTTGATTGTAATCTTTCAAAATGTCAGCAAAATAAAACAGTTACCTTTGGAGGTCAATTTCATTCTTTTGGTGTACATAAGGTCGTCTGCATACATTAAAATAATTAAATAAAATTCTTTCCCCAAGTATAATCCTTTGGAGGCGTCCGAGTTCCATTTCCTTATGGCATCATCTATATAGATATTAAATAAAACAAGAGAAAGACTGCAGCCCTGCCGAAGGCTTTCGGTTATTTCAGTGGGCTCTGACAATAATTTGGTGGACAGTAGGTTGCTGATACAGTTACTGGGCCAAACCAATCTACTATTTCTGTCCTTACTGGTTGAAAGCTTGGGTTGCTCGATTTTGCTCAATATATGATGTTAATGCCATGATGTACTATGATGGCCGCTCCTGCTCTGTGTTGTTCTTTCTGCATCCGGATGAGCAACATTATAGAACGAGTAATGCAAAATTTTGAAGCTGGACGTAGAAGTTAGGTGTGATCCAGAGATTAGCATAATCTCAATTTGTTCAAGATCAGGAATTACTCCACTTCATGTTTATGGTTTAAGACGCCATTTGCATTCCAGAGAGCTGTTTTTAATACCTGTGCCATTTATTGTTTGGTTTTACTGACTTGTCTCATTTCTTCCCTTGGCTTGTATCATCATCACCGTTATGTGATACAGCACGTTATAAATGCCTAAAGCTGTCGACTTATTTACAAGTGTCTTGTTATTTACTTCTCTTTTAGTTATTTATCGAGTACACTCAGTGACGTTTCCACAAGTACCGTTTAGGCACAAAGTTTCTAAACTTTGCAATTTTGTGGCTATTATTTTTTTTTTTAGTCTTAACCTTTACTGCTGGAATGAATTAAAAACAGAATTAACACTGTTGCACACCACTATGGAAAAATTATTTCGATTAGCACTTTCAAGCTTTACAGCTCATCATCAGATCGGAAATAACCTGATCGGAAATAACCCATCAGTTCATCATCAGATTAATTCCGATCTGATGATGAGCTGTGAAGCTTGAAAGCGCTAATCGGAATAATTCTTCTATAGTGGTGTGCAACAGTGTTAATTCTGTTTGTGATTATAACCACTAACACAACTTTATTAATTAAATATGCTGGAATGAATTGTATATAAATGATTATTTAATATTTATGTGCTTGAAAGTCTTGGGAGGTCTTTAAAACACTTAAAAGTTAGTAACAGAGAGTACGTAAATGAGGGGGGATCAGAGAGAGAAAGAGAGCATGTGAAGAAAAGTGAGAGACACGTGTATAGGCCTACTACAGAGGAGAGAGACAGCTGCAGAGATCGTTTGCAGTGTTAACTCGTCATGTACACTCAGTGCTACTTTTAAACGACTTACCATATCTCCTCTAAAATCATAGATAATCTGTTTTTTATTTTATCAAATTAATGTGAAAAACAACACATTTTGGTGTAAAGTCCTCTCCCACTTTGCCCGTTGTATGCTTAAATAAACTCATATTTCTTACGTTTTAACGTATTATTTTTCATACGATTTCAGTAAATATTATTATTGTTATGACGGTCTAACTGATCGTCGCATGGTACAATGGAATACAAAATACAAGACACCAATGGAATCACTAAAAACCAGCTTTAATTATCGCAATTAACAGTTTGTAATCAACAAGTTATCCAAAAAGATTATACTCGTATAATAATTCAAGTTAATCTGTCCACACAAATAATGATGTCAACTATAAAGTATTCCACACTATAATCAATTTTCACTAATACACCACTTGAGACGCACTGTGTAGATCGCCCGACAATAACTGAAAGTCTGCAGGGTTCCATAATTAGTGTCCTTAACAAACACTTGAATATTCTAGAAACACGCACCGTCGGGCTAGTTGAGAAGCTTGTCGAACGACACTATCGAATGTACGAGAACGTTCCGTATTACGTAACACTGTCTCGCATGTTGAGTGTCACGTACGCACACAGCATTACAGCTGGGCTCTGCTGGGTTAGCCAGTTAAACATGTAGAACGTTCTGTACTGGCGTAACATTGATTAGTATTCACGGACTCCTGAAAGGAATACGACTAGCCTATTCCTAAACGGAATACAATCAAAGATGTCTGATTACTTAATACTTACATACTTTATTCCACGAGATCATATAAATTTAATATTAGTAAAAACTTAAACATATTTTGCTTTCATATGAGAGTGTTAAAGTTAAACCTTTCAAGTATACAAAGTACAACTTACATTTAGGAATTGTACGCAGCACCACCTTCTACGACACCAGCAACACCAGCATCAAAAAATTAAACAAATATATTGACAAATTTTGTATACATTTATTAAAGAATATAGAGACTATTATTTACAAAAATAAATTAAATGAAGTAACGAAAAACTCAACTTTGTAGTTCTGTTAACATATTTATTAAAAGTCCTACATGGTATTTGTGTTCATCAACCAGAAATGTATATATTTATTTAGTCGAATGGTAGTCTAGAACGTGTTTTGTATGTTGTCTCTACAATAAATTCATCCCTGGCTGACTTTGCCCATTGCGAACATACTCCAGTTGCAAAATTTTACTACTATGATTGCCACGATTGAAACAACAAAGCATGTGCGTGCACCACGAGCACACATGCGTGCGACGTACCAGAGTGCGTGCTGGAGTCAATGCGAGCCGCGCGCGCTCGCACTGACCCCCCAACACGCAGACTGCATCCCAGGACATGTGGTCAGCTCAAGCGGTGCGGTGTTAGTCTGTACGCACGCATGTGTCGCCCGCGCTTACCAGAGTGCGTATTGGAGTCGATGCAAGACGCGCGCTTGCACTGGCCCCAACACGCAGACCACAACGCAGGACATGTGTCCGCCAAACGGGTGTGTGTGAGTGTGATGCCCGTGTCATAATGGTGACAGTCAGAGTAGCAAAAATTCCATTACCTCGAGTATTTCACAGTGGGTAAAAAAGCCACGAGATGAATTTATCTGCAGAGACACCGGACAGAACACATCTGTTATCGTTGCTGGTTTGAATTAAACTAAACAATTTCATTTAATTTCTATTTAATTTCCATTTGCCTAGAAACGAACATCGTATTGTTAGTAACAATTACAACAATGAAACATTCTAATAATTTTTTTTGTCTAAATGCTTTGCTATTATACAAATACTGTAGTGAGAATTAAGTGCTGTAAGTTGAGATTACAGGAAACATACTAAGATTTCCATTGACTGTAATTCCTTCAAACATTTGTGAAAAATAATTCTAAAATATACAGGGTCTGCTTCTGAAACGCGTGACTTTAAAAATTCAGTAACGTTTTCATTTATCAATTGTAAAATTAAAATTTACACTAAATTGAAAGTATACACAATAGCATTTCGCTAGCCGCAGAAACTACCCGTTTTTTTGTACACTACGCACCAAAGGTGGCAACAATTTCAGCTCACACACTCTTGAAGTCGAGATTTTTACGTTTTCAATTAACACGGTGTAACATGTGAACAGGAATGAGAACAACTTTTAGTGTTTCGATGTTTCATGAAGGTGGATCGTTGTACACCTTACACGCCAAATATCACCACACGAAAAAATCGCACGGTGGCAATCTCACAGGCCGTGGAATGTTGTAATTCCTGAAGGTAACGTGCTTTGGAAACAACCGTTAAACTGCATCCGTTGATCGTCTAGCCGTAGGGCTGGTTGCTCCCCATACTGTTTGCAGTGATTTCAGATCTTGGAGACAACAATTCGATAATCATTTGGGCATATGGCTCTGATGTGACAGTAATGGAATCCCCATTCTCATACTCACAAGAAGTGAGAACTGATACACTCCAAAGAAAGCTGTTGCACACCATACAGTAAGTTTAGCACTGTGCAATGGTTTCCGATGCATTTCTCAAGAGTTATTTGGCGCTCAACACCGTACGTTTTGTTTATTTGCATATCCGCTCAGATGGAAATGTGTTTTATCACTCATTGGCGTATTGTGAATAACGTTTACGTTGTCGTTTATGACATACGAGAATTGGCGGAAAAAATCCACACGGTTTACTTCAGCTCTGTCACTTAAAGTCTGCAATATTTGAATTTCCTACGGCTGCATGTTTAAATACAAAAATGAAAATATATAGGACTGGCATCAGACCGGTGCTATGCTACGGGTGTGAGGCATGTGTAACGTTCCGGGCTACGTTACAAATCCTGGGAACCCATCATAATTGACGCTAGCCAATTATACAGGCTGCCTACGGTGTAACGAACTGAAATTAAACTCAACACAAACAACAATAATATTTACGCTAATTATTAGGTCACAAGGGGAAGGTATTTCACTGATTTATGCACTCACTTCAAAGTGTAATAAGATGACATCCCTTTATTAACAAATTATATAAAAAGGATCCCATAACATAAAAATTTATACTGAAACAATTAAAAAGGGTTTTCTGTAAAACAAGGGATCATATTGATCATGTAATTTACCTCGGATCCGAGTCTGCTTTAAATATAGTAAAGACGTCTGAATTATACTATGCTCATCTAAGAGCTTGCAAGATTACATTAACCATTTGAAGAATGGTATTATTTATTAAAGGGATTATAATTTACATTTCAATATTAACGTTACAACGTATGATTTTCACTACTACAGTTTACATTTCTTTGGTTTTATTTATTGCTTAGAGAAAATTATTGTCTTTGAAAAGTCTCTTTCATCTATAAAAGTTATGTTTCAAATGTAATTAATTCTCGATAGCCAAGCTATCGAGTCACCTCTAAAATAAGCTTTGCTGTCCTCGTCCTGGGGTGTGACTCTTCGGAATTCTGGTAGTCGGGGTAGTCATCTGTGTCGTGTCTCTGGTGAATATCTAATAGCCGTATTAGTGAGTAGATTGATGCAATGCTGCATGAAGTTGGGTTGATCCACGCCGGTCCTGGTCAGCGTCGTATGGGTTATAGACGTCCGTATGTGTAATTTGGCAGGTCACATATTCATATGTAGAGTAGTACTGGAGTTTACATCTTAAGTAGAGACGTCACCTTGTTTACGTGTTGATAATTTTTCTTATATTACTACATTTCTTGAACAAACTTTTTATACATCATATACATTAAAAATCACTAGCTCCCCACGTTTTTTGTGGTAGCTAACCGTTATTTTAAAGTTTACATAACACACTTTTGAAGAGCCCTCGTTTGGAGGTGTGTACTGTCTGAACGCCGCATCGTAACTCTTAACTTGATACGACTGGTACATAACAACGAAGCGGAGCGAGTACTCCGCCATAATATAGTTCCAACTTTTATTTAAATAGACATTCTTATAGCAAGATGAAACAAATTATTTAGACTTATTTAGTTTACAGGAATTATTTTAACTACTATTTGTGCCTTCAAATTAATAATTACTTACATTACGATTTTCAAATATTTCTAAGTTACAGACGGTTCGCTAAGCACGTTGTGTCCGGAATTAAACAGGTCAACGCATGATGATTTACTAAAGGGTTAACTGTAATATTATTAACTATTAACAATACGATTTTTTATTACTTGTTTAGTTAGATCTTTTTCCATTTAAATCTCGTACTTATTCTGAGTTAGTACAGGGGTATTAGGTTTAATTGTGCGATTTAAAAATACTTAATGCTTTCTAAATTTTTTTTTTATTAAATATTTTATTACCAATTAAATCGTCACACATGGACAATCACACAGAAAACAGTCGACATAATAGACACCTTTGAAAGGAAAATCCTCAGACGCATTATAGACCCAATACAAGAAAATGGCTCATGGAGACTGAGATACAACAACGAACTGTATCAAATATATAAAGAGATACCAGTCTCAAAATTTATAAGAATACAAAGATTGCGTTGGGCCGGACATGTTATGAGAATAGAGGATGGCAGAAACCCCAAGAGGGCTTTGCTGGGTACATGGGAGGGAACGAGACCTAGAGGTAGACCGAGGAAGAGGTGGGAAGATGGCGTTGCAGAGGACGCGAGAGACATGGGGATAAGAAACTGGAGTAGGGTTGCAGTGGATAGAGTGGATTGGAGGCGGAGATTGGTGGAGGCCAGGGCCCGACTTGGGCTGTAGCGCCATAGGAGGAGAAGGAAGGCATGTTTAAATCCTTATGAAGTGTCTCTAACACTGGTATTCGACAAGCCACGTGAAACTGGATGGCGTCGGGCAGAACGTTTAGGGCAGCTCTTTTGCGCGCAATGTTTTCACACGTACATTCTATGTTACCTGAAGGTTGCTTTTTTTAATGCAAAGCTGGTTGCTTAAAGTTCTATACCAAAATTGTAATGGCATATGCTGATGGTATACGTGGTAACAGTCGCATCATGCTTTGGATACTGACGTGGCGTCGCAGCCACAAAACTATCTCCACTTTCATAATACGCATTAAGGCAGCAGTCGGCAACCATGCGCCCGCAAACCAAATTGTAATTTTCTTTTCTTTTGAACGAAGGGACGCACCTGCATTGTACCTGCTTCGAAGGACTGTATTATAAAATATTACACCTTACGGCGCTACGTCTTCTCCCAATACGATTGTCGAACTTGTCGCCCAGAGCCTCAAAGGAGAAACTTTATTTTTTCAAGTTTTCTATTTCTGTGTACTTTATGAAACTAAATAGTGTTATTGTGGTAAGTTCTTTAATTTATTTTTATTAAAACGTGTTCCTGTTTAACCATATTTTTTTGTTAAAGTTTTGTTAGTTTTAACGTGCGTGTGCATGACGACAAATTGTTGATGACCTACTCGTAATGTGAAAAATGTTCACAAATTTATATGAAAAATACTGCAAAGCTTTTTTGGATTCAGTGTTCCACGTCGCTAAACATAAGCTCAAGGGTATTATAAAGCGACAGTTAATGTTTCTAATATCCGGCTATTGAACTCCGTACCTTTTCCATTGATGGGGTGGGGAGGGGTGTGCCCATCGAAATGGTCCTCAGTTATTTATGCGCCCCCATAAATTCAAAGGTTGCCTATGACTGCCTTAAGGGTACTCGTAACCGGCTATCCTTACCATGAGACCCATTATCATCAATTTTGAGACCCATTATCTCAGGACCTACAAAAGATAGAATTCTGAAATTTTAGCATGCAGTTAACCACTTTATATACTACAAGCGCTACTACAATTATAAAGATATCTCAATATCTTAATCATTTATAATTTTTTTATATTTTATTCTTTAAGTTTGCATATAGAAAGAAAACTTATTAATTTTTGTTGTGTTTTTATTTTTCAATGGAACTATATGGTTCTAGTAATGCAGTAACCACTAACCCAATAGCCACAAAAAATTCAGCTTGATAGTTAACTTGGTTCTGAAATAATGGGTCATTTATCTAGAAAAAATAGATTTTCAGAAAAACGCATTTGAAGTTTTTAAAACAGATTTTTATTTTTAACTTTTAACTTAAGATATTTAAAAACTTTACTTACCTTATTGTAGTAGTTTATTACCTCATTGTTGTTGTCCATTACCTGTCGTCTGTTGCACATCTTAACAGAAGTTTAATGAAGAAAGTTGTGTTAGTGGTTAAAATCACAAGCAGAATTATCACTGTTGCACACCACTATATACAAAAATTCGAGCGATTTCGGTCATAGGCCATCGTCAGGACATATACACTGTGCACTCCCAATTGACGAAGGTCTATGCCTGAAATCGATCGAAATTAAGAATGGGAGTAATTAAAACTTTATTATAAATCATATTTATGGTATCTTTAAGTTATGAACAATGAATACATTACAATAGAAGATTAGGATAATATTATATTTAAGCATCATCTGTTGTTCACCTGGACTTTCTGAAACGTTTGTCGAAATGGGGTTATGTTATGTAAACACATTCCCGCTTGAAAAGCTGTAAAATCGTTGTAAATTTAACTCTTAGCTTTTTTTTGCAGGCAGACAAATCAATCTGCGCTCAAAGGGTGGAAACGTCAAAGAAGAATCAATTGGTTTGTGAAGAAGCGTGTGCCAGTAGGCCTGAAGAAGACGTTTATTACGACTTACTTATTGTCAACGACGATGTTGGGTGTTACAGAAAGTGTAACATCACAAAGGCCGTGGATGCCGCCAACAACGGGCAGTCAGCAACCGAAGAAAACCAAACAGAGGACAAAACGGAATCTTCAACGGAGACAGTGACAGGAACGGGCAGATCGATGGTCGGTACAAAGACGCATCCTCCAACTGCGATGACCGAAATCGCTTCTTTTGAAGATACTAAATTGCCCGTAACGTTGGTAACAGAATCGACTCCAACAGTATTTCCCATTACACTTTCCAAATTGGTAACAACTGAGCTCTCGATAGAATCGTTTGCGAGTTTCGATACCAACTCAATAGAGCAATTCCCAACGGAATTAGAAGGACAATCGAGACCATCACAAACAGGAGCTTCGACGGCCACAAGTTTCGAGGATGTGTCATCGTCAGTGAGTATTGTAACAGAATCAATACACGACTCAGAGCCAGTGACGTCAAAAGCATCGGCACCAACAGCTGTAGATTCAAATGCAGAGACACAATCGACTGGAGAAGCGTTGACAGCACAAACATTAAACTCTTTACGGACACCGCAGTATTCTGTTAAACCAGCAACGATAGCGACAGAAGCGTCAACACTTTCATCAGACGAAAGTCAAACAGCTTTAACGTCATCGTCAGATCTAGTGAGTGTAGTACCACGACAACAAACTGTAACAAAGACCATAACATCGATGGCGCCGTCAACAACGGCAGAAGATGAGACAGTGTCCGTCGTATCTGTGCCTGTGACAACGTTATTAATACCGAGTGACAGTAATACTGCATCAGATGACGACGCTACCGTAAACGAAACGTCACTGACAACAGAGAAAACTGCAGTACAGTCAACGCTACCGTTGTCCGTGACGACACAACCGGGCGTTTCAGCAACAGAACAAGCGACGACAGCGCCGTCTAGTGGCCTGAAAGCAGAAACACTGACAACAGCTGGAATGTCTTATTCGGTAACAACAATGTCAGAACCGAACCAATTATCAGGAGCGCCTACAGGAGCGTTATCCACGGATGTGATACAGTCAACGGAACAATCCACTAACTCATCGGCGAGTCCATCGAGTACCTTGAAAAGTGTACACACTTCGGACGCGGTATTTACAGCAACAGAAGCCGAAACATTGTCACAGGGGGCAGACACAGAATCTAAACTACGAGTGACATCACCGACTGCAACGGACGTTACGACCTCTAAAGATACGACATCCTCAGGATCAGAAACATCACTTGAAGCGGTACAAACAATTACTTCGACAGATTCAGTAGCATCAGAGACCACTTACCCCGTCACTTTATCGACGCCTGAAGAAATGGAATCACAAACATCGTCGAGTTATAAACTGCCAGAAACGTTAAACGCTGGAGACGAAACTCTTACAACGAAAAGCTATATACGTGGCACAAAAGGACCAGCAAACACATTGTCTACCTTGCAGAGAACATCAGCGTTATTCACAGACAACGTTATGTCGCTAAAACCAGTGGCAACAGACATTACAACGGCCCCCGAAGAAACTAAATCCACAGAATCTGAACTATCACTAGAGGCCCTAGAGAAAAAGACATCCTCAGAAATAGCACGTTCAGAAAATTCAGCGTCCACGTCTCCCGTTACTTCGCCGGTGACTGAAGAAATTCAACCTAACGAAACGCAGTCAGTCTCAAGTCATACATTGGTACAAATGGCATATACTGGGGACAAAACACTTGGTACAGAAACCGACGCACATACAACACAGGAATCAGCAAATACAGCATTTAATTTATATACAACACCAGTGTCATTCACAGACACCGCTACAACACTAAAGATAGAAGAAAGAGAAGGTGTAACTCATAAAGAAACTAAATCCACAGAATCTCAAACGTCACTAGAAGCGGTAGAGGAAAAGACATCCTCAGAAACAGCACGTTCAGAAACGTCACCATACACGCATCCCGTCACTTCTTCGCCGGTGACTGAAGAAATGCAATCTGAGGAAACGCTGACAGCATCAAGTCATAAATCGGTACAAATGGCACATGCTGGGGACAAAACACTTGGTACAGAAACCGACGCACATACAACACAGGAATCAACAAATACAGCATTTAATTTATATACAACACCAGCCTCATTCACAGACACTACAACACTAAAGATAGAAGAAAGAGAAGGTGTAACTCATAAAGAAACTAAATCCACAGAATCTCAAACGTCACTAGAAGCGGTAGAGAAAAAGACATCCTCAGAAACAGCACGTTCAGAAACGTCACCATACACGCCTCCCGTCACTTCTTCGCCGGTGACTGAAGAAATGCAATCTGAGGAAACGCTGACAGCATCAAGTCATAAATCGGTACAAATGGCACATACTGGGGACAACACACTTGGTACAGAAACCGACGCACATACAACACAGGAATCAACAAATACAGCATTTAATTTATATACAACACCAGTGTCATTCACAGACACCGTTACAAGACTAAAGACTGGAGAACCGGAGGGCACAACTCATGAAGGAACTAAATCCACAGATTCAGAAACAGTTCTAGAAACGACAGAACCGGCAGAGGTCACGTCGTCTTCTGTTATTTTATCGGTGTCTCAAGAAATGAGATCCAAGGGAACATCGAGTCACGGTATAACTCATGAAGGAACTAAATCCACAGATTCAGAAACAGTTCTAGAAACGACAGAACCGGCAGAGGTCACGTCGTCTTCTGTTATTTTATCGGTGTCTCAAGAAATGCGATTTAAGGAAACGCAGACAGCATCGAGTCACGGTATAACTCATGAAGGAACTAAATTCTCAGAATCGGAAACAGTCGTAGAAACGACAAAACCGGCAGAGATCACGCCGTCTCCTGTCATTTCACCGGTGTCTCAAGGAATGAGATCCCAGGGCACATCGAGTCACGAGTTGGCAGAAACGGTGTATACTGAAGGTCAAACAGTTACAACAGTAACAGACACGCAGAGTATAACACAGGGCCCAGCAGCTACGTTCGTGTCAGAACGTCGACAAGAAACTGTATCGAAAACGACACAACCGCCTACAGAGCCAGTGCTAACGACTACGGATACCGGAGAACCACAGGTACGGCCTTCGGAACCAACAACAACCACAGTACATTCCAAGTTACCAGCATCGTCAATGCCAACAGAAGGTTTTAAAGCGGAACCGATAATCTCGACAGTTGAATCAACGGCGGAGCCAGTATTGCCGACAATTGTTTTGATTGCGACAGCAGAGTCAGAACGACCGGATATGACGACGTCTTCGGTAAACTCAAGCAAAGACATATCAACAGAAGGTTTCAAAGCGGAATCGCCAATATCAACGACTGAATCAACGGCGGAGCCAGTATTGCCGACAATTGTTTTGATTGCGACAGCAGAGTCAGAACGACCGGATATGACGACGTCTTCGGTAAACTCAAGCAAAGACATATCAACAGAAGGTTTCAATGCGGAATCGCCAATATCAACGGCGGAGCCAATATTGGCGACAATTGTTTTGGTTGCAACAGCAAAGTCAGAAATTCCTTCAACGGAACGACCGGATACGGCGACGTCTACGGTAAACTCAAGCAAAGACATATCATCAACCACTGCTGAGTCTGCTTCGGAACAGTCAGCGACAAGCGTGCGAACCTATTTAACGTCACCAGTACCACGAGAAGAACCGAACGCAACTTTTAAAACAGACTCAACAAAGTTGACATTCGAATCGACTACGGAAACCGTGTTGCCAACACCGTCGCTGATTGAGTCAGGAGCAATAACAGAACAATACAGAGGGAACAGGACTTTAACAGACACCACTGAGAACACCGTATCAACTTCTCCTGTATCGGGTTTAGGGCAGCCGCAACAAGAACCGAGTACATTTTCCAGCATAAAATCAACAAAAATGGGACACGAATCGCTTACTGAGTCCACATTGCCGACAACTTCACCGACTGCGACATTAGAATCAGAAAAGCCGCCACTACAAAATGAGGTAACGATACGTTTAGCGGATATAACTGAGAACTTGACGGAAAGTTCACCTACGTCAGTTACAGTACAGTCACGAGAAGAACCGAATACAACTTCGAGCATAATATCAACAGAGATGAGACACGAATCGCTTACTGAGTCCATATTGCCGGCATCTTCACGGACTGCAAAATTAGAATCAAAAGAGCCAACACAACAAAATGATGTTACGATACCTTTAACGAATATAACTGAGAACTTGACAGAAAGTTCACCTGCGCCCAATGTTACAGAACAGTCACGAGAAGAACCGAATACAACTTCGAGCATAATATCAACAGAGATGGGACACGAATCGCTTACTGAGTCCATATTGCCGGCAACTTCACGGACTGCAAAATTAGAATCAAAAGAGCCAACACAACAAAATGATGTTACGATACCTTTAACGAATATAACTGAGAACTTGACAGAAAGTTCACCTGCGCCCAATGTTACAGAACAGTCACGAGAAGAACCGAATACAACTTCGACCATAATATCAACAGAGATGGGACACGAATCGCTTACTGAGTCCATATTGCCGGCAACTTCACGGACTGCAAAATTAGAATCAAAAGAGCTAACACAACAAAATGATGTAACGATACCTTTAGCGTATATAACTGAGAACTTGACGGAAAGTTCACTTGCATCAGTTACAGTACAGTCACGAGAAGAACCGAATACAACTTCGAGCATAATATCAACAGAGATGGGACACGAATCGCTTACTGAGTCCATATTGCCGGCAACTTCACGGACTGCAAAATTAGAGTCAAAAGAGCCAACGCAACAAAATGAGGTAACGATACCTTTAGCGTATATAACTGAGAACTTGACGGAAAGTTCACTTGCATCAGTTACAGTACAGTCACGAGAAGAACCGACTACAACTTCGAGCATAATATCAACAGAGATGGGACACGAATCGCTTACTGAGTCCATATTGCCGGCAACTTCACGGACTGCAAAATTAAAGTCAAAAGAGCCAACGCAACAAAATGAGGTAACGATACCTTTAGCGTATATAACTGAGAACTTGACGGAAAGTTCACTTGCATCAGTTACAGTACAGTCACGAGAAGAATCGACTACAACTTCGAGCATAATATCAACAGAGATGGGACACGAATCGCTTACTGAGTCCATATTGCCGGCAACTTCACGGACTGCAAAATTAGAATCAAAAGAGCCAACACAACAAAATGATGTAACGATACCTTTAACGATTATAACTGAGAACTTGACAGAAAGTTCACCTGCGCCAAATGTTACAGAACAGTCACGAGAAGAATCGACTACAACTTCGAGCATAATATCAACAGAGATGGAACACGAATCGCTTACTGAGTCCATATTGCCGGCAACTTCACGGACTGCAAAATTAGAATCAAAAGAGCCAACACAACAAAATGAGGTAACGATACCTTTAACGATTATAACTGAGAACTTGAGAGAAAGTTCACCTGCGCCAAATGTTACAGAACAGTCACGAGAAGAATCGACTACAACTTCGAGCATAATATCAACAGAGATGGAACACGAATCGCTTACTGAGTCCATATTGCCGGCAACTTCACGGACTGCAAAATTAGAATCAAAAGAGCCAACACAAAGAAATGAGGTAACGATACCTTTAACGATTATAACTGAGAACTTGAGAGAACGTTCACCTGCGCCAAATGTTACAGAACAGTCACGAGAAGAATCGACTACAACTTCGAGCATAATATCAACAGAGATGGAACACGAATCGCTTACTGAGTCCATATTGCCGGCAACTTCACGGACTGCAAAATTAGAATCAAAAGAGCCAACACAACAAAATGAGGTAACGATACCTTTAACGATTATAACTGAGAACTTGAGAGAAAGTTCACCTGCGCCAAATGTTACAGAACAGTCACGAGAAGAACCGAATACAACTTCGAGCATAATATCAACAGAGATGAGACACGAATCGCTTACTGAGTCCATATTGCCGGCATCTTCACGGACTGTAAAATTAGAATCAAAAGAGCCAACACAACAAAATGAGGTAACGATACCTTTAGCGTATATAACTGAGAACTTGACGGAAAGTTCACTTGCATCAGTTACAGTACAGTCACGAGAAGAACCGAATACAACTTCGAGCATAATATCAACAGAGATGGGACACGAATCGCTTACTGAGTCCATATTGCCGGCAACTTCACGGACTGCAAAATTAGAATCAAAAGAGCCAACACAACAAAATGAGGTAACGATACCTTTAACGATTATAACTGAGAACTGGAGAGAAAGTTCACCTGCGCCAAATGTTACAGAACAGTCACGAGAAGAACCGACTACAACTTCGAGCATAATATCAACAGAGATGGGACACGAATCGCTTACTGAGTCCATATTGCCGGCAACTTCACGGACTGCAAAATTAGAATCAAAAGAGCCAACACAACAAAATGAGGTAACGATACCTTTAACGATTATAACTGAGAACTGGAGAGAAAGTTCACCTGCGCCAAATGTTACAGAACAGTCACGAGAAGAACCGACTACAACTTCGAGCATAATATCAACAGAGATGGGACACGAATCGCTTACTGAGTCCATATTGCCGGCAACTTCACGGACTGCAAAATTAGAATCAAAAGAGCCAACACAACAAAATGAGGTAACGATACCTTTAACGATTATAACTGAGAACTGGAGAGAAAGTTCACCTGCGCCAAATGTTACAGAACAGTCACGAGAAGAACCGACTACAACTTCGAGCATAATATCAACAGAGATGGGACACGAATCGCTTACTGAGTCCATATTGCCGGCAACTTCACGGACTGTAAAATTAGAATCAAAAGAGCCAACACAACAAAATGAGGTAACGATACCTTTAACGATTATAACTGAGAACTGGAGAGAAAGTTCACCTGCGCCAAATGTTACAGAACAGTCACGAGAAGAACCGACTACAACTTCGAGCATAATATCAACAGAGATGGGACACGAATCGCTTACTGAGTCCATATTGCCGGCAACTTCACGGACTGCAAAATTAGAATCAAAAGAGCCAACACAACAAAATGAGGTAACGATACCTTTAACGATTATAACTGAGAACTGGAGAGAAAGTTCACCTGCGCCAAATGTTACAGAACAGTCACGAGAAGAACCGACTACAACTTCGAGCATAATATCAACAGAGATGGGACACGAATCGCTTACTGAGTCCATATTGCCGGCAACTTCACGGACTGCAAAATTAGAATCAAAAGAGCCAACACAACAAAATGATGTAACGATACCTTTAACGGATATAACTGAGAACTGGAGAGAAAGTTCACCTACGTCAGTTGCAGAACAGTCTCGAGAAGAACCGAATACAACTTTCAGGACAGAATCTACAACGTCGGAACACGGGTCGACTACGGTAAACAGATCCCCACTAACGTCGATGATTGCAAAGGACGAGTCAGAAGCGGCCACAGAGCTATATAGTGGAAAGACAACCTTAAAAGGTGCAACTGGCAACTTCCTACCAACTACTTCTCTGTCGGTTTCTGAACAGTCAATAACAAGTATCCAGACGCTATTGCAAACCAAATTATCATCATCAATGTCACGACAAGAGACTGATGCAACTTCCAGAACAGAACCAACAAAGTTGGCTTTCGAATTGACTATGGACACCATGTTGCCAACAGTTGCAAAGGTAGAGTCAGAAGAGCAATATAGTGGAAAGACGCTCTTAAGGGATGCAACCGGCAACTTTCTATCGGCAACTACTCCTCTGTCGGTTTCAGAACAGTCAATAGCAACCGTGGAGACGCTATTGCAAAGCAATTTACCATCACCAATGTCACGACACGAGACAGATTCCAGAACAGAATCACCAAAGTTGGCGTTCGGAACGACTATGCAAACCATGTTACCAACTATTACAAACGTAGAATCAGATGCGACAACACAGAAGTATAGGAGAAAGACGTCATTACCAGATACGACTGAAAATTCGCCATCAGTCACTTCAGAATCGCCAGCAACAAAATACGTTACTCAATCGAAAATTTCAGTTAAATACACGGACGAGACAGAAATCCCTGAACTGACTACACTAAAAGAATCGAGTCCTCAGGCAGTGACCGAGAAGCCTGTCATAGAGGCGTTTGTCACAACGTCGCCAGAACGGACGTCAGAAAAGTTTTCACAGATTTCCAACGACACGACTATAAATTTGGACTCATACGGAACTACGTTAAGTAAAATACAGACGGATACGGTGTCACTGTGGACAATGGTAGACAACGAATCGACTGGTTCCGTGACTGGCAGCAAAGAACATCAAAGTACTCTCTCATCAGTGATGTCAGATGTAACAGTTCCGACTGTAGAGGGGACAGTTACTACACTTCCAAGCGTACGCGAGTTACTGGTAACGAAACCAACGCATAAAGATGACACAAGAATCTATTTACTAACAACTGAGCCTACAGTACAGTCGAGTCCATCATCTGCCGCTGTAACTCAACATGAAATAACAGTAACAGGTACAGCGAAGCTCATGGAGTATTCTAAGATACCATCTGCGGCATCGGATATGTTTACAACCGAACCTGCTTCTGATTTTCCAACAATATTATTTACAAAATCTTCAGTTGTTTCGGAACTATCAAGAGCTACGTCAGTGACGAGAAGAACAAGTACAATAGGTAAACCAGTGGTAACGATGAAACCGCTAGGAATATTATCAATATTAAACAAACTTCACGGCTGTACTGAGTATCCTTGCGTTCGCCCTCAAAAACCACGGCCTGAAATCGCTGACCACAGTCAGTTCCCTCGTCCACATGAAGATGACAGTGAAGTTGCTCCGATCTTCTCGACAACAGAGAGTAAACACATTGACCATCACCAGAAAGTAAACACCTGCCAACCGCACGGCCGACTCCGTAGAATTCACAACCTACAACACTGCGACAGCCAATCACTGGAAAGTCAAACTCCGCAAACAGTCTGTTGGTCAAAATATCTCTGACGGGCTTCAGAAACATTACCCTCAGCTTAATCATTCCGATCGTGTTGACTACTCGACCCAAAATCGGAAATCTAATGTATTAAATAAACTGCATCCACAACAGACTGCTGGTTACCACAAGCAGAGTCGCGTTCAGCAGCAACCCGCTGAACGACATCGGCAAAAGTATGTCAACGAATCCAAGAATCGACCTGTTCGACCAAAACTGAGCGGACTTCATCGAGGCGATCGTGGAAGCGATAACACGCGCGACGGAACTACAGGTGATCGCAGACTGGAGAACTTGCGGCAGAAACCGAAGAGTTTTCTCACGGTCAGCGAAGCGCGTCGAGAAATGAACAGACACAATCATTACCAGCGACAACAGTTACAGCATCTCCGCAACCTGTATCTTTACAGTCACCGCCCTGTGTGACAGCATTAACGCTACGTTTCCAGCAACTGAAACATCGATGATCATGTGACAGACTACAGGAGTTTCAAAAAAAGTTAAGAACCAACTTCTTTTAACGTGTCAGCGCGCTGTATTTGTCTATACTGTTTCCGTCCTTAGTTTATTCGTAATGTAAACAAACAGGCGTGGCATATCTGAATTGCTATTTGCTGCTTGAATTAGAGGCGTGACACTCTGACAGAAGAAGTACAGACAAGATACATATAATATTGATACTGTACAAACACACGTAAATTGTAATTATTTACCCTGACCAAAGTAATATTTGGTCACTGTGTCAGACCGACATTGAAATATTTTGTAATCCGTAAGAAATTACCCTGACCAAAGTAATATTTGGTCACTGTGTCAGACCGACATTGAAATATTTTGTAATCCGTAAGAAATCAGTTAATGGCCCTTTTATTAACCGATTAAAAATCGCAACAAAGGAAAAAAGTAAAGTTTATTTAAAACGAAAATAGAATCTGTGAAATTACCAGCGTGAAATTATCAATCGCTGTCAGAGAGTAATTCAATCCCTTTCATATCTGTGTCTGAAATTGTATCATCACTTGAGTCAGCGTAATTGTTGATTAGACTGTTTACACCGACGTCGGTAATGTGGGCCAGTTCCCAAAGCTTATCTTTTGCCTTGATTATAATACGCTCAATACAATGACACCACTCTTGTCCGCCGTTGTTTCATTCACCTCCTTCTCTATCAATTGTTTTATATCAGACAGCTTATATATGTTGTGTTATGACGGGCAACATATCCTTTCAACTGGCTTCATATTAATTCAGTAGGATTCAGAATACAGCGATAAGGAGGAAGTCTTAAAAAGACGTGCCCCGATTTAAGTGGCAAGGTAACACTTACATGACGATACACAGATTTTTCACATGCACGTAACACGTTACTGTGTGAACACTGTCAATCCCCTAACCAATAGGGTTTGAGGTTTACCACGTGGGTTTGTTTACATCCGGACTGAACTAAGAACGGAAATAGCATACAGAGCGCTAAGAGGAACAGCTTTTGAAAAATTACAAAAAAAATTTGATCATTAATTTTTAGTTTAACAAATTTTCTTTTCCTTCCTGTTGAAAATTACTGTCCCTCAGCGACAGTCTATCAACTTGAACCGATAAAACATGTCACACTGCTTATTAAATTTTATTTCAGAAATACAAATTATTTATCAACTCTTCTGGTCGATAGTGTTTCAGGAACTGTGATACTGTTTAAAAAAACTGATATTTACAATTGTAAATTTATAACTTAATAAAGACGTCAATAAATGTTTTATTTATTTAAAGCTTTCTGTTTTTAAAACTATAAATTATGGAAAAGAATCTTATTACCTTGTGTATCCAGACACGTCAGTAATCCTCGTTGCAACCTTTCTTGTGTAAAATTACGTGTTTCCGGGCATCAAGTTTTATCATCTGGTTAATAAATATCGGTATGGAGAACCATACATGACTTCCATGTTCTAAGATTTATATTTAAAATCATTTTCGAAATGAAATATTTCCATAGAAAATAGTTCTTTATCCCAGCTTACTTTTACTTACTGCTTCAGCCTTAACCACAGCACTGTGGTCACTAACGTATACGCTCTCACGTTATCGCACACGATTTTCTCTGATAACGGCAGTCGATGGCACTGCCGAAACGTCTGGTTTTGCAGAAAACATTGGACTACGGCCAAACAGCCCGGGAAGGAATTTTAACAACAAACTACTTCTTTGTTGCTGATAACGTAGTACGCATATAAAAAAAACCCTCCCCCTTCAACTATAATTTTCATTTATAGAAAATACCCCCACCCCGTTTAACTAGTCTCTTCATTTATAAATATTTCATCTACGTTTCTACAGTGGATTATTAAGATCTTCTTATCAGGATACTTTATTTATCAAAATTAAGTACTTTACTCTTGTTAAAACATAAAACGTTGCAGGTAAACTACCCCTTTTTCTTAACCGATCTTCACCAAAATCAAAAAGCCTTGAGTTCTCTACAATTCAGAACTGTATGCAAAAAATTATTTAATTCTGTTTAAATATACGGCAGTTATCGTTCGTCATAACAAATTTACCCTTGTTAAAACATAAAACGTTGCAGGTAAACTATCCCTTTCCCTTAACCAATCTTCACCAAAAACAATAGGCCTTGAGTACTCTACAATTCAGGACTGTATGCAAAAATTATTTGATTCTGTTTGATTTTGCGACTGTTATCGTTTGCCATAGAAAAAATTCTACACAATGACACACAGACAGACACATAGACACTTTTAGAAAAATGACTTTTCTTCATGTTTTGAAGGTAGTACAATCAGAATCAGCTGTTATCTCGAACACGATTTTTTTCGCCATTACCATACTTCAATTTCATTATGGAACATGGAAGTAAAAAATTACACCCTCCCCTTCAACTACCGTTTTATTTATAGAAAATTACCCCCTCCCCTTTCACCTACCCTTTTCATTTATAGATATTTCATCTACCTTTCTACAATAGAATATTATGACCTTCTTTTCAGGATCCTTAATTTCTTAAAATTAAGTACTTTACCCTTGTTAAAACGTAAAACATTGAAGGTAAACTACCCCTTTCCCTTAACAAATCTTCACCAACATCAACAGGTCTTGAGTCCTCTACAACTCGGCCACATATGCAAAAACGTATTTGATTCTGTTTGAATTTCCGGGAGTTATCGTTCGCCATAGAAAAAATTCTACACACAGACACTTTTCGGAAAATGACTTTTCTTCATGTTTTGGGGGTAGTACAATCAGTACCTTAAGTACTGATTAAGCTAAGCACTACCTTAAGGTAGTACCTTATCTCGAACACGATTTTTTCGCGATCACCATACTTCCATTTACTTACGGAACATGGAAGTAAACATTTGCAATTCTTTTATAAAGCGTTAGTCAGTTATGAAAATTAAACAGATTCACTTTGAGGGTACAGATTCAAGTCAACGAGTACAGAATCATGCCTGGACTTCTACAAGGTGATGGTCCTCCCCTCATTTTTCTAGTGGTCTGAGAATTATACTGTAACAAAACCCCAGCCCAATACTGGCAGACACGTGAGATGTCTCAGGCGCGTGACAGCATATACACTGTTACGACGCGACGGTCTAACTGATCTTCGTATGGTACTGTGGAAAACAAAACAGAAGACACCAATGAAGTCACTAATAACCAGCTTTAATTATCACAATTAATAATTTGTAATCAACAAGATAGTCTCTTACAACAATTTAAGTAAAATTTGTCCACACGCAATAATAATGTCAACTACAAAGAATTCCGCACTAATTATAACACAATAACACTTCGGTAAAATACTTTTACAAACACTCGATCCGCGCTAAGGAAATCGCTCACTGTCAACTGACTAACGCCGGCTGCTGTGGCTTTTTATAGATAGCGCAGGTCTTCTAAATACTGTCCATCCTCAATTTCACGCCACTTAACTCCAGAGGACTCTAGTACGTACTTGTGCGCGGCCTCGACTGAGACTCACACCTGGAAGGGACGGGTGGTAGATATTCTCGACTGTTCGACAATAGACATTCAAATTCGCAAAATCTATGTGTATGTAGGGCAGGAAGTGAATATTATGAGTATACAAGATAGGATTGCCCAGTGTCGGACAAAATGGTTGGAACATCTTAAACCGAATGGATGGCCGCCGCATCCCAAAACAACTATTGAATTAAAGCCGAATGGACGGAGGGAGTGTGGGACGTCAGAAGAAGCTTCGGACTGACCATCTCTAGTCTATCTGCTTGGAACCGGAACAAACTATTTTGCAAAAAGGAGCCCTCTTCCACTGAGCTTCTTGTTTTTGTTGGCCTTCATATTGTACTACTCATTCTCCTAGTTCCCCTACTCCTCGTCGTTCTTCTTGCCCATTTGTTATTGTTATTTATTCTTCTTCTTTTCTCTTTCTCATCCTCCTCCCCCTCCTCGTCCTCCCCCATCTTACTATTCCCTCTCCTCCTACTTCTTTCTCCTCCTCCTCCTCCTCCTCCTCCTCCTCCTCCTCCTCCTCCTCCTCCTCCTCCTCCTCCTCCTCCTCCTCCTCCTCCTCCTCCTTCTCCTTCTCCTCCTCCTCCTCCTTCTCCTTCTCCTTCTTCTTCTTCTTCTTCTTCTTCTTCTTCTTCTTCTTCTTCTTCTTCTTCTTCTTCTTCTTCTTCTTCTTCTTCTTCTTTTTTTTTTCACATTCTCTACAATATCTTCCTTTGTTGTCATCCATCCACCCCGTCCCATTTCTCTTTCTGTTTGTCTATCCCCTCCGCCTTTCTCACTTTGTACATTTATGGACCAACCAAACTACTGCTTACGCTTTGTTTGTTTGAATGTGGAATTATTTGTCGTAATGGTTGATGAACGTCAGTGTCGTAAAACTGAGAACTCTTTATTTAAATTTATTTGAAGTAAAGAGCTGCACTAAAGGCGAAGGCGAGAGGAAAGCGCAAACGGTTCGTGATCCTAATACAAGAAAGTGGTAGAGTTTGGATAACAATGGAGTCACATTATCCGGCTGTAGCCTACGCTACGTGACAGCTTTCCCGTACCGTATCGATCCCGTCCGACGACAGGACTGGTGTTTTCAGTTATGTTGGATTTCCGGTAAGCGACAGAAATAATAACAACAACAGCAACGGCAACTGTGATTACTGTTTGAACCAGTGGCGGCTGGTGTTTACAAATTTGCGTGGGCGGGGGGTTTGGTAATATGGAAAAACTAGAAAGTTACCGTTTTCTCAGAAAGAAAGCCATTGATAATATGCAATGACGTCACTTCTATAGGTATGTCTACCTATGCCAGATTCGGTGGTTGTACATGGGGGTTGTACATAGTTCCAAAATCCTTGCAGAGATACGACTCAATGAGTGTACAGCCATCTGCAAACCGCGTTACGAGTGTTCAGTTGTTGTACTGAGACAGAGTATTAAGGAGGAACAGGCAGGATACCTACACTGCGCGACAGAAAAATAAGGAAATCGGCTTGTATGAAAATTACTTCAGTGGAACTCGCGAATAACGATAACTCGGATATAACGAGCAAAAGTACGAGATTTGTTTGATTTTGTATCTTAGTAATGATAATTAGGCTCGCTTTTAACGAGTACGAACGCATTAGAAACTCGGTTATAACCAGCATTTTATCGCACGCTTGTTCATGGGTTAAGGTCTAACAAAGGTTCGTTACAATACAGCATTTAAACATTCGTTTAAAGTCATTAACGCAATTTAGTGAAACTGATAATGTTAGTGATTAATTCGTGGAATATTTAAATAAATTACAAAACTGTTTTGATATCTACAGATACAAAATTACTAAACAAACAAAAATAGATGACTTTGATAAGGTTAATTAAGTTCTGTGTGCGGAATATTTTGACGATTCCATTAGAACGAAGTACAAAAAGACAAATACATTAGGGTGAGTTTTCTTGTAATTTAAAAACAAATATTGTACAAGTAGCATGGAAAGTTTTGCGTTTTTTGCCAGATAGCCGGCTGATTTTTGATAAGTTTTTACTACACATTTAGCCTACTTTTACTATATTTCGCGAATGGACTATACGCCAATATTCAGCAAAGAATGATAGCGTATAAAAATGTTTAAAATCTAAATTTCGCTTTTAATCCTGGCTGAAGATAGTGATGATGATGGCTTACTTGCCGAAGGTTTGTGAATAATTAGAACAATACCCGAAAGTTAAACATGTAGATTAGTAGACAGCAAGTTTTAACAAGTTACAGATAATTTACAGAAATGTAGTTAACGTAATTATTACTTTGATAACATAAATTCATTTTTAACAACCCGCTTGACTATTGTGAGGTGGGTCTATACCGCCCATTTTGTACGGACATTCGTGTATTTGCATAATACAACGGTTAAGTTTATTACGAGAGGGCTACAGCCCCGCTCGCTGACGTATCTAGCGGATGGAAAGCGGGGATTTTCCCTTCCCTGGGAAGCGATGTGGTTTGCGTTTGGGTAGGCGCCTGGAAATGGTCCCTTCGGAGAACTGTAATAGCGCGGAGCGCAATTGTGGAACACACTTCTCCCCAACAGTACATGGTCGGTAGAAGATGTCCACGACCGACCGGGCCAATTAGAAACGGGCTTTGCCAGAAACATCGACCCCACATAGTCGGGGGGGGGGGGGGCGAAAATGTGTAGAGAAAGAAGAAGAATATATACACAAATACATACCTTCTTCTTCTTCTTCTTCTTCTTCTTCTTCTTCTTCTTCTTCTTCTTCTTCTTCTTCTTCTTCTTCTTCTTCTTCTTCTGCACTACATGGCTTGGGTCATAGCCCGTTTCGACTTCACAGAGTCTCTGACCATTTTTCCAGGGCCTTCCACGATCTCTCGTGCCCACTGGCCTATATTCAAACGCTTGTTTAGGAATACGCGTTTATTTTCTCCAGAACCTGTACTCGTTTATTACGCCTGTATTCGTTTATTTTCTCCAGAACCGATTGTAACTTTAGGGCTTTCCTTATGTCGTCGTTTCGTAGACGATCTCTCAAACTACATCGCTTCACTGCTCTTAAAAATTTTATTTCCAAGGCCTGTATTTTGAAACATCTTTTTGCGGGAGAGTGCATGTTTCACATTCATACATTGAAATCGGCACAGCCACGACCTTGTAGAACTTTAGCTGTGCCTCCCTCCGCGTTTTATTCTTCAATAGTCGTCTTATTGTTCCACAGGTATAACTAAATTTATTTAACGTTCTCTCTGTATCGTTATCCTTCCTACATAATATGTCACATCCTAAATAATTAAAATGTGATACCTGCTTCAAAACACTATTATCAATTACAATTTTTGTTCTTACAGAGTTCTTCCCTAGGAAGGTCATTATTTTTGTCTTAATATTTGAGATCTTAAAGTCGTATTTCTGGGAGATTCTATGCATAGTATAAATAGACCTTTGTAATTCATTTTCATTCTTCTCTATAATTATTTGGCCACCTGCGTATAGTAATGTGCTAAGTGATTCCTTATCCGAGATTTGTATACCTGCATTGACGGACGTTCATCCATTCTCGCAAAATTTCGTCAATATACATATTAAATAAACTTGGAGAGAGGCAACATACACACCTATATATAATATTACTGCATACATCGAGTATGGATAATATCGTACTTCAATGATTAACGTTTATTTTACATTTCTTCTTTTGCACGCCGTCACTTTACAAATTACTACTGCACAATAGTCATCTCTGTTATGCTTTACACTGAATTATTCCCCCTTATCCCTTTACCTATTTCATTTACCTAGAACATATTACACAACGCAATACACTATTTTTTCCTGCTGCTTTTCTATTGGTAATCGAAGAAAAACTAGTTATACTTTTTATTGCTTTTAGATTAACTACCCGTTTCTTGGAACAAAATTTTCCTCGATTACCGAGAAACAAAATACTTGGAAAAAAATAAAATAAAGATACGCTGAAGTGAAAACAAGTTACTTAACAACGCTAAATAAGAATGTGAACCTCTGTTGTCTCATAGCCGCTCCATAAATGTTCTATGGAGCATGGCAGAGACTAACTATTATTTTGTCGAGAGGAGCACTAACCGGATTTATTTCTCTCTTAATATTTTCACGGTGTAATACAGAATTGATTATACACAAAGTAGCTACTATAATAGTCTACGTCTATAAGAAGTACGAACATTGTGTCGTGACGAACGCTTACAGTAGACGCAGAATGGAGTCACACCAGTACCTGATCGTAATTGCTGCTCTGATTACGTCCTGCGTATATGCACAGGTAAGCGTTATACCAGTGATTCCCAAAGTGGGGTCCGCGGAGACTTTTAAGTAAAAATAGAGTATACCGTAATTTCTTCCGATTTTTGTATAGTCTAAAATGTAAATTTTAGAATCTTAAAACAATTAGTATAAGATTCCAGTATTTTTTTGGTACAAACTAATTGTAATTGTAAAGTAATTTCAAACTAATGGCTTTAATAATGTCTTTAAATCATGTCGTGTAGCAGATCTGTTTGTAAGGCAAACTGACTAGAGCGCCGCACCAACGCATTGTTTTAGTTCACGTATAAGCACTGTATCTAGCTTATAAGCACTGTGCCTTAGCAAAACGTTTTCAACCATGTAGCTGGTTTTACGCCTAAGTAGCTGGATTTCGACATGCGTGGGGCTGGAAAGATAGAGCCGAGGTTGGCAAAGTTAAGAAATAACCTTCGTGTCTAGAGTGAATTAATATTGAAATCATCAGACATTAAACTTAATATTGCAGAGCTAATTGTTCAAAAGCAGCTTCATTGTTCAGATTAAACTATGTTTGATATCTTTAATATTATAATTTTGCAAGTTAAGAGAATTTTGATTGTAATACATTTTAATTAATATATAAGAGTTTGTATCGTATTTTCTGTTTGTTTTATTTCATAACTCAGACGGGGTCCGTGAAATTTTTAATTTTTTGAGGGGAGTCCGAGGACTGAAAAGTTTGGGAACCGCTGCGTTATACCATTTCAGTCAATGGCGTGGCGTGGGTATATAACACCTGTTGCCGGTTGTGACAGGCCTACAACTACAACTTAACCTACAAATTACTTCGAATATTCTCTTGTACCAAGTGTTCTTTTTAGAGCATTTTCTATCATTCGCTAGGAAAAGAAGAGGGTCCCGGTTCAACGGGATCTGACTCTCATTATACTTACAGAGAATAAATCAGAACACAAATAATCGAATTAAAAATAATATAGACAAACAGAGAAACACATGACGAAACGAACAAAACACAAATAAGTACGTAGTATCTGCTGCACGTCAGTTCCGAAAACGAACATACCTGCTAACTGAGCGTTTTGCCGGTTTATACAGCGGCAACACATTTTGTGGACGAGCGTGTACCCCTCCAAAGTTTGTACAGTGACAACTACTACGAGGTCAATGACCGTAGCAGTAAAACGTTGCCGATGTCTGAGCTGGCAACACAAGACGGTCCAAGTGCCCAGCAGTTCGAAAGCATTGCTACGCTTTTCTTCAAGTTCCCCTACTAATATTGTACGGATTTCAAATTATTCAATAACTAAAGTATATGCTACGCTACTGAGTGGTAGCAAAGTCGCGCAACCCAAAAAATACAACATAGTTATGAAAGTATAAATTAAATGAGTAAATATATAATACATTTGGTTGTCAATTTATTCAGCGTAATAAAATTTATTTTCGAGTTTCCATGTGAGCAATCAATCGTTTACAGGTAATCATATAAATTAAATACTCCGTTGGAAAAAAGTTATTACAAACAGCACACGCTTTACCATACAATTATGTTGACTGTTTAAGTAAGGCAACATATTGTTTAAAACTAATGTCATGTTGAAAAACAAATTCAGAAATATCTCTTATTAATTATAAATATATTACCCCTGACTCGGAACATTAAAGTTCCGATTCAGTAGTGATATATTTATAACAAATACCCGTTAACTCAAAACCGTTAGGTTCCTTATTTTAAGTGTTACTGTGTTATAAGCATTGTATATACACATTAAACGTTATGTTTTTCTCAACCATGGCTTTTATTTACTTCAGCAATAAACTAAAAATCAAAAACCGTTGTCACCTAATCTCACAAACGAAAACAACATGTATTTTCGCTTTGCATTAAGGAATAGGACAATTTACAATTAGTACACTTTTTCTTTTCCACATCGTAATATATCGATACGATCGCATATTAAAAACATCGGTAATGTACTGCAGAAACGGCTAAAGGTACAGTTCCGGTGCTGCTAAATAGCATTTGTTTATTTACTTGTTACTATGGTAATTAATTCTGGTCTCCATGGTGTTGACATCTTTATACTCGTCAACAAAAGGGCATAATTAAAAGGGCCTAAATCATCCGGATGGAGCAGAATATCAAATACCAAGTTAGACAGTGTTTTCGCCTTGTGTCAAAAGTTACCTGTGCAAAATTAGGTGGCAATCGGTGTAATGGTGTGGATTTGTATTCAATACAAAGAAACAAATTCTCAGACTTTGAGTTTTATATATATATATATATATATATATATATATATATATATTAGTTAATTAACGGTCACGTCATGGACAACAAATTCCAGGACTATCTCTTATGTCTCTACGTACCCCTGTTGTCGAGAACAGCGTTTTCAAATTCTGCACGGTTGCATGACTTTTCGACCGGTCGTTACAAACTGAATTCTGAGTATAATTAGGTTAAATAGAAACCAATTACTTTAGGTTAATTATGAACTTTTATTTGTAAGTAGTCCCGACTGATGTAATCATCATATTCAGAGGGGCCGCTATCAAACATGGGCGGTTCCAGAACAGTCCGAGAGCGGGACCAAAGTTTACATTTCTAGTGGGTTTGGCCTGGCGTGTGAATGCGTTGTGTGTGTGTGTGTGTGTGTGTGTGTGTGTGTGTGTGTGTGTGTGTTTATTTAATTTACAGTTAAACTAAAAAAAAATCATTCCATCTGTCCATCACTCTCAGCGCTGTAGTCCATGTACAGGGGCCTGGGCTTCTTTTACAACACACCACACCGTTCTCCGTTCTATTCTACGCCACTCGTCTCTACCTACGGACACCAAGTCTTCTGAGGTCCTCCTCTAGACAGTCTAGCCGCATATTCTTTGGTTTTTCTTTATACTCTACATGGGGCCATTGTCAGGTCCATGTAAATTTGTCTTTGTCCTTTAACTCGTCGTGTCCGGTTTCCGCTATTGTCCATCCAATTCCGAGGCAGTTGTAAAGTATTCGCAACAAGACCTTTTCAGCGATAAGGCTGTTGACCTTACGCTGAACGCCCAACCCGGAGGACCAGAGGTATTTAATCCGAGTTCCATCTCCTAGACCAGATGCTTTAGATAGAGCTTCAGGAACCTAGAAAGATTCTTGGCACTTTTCTCTTAGCCTTTCAGGAACCATCCCCTATCCATGAAAGACAGCATAAGGATTAGTTAATGGTGGCATTTACTCGTCATGCCACAGCATTGCCAAGGAGTCTATGTGGTTTTCAATGAGTTTGACTTCACCACACCATGTTAATGGGACAAGCCTCATTCGCAGCTAACTCCCACATCTGAGGGCTCCATACCTCAGGGTCATATTCACTGTCTGACACCTGTGACCCGCCCAATAGCTGAAGCTGACTCTGCAGAAAAATAATTAAGTAAAAAAATTAGTCATCACCATCTTCAAGGATTAAACCAAGGATGGTCTGTTCCGGTCTCAATTAGGCAAAGATTAGAGCTGGTCATCCACACCCCTCCGTCCCCTCGGCTTATAGTAGCAGGGTCCACACGTCTTACCCTGCGATATGCTAGTAACATATCCAGGGGACACACTACTACTAAATTGTCTCAAAAAAATTGGTGCCAATAATGTTTATCTTTACAAATAAACTCAGTCTGAGTAAAGAAAATACTTTGGAAAAAATTGTTGACACGTAGGCCTATACGTTTTATTCTGCAATTAGGCCTATGGTAAGCCATTACCACAGTACTGTGGTCTCTAACGTGTGTAACTTAAGTTAGCGCGAGCTCATAATTTGTACTGATGATGGCCGTCGATGGCCGAAACTTTGCTTGAGATTTTAGAACCGGACCACGGCCAAACAGCCCGGTATCACAATTTAACAACATTTACTCCGGCCGTGAAAGTCTTTGAATTAATTAGGCCTAACTTTTAACAAAATGTTCAGACAAACATTGCAGAGTGCACGCTACCTTAAGAGGTCTGGACGATTTCTAATGATTGTTAAGATGAGTAGTGACATTACAGTTCAGTCATTATACCATTAATCTCTGTAAATTTAATTGTGGTTTCTTGCGACATGTGAGGGAGTGCAACCAGGGGGATCGTGTGCAATTTGCGCCATCCAATTTTGGGAGAAATTTTGGATGCATGTGGAATAAATTTTAGGTGCTACAAAAGGGCAAAACGAATTAAATTTTGTTTAAAGAACTTAAAAAATGTATTTATTCAACATTACGCCTAATTTAAATTTATATTTCCGCTAGACAGAGTGTAGGCTAGGTTAAATGCCACGTTACTAATTTTGTGTTTGTGTTTCAACGTGTTTAACAGCGAACACTTGAAAATATAACATTTTATTTTGACGTTTAAATAGTCTATGTCAGTGTTTTTGGAAATGACAAAACAAATGTTAAGAATTACATGTTAACGCTGTAGATATTTTAGTAGAAGACTGTGTAAATTTGTTGCGTACACACGTCTTGGCATTACAACCTCCGCATATCCTGCGATTGTTTAACACTGGCGCCGACTTTTGACCTTTAGAGAGAAGTTAATGCATTCATTTCACCACCACATTGTCTCGTTAGCTTGTCGCGTTAATGTAAAAATTGTATTTCCTTTTCCATGAAAATACGGAAACATTCATTTCACCCAGTTAATTACCCCTATTGTTATCCCTTCAACCTTTTGAGCCGTTCCGGCTACAGCGCTTCGGGTGGGTTCGGCAGTCTGGCCCATACTTGGCATCAACTCTTACTTCTTAGCTGTGTAGAGCTACCGCATACTACTGGGTGTTGATCTACCTACAGAACCATGTGAGGGGGGATCTCCAGTTCTGGAGGTCCTTCGGAGTTATAACCTGGTTGGTGCAGAAGCACGTCCCAGGGAGTAAGCTTAGCCAAGACACCCGACAGCTGAAGCAACTCCATGTAGGCTCAGAGGCACAGGAGGCAGCTCCTCCACCGAGCTGTAGACCAATCCGCTCCTTGCACGGACGGACTAATCGGACGTCGAACTGGCGAGGATTACGGACTGCGATTTACGGTACACGGAATAAGTGTAGAAGGCAGAGGAGAAGTTTGTGCCAGGGTTTTGGCACTGGACAGGATGAGATGGAGAGCTCTCTAGAAAACCTCTAGAAGAGGATGCTAAGAAGAAGTATCCTTCTCCTAGTATCCTCTTTCCATGCAAGGCAGCGCTTATTTAATGTCGGCGCTTACTCGCCATGTCACAGCATTGTCATTAGACATTGTGATTTTTTAATGAGTGTGACGCTAAGAAATGAACGGGTTTTGGAAACAAATAGTGGGAGAAAGTGGAATTCTGTGGGGAACTGTGGCGAGAAAACGAGATAGGTTGATAGAGGTTGAGATTGAGGTTTCCAAGATTATCTTCTTTGTTGGTGGAAGTGGAAGATGCCAGGGAAGGTGCAATGGAAGAGACGGGCTGCAGGAAGAAGATAGATACCGGAGTATCTGGAGCGGATTGAGGATGTAGGAGGTTGACGACTGAGAAATAGAGAGAGAGAGAGAGAGAGAGAGAGAGAGAGAAAGTTATTCTTATCTTTAGGTTATGTTTGTAAAATCGTGGACACATTTGAAATTGTGTTTTCGCTGAAACAGAAATGAGCCGTAATAGAGCTACTTTAACAGTTGCCAGATAACAGCGTCACTATTGCGTGACGTGAACACACTATCAGCAGCGAGGTCTCATCGTTTCCACTGTGTCGTTTGTTTAGTTAACTGTCCGACGATTACCATGGTACCCTGCTGTTCATTTACTAAACGTTATACTACGTATATCACCTTCATCATAAAATTTTTATGTATTGTGAATGTCATCCAAATGAGTCCATCATTTTAGATATTGATAGTGGCGGGAAATAGTGATACTACAAATGAGGTCCAACAGCGAATCTCAGCAGCAAATAGATGCTACTTTGGACTGTTAAAGCAGATGAAAAGTTGATTAATATCAAGATAAACAAAGAAGATAACGGGCCCGTACCGTACCATACATTATTTTATAAACGTCACATCAGTCTAACTATATCCTCAAAATCCCTATAATCATTTTATTTATAAACAAAGATATAATTGATTTACAAACTTTAATTAATTAAATACCTTATATGAAATTTACCAGTACAAAAATAATTACATACCAAAAGTAATGTCAGCCGTCAGTGAGTGTCGCTGCTAAAGAACTCCAGAAAAGTCTGTGTAATAAACAAGATAACAACCAAACTTCCACCATTGCACAGCAACTTAGTAAGTGAACTAAACCAGACCAATAAAAGTGATTGTTTAATAAGACCAATGTTGATATACGGAGCAGAATCATGAACAATCACCAAAGTAAATTAAAGACATCTTTTACCTTTTGAAAGAAAAGCGTTACAGTAAATTTATGGTCCACTATATGAAAGGGGTGTATGCCGAATACGTTATAGTCAAGAATTACAGGCACTCTTCAGGGATGTATACGTTATAAAATATATTAAATTATCAAGCTCGAGATGGACCGGACGTTTAATAAGAATGACGGAAGATGAAATACCAAGGAAAGTCTTGGGGTTGGAGCTGGACGGAAGAAGAAAGAGGCAGGCCAAAGCTTTGATGGATTGATGATTTGAGCAACGATGCCAAACTATTTGGACTGAGGGACTGGAAAGACATTGTGTCAAATCGGGACCACTGTAGAAGGTTTCTGGAGGAAGTCAAGACTCAGCATCGAATGCTAACACCAATGATGATGATGATGATGATGATGATGATGATGATGATGATGATGATGAAGTGTCATGTGAGACACTAAGTGTAAGTGTGGTTAGGTGTAACTGAGTTCAAGCCAGTTGGTAGTTACATGTTTTTAATGAGTTTCATACACTAACTCATAGCGTGGGGTCCGTTGTTGCCGGCGGCAACAGTACTGGAAATAAGAGAAAAAAAATCGGCGGGGGCTGTGTTGGAGCCACGACCGCAAATCTTCAGAGCGTAGAATACGTCTGTGTGCTTTAGGGTTGCTAATGTGTTATGAATAAAATGAACAAACACATATTTAGTTTTACAAAGTACAAAATTTTATTTACAAAATCATCACACAAGTTATGATGTGTGATTATTTGGTTCAATTAGTTGGTTCAAGCAAGACTTTATTTATAATGGTCCTATGATAGGAGAAGTAGCTGATATAAGGTAAGATATCAACGCTGATGTTTCTGGTGAAAGTCAAATCGATGGTGGTGTTACCCAGCGTAGTCGGTGGCATCATAAGAAATAAGTATAAACATACATTTTATAATCGCTTAAGACAATTACAAAATATATAGACGTATCTGTATAAAAATTACAAAATAAATCAATACAATCGCATAGTAAAAACATTAAAAACTCCAGGTACGGATAAAGGTATAGTTCCGATGCCGCTAAATATAATTTGTTTATTTACTTGTTACTATGGTAATTAATTCTGGTCTCCATGGTGTTGACTCGACTTCAGTATTTTTCCTTGTCTTTTAAGCGTTGTCGGTAAATCCTCTGACGTTCGGCATTGGTCATTTTGGTTTTTTTGAATTCCTCATGATTTTCTCTACTCTCCTGTATGCGTTTACGATACTTTGAGCACGTTTAGCATCCATATACCGCGACATTTTGTCCGAACACACGATTTTTACAACTCGAATTACGATTATTCAAATCTCTTAATAATATCACCGCTATTACGGTACACTATGTAGATAGTACTCGATGAGACAATTTTAACGACACCTCACTCAACGTTCTATCGCATCGGAAACCGGAGAAATACTAATTTTAGTGCGCGCCGAGCGGCGCAAAACATGTCTATTTCTCTCCCCGCTCACCACGCGCTAGATGATGCAATAGCCCGCTTATATTGTGCTATTTATTATCTTTGTTCCTTTATCTGTCGAATGGTACCTCATATAAGCGTGAATCTTTTGTCGTTTAGATAATATTTCAATTTCAAACGTGACGTGAAAACGTAACGCTCGATTTTCTGGTTGGGGATGCCTATTGCTGGCCTGAAAGGTACAACGTATTCTACCTCAATAATATTAATTATATCACAGAATTAGTACTTTAGTTACTGAATAATTTGAAATCCGAACAATATTAGTAGGGAAAACTTGAAGAAAAGTGTACCATCGCTTTCGAACTGCCGGGCGCTTGTATGGTCTTGTGTTGCCGGCTCAGACATCGGCAATGTTTTAATGCGTACGGTCATTGACCTCGTAGTAGTTGTCATTGTACAAACTGCGGAGGGGGAGACACATTCGTCCACCCAATGTGTTGCCGCTGCATAAACCGGCAAAACGCTCAGTCAGCAGCTACGTTCGTTTTTGGAACTGACGTGCAGCAGATACTACTTACCTAATTGTGTTTCGTTCGTTTAGTCATGTGTTCCTCTGTTTGTCTTTATTATTTTTAATTCGATCATTTGTGTTCTGATTTATTCTGTGTAAGTATAATGAGAGTCACATCCCGTTGAACCGGGACCCTCTTCTTCTTCCAGCGAAATGATAGAAAATTCTCTAAAAAGAACACTTGGTACAGAAAAAAATTCGAATTAATTTTTAGATAAAGTCTTAGGTCTGTCACAACCGGCAACATGTGTTATGTGCCAACGCTACGCCACTGCACTAACTCATGACATACTTAGTCAAATGTCGCTACTAGCATGGGCATAACTTGGGGCCTAACTTTGGGGGGGGGGCAGGGTAAAACTTCATAAATTCAAGTGTGTAGTGAAATCATCTATATAATAAAATTAATAAAATGTTTTATATACAAAATTAGAAAGTTTAGTAACAATTCTTAGTTAGTGACAATTTCATTTGTTAATGATCAACAAACCTTTCTTCATAAACTGTACTTCCAAATATGTTTTTCTACAACAAATATACTGTAGGCCTATAAACATAAACAATTTGTGTGACAAAGAGAGAAAAGTAAAGAGAGCAAATTCCTAGAAGTACAGCTGACCTTATTATTTCATTACGATGTGGTCCAAAACAAGTTTTTATTTGTGTAAAAGGCACGCATTGTATTTAATTAGTCTTAAATAATTCGGTCTCTAGCGTTTATTTTTTTTCCGAACAGAAATTTTGACGTATATCATTCAAATCTGTCAAACATTCCCCTTACAAGTTTCTTCGAAAGAAATAAGAATAATAAATTTATGGCAACTAGTCGTCTGATAACAGTACAGACGTTGATAAATAGCGCGTACTGTGCTCGCAAGTATAGAAACTGTCTCCTGTTTGACTATTTGTTAGTTTTCATTTATGACAACTTCAAACAAAATTGTATAATGCCCGGGACACGGGGGGGGGCGAGCGAGAGCCCCCCTTGCCCCTCCCAAGTTACGCCTATGGCTACTAGTGTAGTTTTCTGTTTATGTATCGCTTACAAGAATGTCACACTGTTACAGGAAGATTGGGAAGATTGGAGCGTTGCATTGCCACAGTACAACAGGCCGCCATTTCACGTGCTAAACAACGTGCGGACTTTTCTGGACGACGCAGAAGAAGTGATTACCGGACAGTTCAACAGACTGGAGACGCAGCTCGGTAAACAGAACTTGGACATTCTTACAGAGAACTACATCAAACAAACGGAAAAGACACTGATGAGCAGACTTTGCGAATCGGACGTGACGAACCTAACGGAGCTGGCTGGACAGTACGAACTGGATGACTTTGCCAGCTGCAGACGCTTGGGCAAGTGCATCGGCTTGGCGAACGCGACTCTAGAGCGCGCTAAGAAGGTAATAGAACACGGCAGGCGTTTGCTGGATGACACCGAGAAGAAGATAGAAGACTGTTCGAACACGAAATCCCTGTTGTCGCTGTGTGTTGCCAAAGAGTTCGCCGACAATGCTGAGCCGTTTTTACGCGTGTACAGGCGTGTGTCTGATTTGCAGCAAAAAATGAACGAGCATTCACTGAAAACCAACACCTTGTACACGCAGTGCCGGGATGACGTCCTACAGGAGGTCGTCTGGAAGATTGAAAATATAATTATGCAACGCTGTGATAATTAGAAAGTGAGTTGGTGACGGTCTCCAGCGTGAGATTAAACAAAACACTACGTCTTGATATTAAACACTTGAACTAAACTTATAACCTTTTCTTCTTGAACGCGATCCCGTGGCTGCTAACAAATCGTCTGTCCCACAAAAAAACTCTGACTGAATTTACAATAAAATTTGTTGTTGTTGTTGTTGTTGTCGTCGTCGTCGTCGTCCTCCTCCTCCTCCTCCTCCTCCTCCTCCTCCTCCTCCTCCTCCTCCTCCTCCTCCTCCTCCTCCTCCTCCTCCTCCTCCTCTTCTTCTTCTTCTTCTTCTTCTTCTTCTTCTTCTTCTTCTTCTTCTTCTTCTTCTTCTTCTTCTTCTTCTTCACTTTATATGCTATACAGCACTGCCTGTATCGGAAACCATCTCGTCTTCGAACGTCCAGAACTTCGCTGACCACTGGGCCTGAAATCCAGGTCGATTCGGGGAAGACAGTCTTTCTGCATTCTTCTTTAATAGTTGCACCAATTGACTTCGTATTAATTAATTTTATTTTCTGGATGGTGATAATTTGCAATTTCTTCCTAATATTTTCGTTCTCAAACCTAACCTTTTACAGTTCTCAGAAATTTCGTTTCTACGGATATAGTTTTTTATTCAATCTTCTTTAAAAGTAACCCCGTCTCACTCCCGTTCAATGTCACTGTACCCACCATTGTCTTGCAAAACTGAAAGTATAACCACTTACAAAATTATAAATTAAAGTTCCTTCTATTCTTACTTTTGTTTTCATATTAATTTGATCCTTCCAAATCCTTCTGGGCCTTTTTCGTGTTGTAAAGAGTTAACTAAAGTATCTGAAAGTTTTAATAAAATATTTCTAGTGTGCCCTGTGGACTGTATCTATGTACTTGAGAGAGACAACACTTTTTCTCGGACTTAGGGAACAAGTTTTTATCAATGGTAATACGTATTATTATTAGGACTTAGGCATGACAACGACAGAGACATGAAATCAGCAGGAAAAACATTACTAGAAAATATTGGAAGAAATCGCTCGAGTAAACAGTCTGTGAACCTAACAAAAAGCAGATGAAGACGAATCATAATGATATGGTGTACCTATAGTGGAAAATTATTATTATTGTTTATTATTGTCCATTCTTCTTGGCAATCTTTCCTGTGCCATTGTTTTCGTGTATCCATACAATTGTAATTTTTTTGTTTAGATAAAATCAACAATTGAATTTTTCACACTCATTCTGTCCTTAATGACTTCATTTTTAATTTTCTCACGTCTGGATACTCGTGCCGAACGTCTGCAAAAGTCCATCTCTGCTGTCATTAATTTTGTTCTTGTGTGTTTATTAGTAGTCCTAACTTCTGAGACGTAAGTCTTGATACTTCCAACAATGGTTTTAAATATTTAGGTTTTAGTTTTTGCTGTAATTTGCTTATCCCACAGAATTCTATTTAATGTAGATATAGCCATCTTTCCAAATTAATTCTTGTTATTGTTATTATTATTGCTATAAAACTTATTTTCTAAGACAAGTAAAACGATTTTTGTCTCGGTCGGTTACCGCCACACACACACACACACACACACACACACACACACACACACACACACACACACACACACACACACACACACACACACACACACACACACACACACACACACACACACACACACACACACACACACACACACACACACACACACACACACACGCACGCACGCACGCACGCACGCACGCACGCACGCACGCACGCACGCACACGCACACACGCACACGCACACACGCACGCACACACGCACGCGCACACACACACACACACATTATAGCAACACAGCACACCAGACGTTCTTAGTAAAACCATCAGTAACTATTGTATATTCTTTGGTAGTGGTCTGACTGACTGAAGCGGCCGTAAGATTGTTATTGTATAATAATGAATAAATTTGTGAAAACTAAAATTTTATGTCATAAATTATTTTTATTAAAATCAACTTCCAAAACGTTTGGGTAGCTTATGTCCTCCATGGCTTCCTATATTCGCCTATGGACACGAACAGAAAGTGCGAAATTAAGAAATCACACTACAATTAAAACAGAGTACATTGTAACTACAAAAATGTTCAGAGCTATCATCACGTAGTATTTAAAAAAAAAAAAAATAAAATAAAACCTTTTATTTGTTTGGCATTCGCAGATGACTTTGCTATACTTTCTGAACATCTTACATCTGCAGTAAAAGAAGTTAATTTTTTAGGGGACATAGCCAGTAGAACAGGCTTAAGAATTTCTGCAGAAGAAAAAACAAATTTCTCACAAACATTAGAAACGCGCCAAAATTCCTGGTAACAGATATTGGTCGAATAGAGAGAGTTCGAAAATTTAAGTATCTAGGACAGATAATTCAAGAGAATGGCTTGGAATAATCTGCTATAGAAGAAAGGATTCATAAGATGGAAAGGGCATATGGTATAACTAAAGATATTTACAATAAAAAGTGCATATCTAAAAATGCAAAAATAAGGCATTACAGTACAGTAGTGAAGCCAGAATGCCTATATGCCAGTCAACGTCTAGCACTGAATTATAATTTAGAAAAAATAGAAATATTTGAGGGACGAATTATTAGGAAAATATGAGGTCCACGAAAAACTTCAGAAAGTTGGAAATTAAGAAGTAATGATGAAATATATCAAAGTATAGAAAATATAACAGAAACAATGAGGAAAAGAAGACTATTATTTTTTTGACATTTATATAGAATGGACTACAATAGGTTGACAAAGCAAATCTTCAGATATCTGTGGAAGAAGAAGTCAACATCAAGTTGTATTAAAGAATTCCAAAAGGATTAAAAAACAATAATATACACGCAGAAGAAGCAATTGACGGAGAAGTTTTTCGGGCAAAAGTATTGAAAATGAAAGGAGTCCAGGGTAGGAGAGTTAAAAACGCAGGTTCAAAGTGGACTGAAGACAGGAAGAAGAGACACAGTGAGAAGATGAAAGAATATTGGAAAAAAGAAAAGAACAAAGAGTAGAGAATTGAAATTGGCATGTGGTCCTTTAGATGGCCGATACGAAAAATAAACCTTTTATTGATTGGAATTATAGTAACTCCCTTACTCTCTCTACCCACCATGACCCCCACAAGGGGGGTAGCGTATGCCGTGGCATATTGGCCCGGGCCTCAGGGGGCCCGGGACAGTGGAAAATACGACAGACAGCAGTGTTTGTGGTGTAGATAGACGACACAACGCAATCTTTGTTTATTGTGATCATATTTTAATTTTATGATAATTGTGATAAAAGGATGGGCCCTCATTCATCACATCACATTAATCTCATGAAAGCATTTATAAAACCGTGTTTGAATCTGAAAATAATCCACTAAACCTACTCTAATCTATTTATGACAAAAACCTTTAAGCTATTGATAATGTGATGTATTTATAATATACACACATTTATTGTTTACTAATGGTATCTATAATCTCAGTCTTCTATTGTAGTGTATTTATTGTTCATAGCCTAAAGGTACCATACGTACAATTGTGCAATAATTTTTTTTTTGTTTATATTGAACAAACCAAACATTCTCAACACTCAAATCCGAACTCAACGTAGCCAAACACATAAAACAACAGTCTTGTGAATATGGTCCAATACAGCAACATTTAACCATATTGAAACATGAAGTGATGAAATAAGATCTAATATATATGAACAATACCGAATATACAAACATGTAAAAGAAGAGGGCCACGAAAATCTAGTGAACATGATGACGGACTTCAATAATCGTATCACGTTTGAAATATTGCGGTTAATGAAAATAAACATACAGTAATCAGCTGATATAATATATAGAACGGAATGTAAACATAAACACTCTGAAAAAAATCAGTTCTTTGGAATATTTGGACAACGACGTACGTATCACGTTCATTAATCAATGTCTACGAATTCGTTTTTGTAAATAGTGGCTGTTTTACGATATTGTGACCGCAAGTGTGCTGTATATGACCTGACGATGGTCTATGACCGAAATCGATCGTTTTTAAGAATGTAAGTAATACAAATTTTATTGCAAAATTGTATGTATGGTACCTTTAGACTATGAACAATAAATACACTGCTTTAAGCTATGTTTGTGAACTTCTGTCTTGTCCTTAGGCTTTTCTGTACTATTCCAGTTACACTTTCGTCTGGTAAACGATCTTTCAGCAGGTTAGCGTATTCACTAAATACACGGCAGAGAAGCACTGCCTCCCAAGAAAGGCTTCATAATTTGGCAATTTTAGCTATTGAAAATGAATTGGCTAAGAGTATTGATTTTTCAGATGTTATTGAACAGTTTGCTCAAATGAAACCAAAAAAAAAAAAAAAAAATTTTGTACTACTTAAGCCACTTTAGAAGTTACGCCTCTCTCTTTCATTTATGATTGGTTATGATCTTAGACATATTATTTATTGTTTTTTTGTTAATTTTATACCAAGTAAGCCTATCACTTATGTATTAATGAACATAGATTGTGTTTATTTTTTGTCTTATAAAAGTTAATTTTAGTAGATGGTTGAGGTAAAAAGTGAATTAAATATTTGATTTGATTAGGAACTTAAAATTTGAAACGTTGAAGATGTTATGTACTCTAAGTAGTATATTAATTCTGTGTTACTTTAAAGCGATGATATGTCTAAAATTTTCTACCTAATAAAAAGACTTCTAACCTATTTAGCATTTTTATTATTGGCCTGTTTACAGAAAAATGCTTTTAGACACACAAGTAATATGTTTGTCTAATAACAAAAAGACTTTAAAACAAGAGGGGTTTTGAACGGCGAAGGTGGCCCCAGGAAAGATGTGGGGCTCATGCTCCCCACTGTTTTCTTACTCTGTACCACGCATGTTTAATCGATCTTCTACTATAAATAGGTACTGTTCTGTGCCAACAGGATCACATCTCTCTCGCAGGATGTGACTCTTCGTCAAGCAGTACGGTCTTGCTGGAAAGAAAGTAAGGTTGCCGTTTGGAATGAACTTAATTTTATCCAAATCTGAGGACTTGTGAGGACCAATATCCAGTCGCCCTCTTCAAGTTTACCCAACCTGCGTTGTGCTTATAGATACAATAGATTACGACGTTTGCAAACGCATAATGACAAAGAAGGGCTATCGAATTCGACTAACCTGTGAGACGTTGAAAAGAATTTGTCAAACCTTTCATAATATTATGAGAACTTGGGCTTGCCGGTCTGTAAGCCCGTGGTCCAATGTTGTTTTGTGCAAACCTTTCGGCCGTGTTTTCGACGGCCATCTTCAGTGTGCAAAACACTGACACACGTTTTGTCGTCATTGACCACTGAACTGTAGTTAAGGCTAGTGGTCGTTAGTAGGGCATACATATTTATAAACTTTTGGTGTCCGCACGAAGTTGCAGTCTGACACCCCCAGCCATTCAGAAGAAAGGCAAATTCTTATTGGTTTGCCACACTATAACGTCTCGTCTTTTCGACATTATAACACTGGGAACCAGTTTAATTGGCCCTTGTCAATTAAACTGGCTGCCATCGTATGTACTGATTACTTACAAACAAATGAGGAACCTGTAACGTTTAGGAGTTAGATTAAGGTTTCGTAAATTTACTCGCTCTCTTGGGTTTAGCAAAGACATCTCTTTATTACAAATTTAAATGCAAGGAATTTCTGATATACTAGGATGTTACTAAGATGTTAGCTACAACATTTATCATTCTTACTTAGTGATTAAATTCTGAACTAAACGCTTTCATTCTGTTTAAAACATTATTCTGATGAGCTGAAAATCATACAGCTGCATATTTAATAAAATACCACGGATCCGGGCTTTAATTTTTATGATATTACAGATTATTTAGAACATTATGTAAACCATTTGAAGAATAGGTTCATTTACTTTTTTCTTAGTTATACCTGTTTGCAGTTTCAGGCTACTATTATTTAGGAATATTAACTATCCACATTACTACGTTACAATTTACAGGATTGATATGAGTCTTTACGATAAATTTACTGTCTTTACTCTGGGTTTTTAAAAGAAGTACAACCACAGAAGTTATCCTTCCGTGTCACCTGAGTATTGGGTATATCCATAGCTGGTCCTCTTCTAGATCTTCTACGGCGTGTTTTCTGGATGATCTTAGTTGAGGTTGTAGTGGTCCTCCATTAAATCTGTTGACTCTAAGTGTGTTGTTTATTCATAGTCTTTGGATACATGGGGCTCGTAGTGAATTGTTGTTGATTTATTTCAGAAGGTCATTTTCACTATTCACATTTATGTTTGACTGCACTACAGTTGCATTATGATTGAGTATTGTACATACTGTAATTGTTATACACTTTCTTAAAGAGATGTCATGGCTACACTGTTTATATATTTATATTTTTACTTCCTTTCACTACATATTTACGCTCTCCTCTACCTATTTCTCTTTTTTACAAAAGCACCTATTTAGTTCTACATAGTTTGGTATATAACACTTATTTCTTCTCGCAACACATGGCTAAGCAATTGCCTCGGCCGCGATTCAGAGACGAATGGGGTAGGTTTAGGGGCCGTGAGTAGTGATTTAGCGTAGTTTACACATCGAGAGAAAAGTAGTTCTTTCTGATTATTATTATTTTACCTTTAATTAGCTACTATTAACTATACTACAGCTTCTTTATTTTCGTCTGTATTTTATTTGTGATTATCATGTCTTTTAGAGATATTTACAATGATTATTTTAATTAGCGTAACAACTGGATAATTTGCGTGTCAGTACTAGTTTTTCACATGTTTGTACCGGTTATTTGCTACAAAGGGGAGGGTGGATTATTTTATCATAGGTTATTTAAACAAAAAATTTTTTTGTTTTGTGCTATTTAAAATTTGTTTTAAATCGTCACAACATCTCGCGTCCAGAGAGCATTCATGAGAGGGACTCATCCCGCCAGTTCATTGCAGTAGATGGATGTTTCTGAATCTGGACAGACTCCGTATGCCAGGGTCAGGGGCTGTGCGGGACGAAGGGCTTGCCCGTCGCCCGCTCGTGTACTACGTCCCGAGCTTCAAAAGAGCTCCTGCCGTAGGGACTACTGATGTTCTGGATTTAGGGTGTGGCCTGCTACCGGCCGTGACCGTATGCAGGAAATACGAAATACGAACTCACCGACGATAGAAGCCTCGTGTCTTCAACGAGTATGCGATGGTCGGCATTGGTGACTGCGTGCTGCACTATAGCAGACTTTTCTGACTGCCTCAAACGACAGTAGTGGCTGTGTTCATCAACGCAGGCATGGACACTGCACTCCGCACAACGAGAGCGGGTCTCTAACGTCCTTCACTGGTCTCAGAACAGCTGGATTGTCTTGGTCGGCTTGAAGATTGGTCTCACGCCGCCCCGGTTCAGCAACCTGCCAATACGATCAGTCGCTCCATGGACATAGGGCAACACAGCGAAGCCAACATTCTCCTGAGATACCGACTCCACCGGTCTGGTTGTTCTTCTCAGCCGGACTGTACGTCTCACCTCCCCGACGGAATATCCGTTGGGCTGCAGCGCTTGCTCGACATGCCGCAGCTCCTTGTTGAGATACCGGGGTGTACAGATCCTCTTCGCCCGGTCCACCAAGGTCTTCAAAATTGTCCGTTTCTGACTCGGATCTGTCGGTGTGTGTTGGTTTCCTGTATACTTTGTGACCCAGGCTGCCATCGGCCCTTCTAAGAACCAAGTTATCGACGAAGGTCAAAAGGCCAAAACCTTCATTAAAACTTTCATAATATGTTAGTTAAGGTTTTGAGATTGATTAAAATAGAAGTTGACAAAATTCTGGAAAACACGAAGGAATTTACTACTTATGTTTTGTTTTTCTGTGATTTTATGCTAAAAATTGTTTGGTTTTTAATAAAATTTGGTTTGATAGTATTTAAAAAGCCTGCTTAAGAACGATCGTTAATCACAATTTTTTTCAATTACATTTTCAGTGTACCGGGGAACATCGTTTCGTAATGCTAAGAACAACACAGTTACAATAAAATTAAACCACTCTTTGCAATGACGTTTTATTGAATATGTTTTTTACAATGGTAAGAGTAACAGACATTAATAAAATTAAGTTTTTTCATATGACATAAATTAATGTTAATGACATTGATGTTAAATGACATTAACAGACATTAATAAAACCAATAATAAATTTTTTGTTTTAGTGTTTTAAGTAATATTTTAATACAAAATGATTATTATTATTTTTTTTTAATAAACATTGACTAAATAGTAATTAAAAGATTGAACGAAGAACGAATGTTGATCACAGTTCTTTCCGATGAAGTTATCTGTGTAACAGAAGATAGTCTATAGATATTTTGTACTGTTAAGAACAATACAGTTTACAATAAATTAAAACACATTTTTGGTGATATTTTATTGAATCAATGACTAAAATAGAGAACTTGACGAAAATTTTCAAAACCAGCAAGACATTTTTCACTCTTTGTGTTTTTCTGTTTTCGTTGAGTTTGTTATAAGAACTGCCACCGGTGAGTTTGCTACAAATTTCGATTTGATAGTAGCAAAAAGCCTATCGAAAAACGATTGGTGTTCACAGTTTTTCTCAATGATGTCATCAATGTAGCGAAAGACCTTAGTCTCCACGATAGTGACGCAACCAGAGAAATCATTTATTATCTCTTTCGTGGCGTTCTCCAGACGCTCTATCAGGTCTGAAAAAGCTTCGGCTTTTTGTTTGTAATCGTCGGCATGGTGGGCGATCGTGTAGACGACGCAGGTGGCCGATTGTACCAACGACTTTGCACGACAAACGGCGATGTCTCTGGTAATGTTGTGT